>OW121743.1:97021606-97312897 GCA_933228675.1 Stomorhina lunata | reverse complement strand
AAATTTTTCGAAAATTGACTATTTATAGGAAATTTTTCGAAAATTGACTATTTATAGGAAATTTTTCGAAAATTGACTTATTATAGGAAATTTTTCGAAAATTGACTTATTATAGGAAATTTTTCGAAAAATTTACTATTTATAGGAAATTTTTCGAAAATTGACTTATTATAGGAAATTTTTCGAAAATTGACTATTAAAGGAAATTTTTCGAAAATTGACTTATTATAGGAAACTTTTCGAAAATTGACTTATTATAGGAAATTTTTCGAAAATTGACTATTTATAGGAAATTTTTCGAAAATTGAATATTCATAGGAAATTTTTCGAAAATTGAATATTCATAGGAAATTTTTCGAAAATTGAATATTCATAGGAAATTTTTCGAAAATTGACTATTTATAGGAAATTTTGCGAAAATTGACTATTTATAGGAAATTTTGCGAAAATTGACTATTTATAGGAAATTTTGCGAAATTTGACTATTTATAGGAAATTTTGCGAAAATTGACTATTTATAGGTAATTTTTCGAAAATTGACTATTTATAGGAAATTTTTCGAAAATTGACTATTTATAGGAAATTTTTCGAAAATTGACTATTTATAGGAAATTTTTCGAAAATTGACTATTTATAGGAAATTTTTCGAAAATTGACTTATTATAGGAAATTTTTCGAAAATTGACTATTTATAGGAAATTTTTTTGACTTATTATAGGAAATTTTTCCAAAATTGACTATTTATAGGAAATTTTTCGAAAATTGACTATTTATAGGAAATTTTTCGAAAATTAACTATTTATAGGAAATTTTCGAAAATTGACTATTTATAGGAAATTTTTCGAAAATTGACTATTTATAGGAAATTTTTCGAAAATTGACTTATTATAGGAAATTTTTCGAAAATTGACTATTTATAGGAAATTTTTCGAAAATTGACTATTTATAGGGAATTTTTCGAAAATTGACTATTTATAGGAAATTTTTCGAAAATTGACTATTTATAGGAAATTTTTCGAAAATTGACTATTTATAGGAAATTTTTCGAAAATTGACTATTTATAGGAAATTTTTCGAAAATTGACTATTTATAGGAAATTTTTCGAAAATTGACTTATTATAGGAAATTTTTCGAAAATTAACTATTTATAGGAAATTTTTTTCGAAAATTGAATATTTAAAGGAAATTTTTTCGAAAATTTTGCGAAAATTGACTATTTATAGGAAAATTTTCGAGAATTGACTGTTTTTAGGAAATTTTTCGAAAATTGGCTTTTTATAGGAAATTTTTCGTAAATTGACTATTTAAAGGAAATTTTTCGAAAAATTAACTATTTATAGGAAATTTTTGAAAATTGACTATTTATAGGAAATTTTTTCGAAAATTTACTATTATAGGAAATTTTTCGAAAGTTGACTATTTATAGAAAATTTTTCGAAAATTGACTATTTATAGGAAATTTTTCGAAAATTGACTTATAGGAAATTTTTCGAAAATTGACTATTTACAGGAAATTTTTCGAAAATTGGCTATTTATAGGAAATTTTAGGGAAATTGGCTATTTATAGGAATTTTTTTCAAAAATTGAAAATTTATAGGAAATTTTTTGAAAATTGACTATTTATAGAAAATTTTTCGAAAATTGACTATTTATAGAAAATTTTTCCAAAATTGACTATTTATAGGAAAATTTTCGAGAATTGACTATTTTTAGGAAATTTTTCGAAAATTGGCGTTTAATAGGAAATTTTTCGTAAATTGACTATTTAAAGGAAAATTTTATAGGAAATTTTTCGAAAATTTACTATTTATAGGAAATTTTTCGAAAATTGGCTATTTATAGGAAATTTTTCGAAAATTGACTATTTATAGGAAATTTTTCGAAAATTTACTATTTATAAGAAATTTTTCGATAATTGACTATTTATAGGAAATTTTTCGATAATTGACTATTTATAGGAAATTTTAGGAAAATTGGCTATTTAAAGGAATTTTTTAAAAAATTAACAATTTATTTGAAATTTTTCGAAAACTTAATATATATAGGAATTGTCTATATTTATTTAATTTTCTAAAAATTTACTATTTATTATATTTTTAAAATTCACTCTTAGTTTTAAAATTTGTTCAGATTAATAAAATAACAAAAGTGTAAATCCTTTTAATTTATTTAATAGAAGTTATCTTAAAAATAATCTAAAATAATTTTATTTAATGTTGTTAAAAAAAATTCATTTTAAAAAATCAT
This sequence comes from Stomorhina lunata, assembly GCA_933228675.1. Lineage (NCBI taxonomy): Eukaryota > Metazoa > Arthropoda > Insecta > Diptera > Rhiniidae > Stomorhina > Stomorhina lunata. Next base: position 97,310,648 of record OW121743.1, on the reverse strand, counting down.
ACAAATTTTATTTTTATTTTTGGTATAAATTGAAAAAAACGCAAAAACTAAAACAAAATTCAATAAAAAAAAAAACTTTAAACAAATCAACAAAATATTATCATAATAAAAACCGAAAAATTTAGAGGAAAAAGCGTGATGATGAAGAGGAAGATGAAGAACCTTTGCATAGTCCCACAGCTGATGATGAACCGGTATACAAATGAATTTTCCATTTTATTTTTCCTAATAGAAACAATTGCTAGAGAGAATGTATGAAAAACATAAAAAATACACTACAATACTCTTACTCGTAAATGCCCTCCCTTAAAAACAAAATATTTGCTCGTTTTTTTTCTCTGTCAACAAAATTCCCTTGAAGATAAACCTTTACTCTTATATTTATGGCTAAAAAATTGTTATTGCTAAATGGATTCCAAAAAAATATATATCACCATTTAAACAAAATTTAATTTCTTAAGCTTCTAAGCAACTTTGTTTTTGATCAAAGGAATGTTATAAATACAACAAAAAATGCATCCCCTACTTTTGTTTAAAGCAAAATATAAATATTTAAAAGGATAATGATTGATATGACACTCTACTTGCCAATGAAGATGATGAACGATCTTTTAAAGAATGTAATACAAAATGTTTTGATTAATCGTATGAAGTGAAAGTTAAGTGGTCATTGCAAAGCATTAGAAATATAGAAAATTTAGAAACGGAAATTATTATTCTAGTGAACGAACGGCTTTGCACGCTAAAGGCATGTCCTCACGGTTTTATGTAAAGAAAATCATTTAATTAAAACTATTATTTAAATCACTTAATATTAAGCAAAAATGCATGTTTTTTAAATGCATCACATTTAAAATTTAGCAAAAAAAAATATTTGAAAGATCTTTGCTCAATTTGTAGGTTAGAAATATATTGTAAGATTCTTTTAGTTATTTCGAAAGTTATGCAAAATAATTTTTCCACTTTAGGACAAAATAATTTTTTGACTTAAATTGTCAAACAAATTTTTTCTATAATATGTTGTGCGACTCGGTTTGCATAAAATAAGATCACATATATCGTCAACGAATTTACTATGGTAATGTCTGTAAAACATTTTTGATTACGATACAATATGAGTGTAACCCAAGCCCGACTCGAATTCACAACCTTCAAATTGAATATTTGTTCAAACAATTCTGCGGAAACACAAATCCCACAAGCAATTGTAAAGAGTATAAAAATACCTTTTATCTCAATCCTTTTTCAAACTCTCCCCAACAAATTCCATTATTCACTATAAAACAAACATGATGAAGCGGGGACTCACTACGAAGTGTTTTTAAATTTTCCCCGCTGCTACTAGAACAATCACAAACTTATATATGGGTTAGTGTCATCTAAAGAATATGAGTGACTCATATTGGTATCATTTGCGAAAGAGTAAAGTTAAAATTGATTTTTTTCATACTGGAAAATAAAAAAACTGCAAAAATATTCATTTTTACGGTTTCGACTTCCAGGCGATAGTGAATTTTGTAACGTTATAACTTATAGGCAGGCGTAGGCAGCCCATACCACTAGAAGCCGAAGAATTTTTGTAATTTTCGTAAATACCCCGATCATTAATGCAACTCGTGGAAATGAGCACTAAAAGCATTCAGTTGGAATTTGGTCTGTTGGTGACGCTTTGTTAAAGAAAATACAAAATAGAAATTTTTTCGATAAAAATTATTTTTTTATAGAAAATTTTTCGAACAAATTTTTCAATATATATTTTTCTATAAAATAAATTATGGATAAAAATTTCATTCTAAAGAAAAATATAATAGAAAAACTTTCGATAGAAATTTTTTTCAGTAAAAAATTTTTTGATAAAGAATTTTTATAAAAAAATTTTTTTTTGATAAAAAATTTTTTATAGAAATTTTTGGTTAAAAAATTTCTATAGAAATTTTTGATAAAAAATTTTCTATAGAAAGTTGGGTGGTTAGGTTTTCTAAAAAAAAAATTGATAAAAAAAATTCCTATAGAAAAATGTTTGATAAAATAATTTTCTATAGAGTTTTTTCTATTTTTTCTTTGATAAAATAATTTTCTATAGAAAACATTTTTTTGATAAAAAATTTTCTATAGAAATTTTTCATAAAAAATTTTCTATAGAAATTTTTGATAAAAACTTTGTATAGAAATTTTTGATAAAAAATTTTCTATAGAAATTTTGATAAAACATTTTCTGTAGAAATTTTGATAAAAAATTTTCTATATAAATTTTTGATAAAAATAAATTTTTGATACAAATTTTTCTATAAAAATTTTTCTATATAAATTTTTGATAAAAATTTTTCTATAAAAATTTTTATCAATAATTTTTATAGAAACATTTTTGATAAAAAAAATTTTCTAGAAAAGAAAAGTTTTAATAAAAAAAATTTCTATAGAAAAATTTTTAATAAAAAAATTTTAGATAGAAAAAATTTTAATAAAAAAATTGTTAATATAAATTATTACATATATGATAAAAAATATTTTCTATAGAAAAATTTACGAAAAAAAAAATTTCTTTAAAAAAAATTTTCTATAAAAGAAAACTTTTAATAAAAAAAATTTCTATAGAAATATTTTTAATAAAAAAAAATTTTCTATAGAAAAATTTTAATGAATAATTTTATATAGAAAAACTTTTAATAAAAAAATTTTTTGATAAAGAATATTTTCTATAGAAAAATTAAAAAAAAAAAAATTAAAAAAAAAAAAATTAAAAAAAAAAATTTGCTATGCAAAAATTTTCTAAAGAAAAATTTTTAATAAAAAAATTTTCTATAGAAGAATTTTTGATACAAAAAAAAATTTTATATAAAATTTTTGATTAAAAAATTTTCTACGGAAAAAATTTTGATAAAAAAGTTTTCTATTAAAAAATTTTGAAAAAAAATTTTTTCTACAGAAAATTTTTTGAAAAAATATTAAAAAAAATGAAGTAGAAAACTTTGTATTTTTAAAAAATCAGAAATACACATGAACAAAAAATACCTATTTTAGTTAAAAGAATAAGAAACGGCAACTCTGCTTACGATTTTTTTTCTTCTGTTCTCTTTGCTGCGACCTCTCCTTATAAGTGACCATAGATAAGAATGTAATCTTGCGTTTATTCTGACTTAATAACCGGAAAACTTAAACTGACCTGGTTACTCTTACGAAATGAGCATTGATCTTTTAAATAAATATTTGTACTTTAAGATAAAATAATTTTAAAAACTTAAATCAATCATTACCCAAAATATGTAAAAAAATAATATCTAAATCATGAACCTATAAAAAAACCATCAACCAACAATTTCAACGCAAATTTCTCTAAAATTCAACGAAACAAAAATAAAATTGTACATCAGATACCCATTTATGATTCAAAATTCATCATCAGAAGGAAAAATTGGTTTAACGATTTGCGTAGAAAGACTTCCCCTGCCAAAAAGAATAATAACAACAATAATAATAAAAATTATTTATTTAAAGCTCATAAAAGAATTTTTAAAGCACAATAATTTCCTTTTTTTAAACATAAGCACCTGATTTTATAAATATTATCTAAAGGTACTTTTACACTATGTGAGTTTTTAGGTTAATTTTTAAAAACTTTTGAGAGTGATAAAATTGGTAAAATTTTACGAATTCGTACGATCACATAAATTTTTTGATTTACGTAAAAGAAGCTTAAATGGCAAATTAGATAGTGTAAGAGTACCTTTGAAAACGTTATTTATATTACTATACATATATTTTTATAAATGTTTTTAAAGCTATGGTCTCTTTGTTATATAGACGTCTGAAAAATATATTTATATAAAATTAGAATAAATGTATTATATATATTTTATTTATTTATTAACAAAACAAAAACTAAAAAATAGTTAAACAAAATTTTCTACACCAATTATTTAAAATTGATAAATTTTTAAAAAACTATTAGTACAACCAAAAACTTCTTAGCCAACAATATTTACCAAACAAGAAAGGAATAAATGTGTCCTATATTTAAACATTTTTTATAGTTTTCGATTTTAACAAAAATCTATTATTTAGTTTTATTTTAAAGATTAGGTTCCCTTAGTTTTCATTTGTTTTTAAAATTATAATTTAATTAAATTCCTTAAATTTTAGTTATTTTGATTATAATTTTAGTTTTTAAAAATGTTTATTTAATTCAACTGCATGTAAATAATATTTGTTTTCTTGATTCCATTCCCAAGAAAATGCATGTTTTAACTTAATTTAAGTTTACAAATTTATTTTATGATTTTCTTTAATTTCTTTATATTTTGTTAATTGTTATAAAAACAAATTGATTATTCGACACTTAAGGGTAAATCCTTTTGAAATGTATCTTATTTTAACAAGTAGTGACATCTGTTTAATTGTATGTCCAAAAAAAGATACATTTCAAGAGGGACTTCTTCCTATAAAAGGCCTTTGTCGAATAGTTAAATTTATTTTTCAATCACCTTGTTTGTCTTTCATTCAAAAAATCCTTTGTCTTTTTTAGTAAATATCCTGTAAAAATTTTAAACTTTAGTCCAAAGCATGTTTTTCCCATTTTCTAATTAAAACCTTTTTAAAATTTTTAAACTTTTATAGAAATTTTTAGATATTAGTCAAATAAATAAATTTTTCTGAAATGAACATACAATGTCTTAAAATTTAAGAACAAAAATCATTTTAAATTCTTTGAACTTAAATAGAACGATTTACAAAAAATATTCAAAAAATTTTCACTTTGGAATTTTATTGAAGCTTTTCAAAAATTAACTCTCCATAGCAAAATTTTCGAAAAATTATGCTTTATAGGAAATTTTTGGAAAAATTAGGGAACTTTTCAAAAAATTTGTCTTTATATGAAATTTTTGGAAAATTTATACTTTATATGAAATTTTTGGAAAATTTATACTTTATAGGAAATTTTTCGAAAATTGACTTTTTATAGGAAATATTTCAAAAATTGACTTTTATAGGAAATTTTTCGAAAATTGACTTTTTAGAGAAAATTCTTCGAAAAAATTACTTTTCAGAGGAAATTTTTCGAAAAATGACTTTTTATAAAAAATTTTTCGAAAATTGACTTTTTATAGGAAATTTTTCGAAAATTAACTATTTATAGGAAGTTTTTCGAAAATTTACTTTTATATGAAAATTTTTCGAAAATTGACTTTTTAGAGGAAATTTTTTTGAAAATTACTTTTTTATAGGAAATTTTTCGAAAATTTACTTTTATAGGAAATTTTTCAACTTTTTATAGGAAATTTTTCGAAAATTGAATATTTATGTAAAATTTTTCGAAAACTGACTATTTATAAGAAATTTTTCGATAATTGACTATTTATAAGAAATTTTTCGAATATTGACTATTTATAGAAAATTTTTCGAAAATTAAATATGTATTTATAGGAAATTTTTCAAAAAAATACTATTTATAAGAAATTTTTCGAAAATAGACTATTTATCGGAAATTTTTCAAAAATAACTATTTATTTTAAATTTTTTGAAAAATTGAATATTTATAGGAAGTTTTACGAAAATCGACTATTTACAGGAAATTTTTCGAAAATTAACTATTTATAGGAAATTTTTTGAAAATTTACTATATATAGGAAATTTTTCGAACATTGACTATTTATAGGAAATTTTTCGAAAATTGGCTATTTATAGGAAATTTTTCGAAAATTGACTATTTATAGGAAATTTTTCGAATATTTACTATATATATATATATATAATTCCCCGACAACATTCTAATTGGAACAAGGGGTACTTCTCTCAGACAATGAGCTGCATCCGATTCTATTTTTAGACTCATTGAAAGGGACCTACATTTTAACGCCGGCTCCGAACGGCAAGTGCATTAGTTAGAAAAGTTTTTCATAGTCTAATACTCAATAACCAGTGGCTAGCTGAGTTATGACGTGAACCGTCGCTTTTTGAAAATTTATTTTTTCAAGTGAGTCTGGCCAGGGATCGAACTTGGGCCTCTGGTATGCTAGGCGGATGACTAACCTGCTATACCACGTCGGAATATTTACTATTTATAAGAAAATTGTTGAAAATTTACTATTTACAGTAAATTTTTCGAAAATTGACTATTTATAGGAAATTTTTTCGAAAATTCACTATTTATAGGAAATTTTTCGAAAATTGACTTTTTATAGGAAATTTTTCGAAAATTAACTATTTATAGGAAATTTTTTGGAAAATTTACTATTTAGAGGAAATTTTTCGAAAATTTACTATTTATTAAAAAATTTTGGAAAATTTACTATTTGTAGGAAATTTTTCGAAAATTAACTATTTATAAGAAATTTTTTCGAAAATTGACTATTTATAGGAAATTTTTGAAAAATTCACTATTTATAGGAAATTTTTTGAAAATTGACTATTTATAGGAAATTTTTTGAAAATTGACTATTTAGAGGAAATTTTTCGAAAATTGATTATTTATAGGAAATTTTTCAAAAATTGACTATTTATAGGAAATTTTTCGAAAATTGACTATTTATAGGAAATTTTTCGAAAATCTACTATTTATAGGAAATTTTTCGAAATTTGACTATTTATGGGAAATTTTTGAAATTGACTACTTAAAGGAAATTTTTGAAAAATTGACCTTTTATAGGAAATTTTTCAAAAATTGACTATTGAGAGGAATTTTTTTTTTCAAAATTATTAATTTTTAGAAAGGTTTTTGAAACTTTACTAATTTTTAACTAATTAACAAAATTGACGTTGTATTTTCATTTTATTAAAAAAACAACTGCACTTAGTATAAATAAATTTTAGCATTAAATAAATTAAAAACAAATTAAATAAAGAAAATCATAAATTATTTTTCTATTTAAAATTTGCTTGTATATTAAACAACTAAACTAAATTAGAGCTAAATGCTAACTAAAACCAAAACCTATTTAGATACAACTTTTTGTAAAATTTTGTAAAACTCTTTTTTAAACAATAATCAAACCAAACAGAAGCTACTATATTTTTTTCTAATACTCGTAACAAAAATATTTATTAATTTATATAATTTATAAGCTTATTTAAATTTTAACTAAAATTCTTTAAAAACTAAAATTTTTCTCATATTAATCATAATTATTTTTTCTTCATTAAAAAAACTTTTTTTTTGGTACCAACGCGGTTTATTCTCAAACTATCTCAAAAAACCAACACTCTGTATAATAAAAATCTTAATATCATAAAATCTCAAAAATTATCAAATTAACAAATTTTCATCACTTGGACTCAAACAAATAAAAAAAAATCACGCCTCACTATTTGACAACTTAAAAAACAAATTTAATAATGAAACTCTTTCAATGCACTGTATAAATAAAAATCAACAAAAATCACACTATTCTAAATTTTATCGAAATAAATACAATTAAATCCACGTCTACTGCAATATCTACAAATATAAAAAAATCACTTGATTTTGTATAGAAACAATCATTTTTCGATTGTTTACTCGATATGGCTGCCCTCGATAAAGGTGGATCACGTCAGGGTTCCATTAGTTATGAGCCAAATGGTACTGATGCTGCCAATTCACAAACGCATTTATTAGCAAATACTAATGGTCATACAAATGGTGATGCTGAACATGGTAGTTTGGCAACACTGGCACGTCGGAGTACTATGAGAAAACGTTCCGTTAGGTAATATTTCACTTTCTCTTTTCACACTCTCTCACTATCACACCCACTTATCACTCAATGTCACATATACTTACATACTCATTCCTTCCTATAACATCTAACAATTGGGATTTGCTTATTTTTGTATATATAAAAAAAAAACATTTTATTGTGATGTATCAATTTTAATTTTTTAGTTTTGTTGTAACCTTTCATTACCCGAAACATTTCTGTAAAATTTGTATAGTACAAAATATTGTGCCATGTCTCGTTTAAAGTAACATGTTCTTGTAAACACCAAAGTGTCTAGGCAGGATCGTCAGTACATCCGATCATCAAAAGACATTCAAACCATTGAGCAAAACAAATATATTTTTGAAAACTGACTATTTATAGGAAATTTTTCGAAAATTGACTATTTATAGGAAATTTTTCGAAAATTGACTATTTTTAGGAAATTTTTCGAAAATTGACTATTTATAGGAAATTTTTCGCAAATTTACTATTTATAGGAAATTTTTCGAAAATTTACTATTTATTGGAAATTTTTCTAAAATTTACTATTTACACGAAATTTTTCGAAAATTGACCATTTATTGCAAATTTTACGAAAATTTACTATTTATAGGAAATTTTTCGAAAATTGATTATTTATAGGAAATTTTTCGAAAATTGATTATTTATAGGAAATTTTTCGAAAATTTACTATTTATAGGAAATTTTTCTAAAATTTACTATTTATAGGAAATTTTTCTAAAATTTACTATTTATAGGAAATTTTTCTAAAATTTACTATTTACACGAAATTTTTCGAAAATTTACCATTTATTGGAAATTTTTCGAAAATTTACTATTTATAGGAAATTTTTCGAAAATTTACTATTTATAGGAAATTTTTCGAAAATTTACTATTTACACGAAATTTTTCGAAAATTTACCATTTATTGGAAATTTTTCGAAAATTTACTATTTATAGGAAATTTTTCGAAAATTTACTATTTATAGGAAATTTTTCTAAAATTTACTATTTACACGAAATTTTTCGAAAATTTACCATTTATTGGAAATTTTTCGAAAATTTACTATTTATAGGAAATTTTTCGAAAACTTACTATTTATGGGAAATTTTTCGAAAATTTACTATTTATAGGAAATTTTCGAAAATTTACTATTTATAGGAAATTTTTCGAAAATTGACTATTTATAGGAAATTTTTAGAAAATTGACTACTTATAGGAAATTTTTCGAAAATTGACTATTTATAGAAAATTTTTCGAAAATTGTCTATTTATAGGAAATTTTTCGAAAATTGACTATTTATAGGAAATTATTCGAAAATTGACTATTTATAGGAAATTTTTCGAAAATTGACTATTTATAGGAAATTTTTCGAAAATTGACTATTTATAGGAAATTATTCGAAAATTGACTATTTATAGGAAATTTTTCGAAAATTGACTATTTATAGGAAATTTTTCGAAAATTGACTATTTATAGGAAATTTTTCGAAAATTTACTATTTGTAGGAAATTTTTCGAAAATTGACAATTTATAGGAAATTTTTCAAAAATTGATTATTTATAGGAAATTTTTCGAAAATTTACTATTTATAGGAAATTTTTTTGAAAATTTACTATTTATAGGAAATTTTTCGAAAATTTACTATTTATGGGAAATTTTTCGAAAATTTACTATTTATAGGAAATTTTTCTAAAATTTACTATTTATAGGAAATTTTTCAAAAATTGATTATTTATAGGAAATTTTTCGAAAATTTACTATTTATAGGAAATTTTTCTAAAATTTACTATTTATAGGAAATTTTTCTAAAATTTACTATTTATAGTAAATTTTTCTAAAATTTACTATTTACATGAAATTTTTCGAAAATTTACCATTTATTGGAAATTTTTCGAAAATTTACTATTTATAGGAAATTTTTCGAAAATTTACTATTTATAGGAAATTTTTCGAAAATTTACTATTTACACGAAATTTTTCGAAAATTTACCATTTATTGGAAATTTTTCGAAAATTTACCATTTATTGGAAATTTTTCGAAAATTTACTATTTATAGGAAATTTTTCGAAAATTTACTATTTATAGGAAATTTTTCTAAAATTTACTATTTATAGGAAATTTTTCTAAAATTTACTATTTATAGGAAATTTTTCTAAAATTTACTATTTACACGAAATTTTTCGAAAATTTACCATTTATTGGAAATTTTTCGAAAATTTACTATTTATAGGAAATTTTTCGAAAACTTACTATTTATGGGAAATTTTTCGAAAATTTACTATTTATAGGAAATTTTCGAAAATTTACTATTTATAGGAAATTTTTCGAAAATTGACTATTTATAGGAAATTTTTAGAAAATTGACTACTTATAGGAAATTTTTCGAAAATTGACTATTTATAGAAAATTTTTCGAAAATTGTCTATTTATAGGAAATTTTTCGAAAATTGACTATTTATAGGAAATTATTCGAAAATTGACTATTTATAGGAAATTTTTCGAAAATTTACTATTTATAGGAAATTTTTCGAAAATTGACTATTTATAGGAAATTTTTCGAAAATTTACTATTTGTAGGAAATTTTTCGAAAATTGACAATTTATAGGAAATTTTTCAAAAATTGATTATTTATAGGAAATTTTTCGAAAATTTACTATTTATAGGAAATTTTTTTGAAAATTTACTATTTATAGGAAATTTTTCGAAAATTTACTATTTATGGGAAATTTTTCGAAAATTTACTATTTATAGGAAATTTTCGAAAATTTACTATTTATAGGAAATTTTTCAAAAAATTGAATATTTATAGGAAATTTTTAGAAAATTGACTACTTATAGGAAATTTTTCGAAAATTGACTATTTATAGGAAATTTTTCGAAAATTGACTATTTATAGGAAATTTTTCGAAAATTGACTATTTATAAGAAATTTTTCGAAAATTTACTATTTGTAGCAAATTTTTCGAAAATTGACTATTTATAGGAAATTTTTTGAAAATCTACTATTTATAGGAAATTTTTTTTAAATTTACTTTTTATAGGAAATTTTTCAAAAATTTACTTTTTATAGGAAATTTTTCGAAAATTTACTTTTTATAGGAAATTTTTCAAAAATTTACTATTTACAGGAAATTTTTTGAAAATTTAATATTTATTGGAAATTTTTGGAAAATTGACTATTTATATGAAATTTTTTGAAAATTGACTATTTGTATGAAATTTTTCTAAAATTTACTATTTATGGAAAATTTGTCAAAAATATTCTATTTATAGGAAATTTTTCAAAAATTTACTATTTATGGAAAATTTTACAAAAATTTACTATTTATAGTAATATAGTCAACTGTTTCAGGAAATTTCCAGAAAATTTAGTATTTTTATAGAAAATTTTCAGAAAATTTACTATTTTTATAGGAAATTTTCAGAAAGTTTACTATTTTTATAGGAAATTTTCAGAAGATTTACTATTTTTATAGGAAAATTTCAAAAAAATTACTATTTTTATAGGAAATTTTCAGAAAATTTACAATTTTTATAGAAAGTTTCAGAAAATTTATTTTTTTTTATAGGAAATTTTCAGAAAATTTACTACTTTTATAGGAAGTTTTCAGAAAATTTACTATTATTTAGAAAATTTTCAGAAAATTTACTATTTTTATAGGAAATTTCCAGAAAATTTTCTACTTTTATAGGAAATTTTCAGAAAATTTACTATTTTTTAGAAAATTTACTATTTTTATAGGAAATTTTCAGAAAGTTTACTTTTTTTATAGGAAATTTTCAGAAGATTTACTATTTTTAGATTTTCAGAAAATTCAAAATTTTTATAGAAAATTTTCAGAAAATTCAAAATTTTTATAGAAAATTTTCACACATATTTTTTGAAAAATAGCAAATTTTACCAATTTTTTTGAAAATTTTCAAAAAAAAAATACATATTAATTATTGGAACTTTTTAACAAAATTTTGAAAACAAAGTGATATGTTAGCAAATTTTTTTTAGTAATTGATTTTTTTTAACAAACCGTTCCAAATTTGTTCTAAATGCTAATTATTTAGTTAGTCAATAGAAAGAAAGTAATGTATTAATTGAACATCACAAATAAAACATCAAAAAACAGTTGTACCAAACAAAACTCTACAATACCAATACAATCATCATAAATATCCATCCTCAAACAAATCATTAACATTCATCCTCAATTGAAAATACTTAAATACATAAATTCCCACATAAAAAAAATCTATAAAATTGTAAAATTTGTTTTACTTAAAAAATTTTTTTCTATAATTTTTTTCAAATTTCAGAAACAAAAAGGTGAATAATTGTATTAAACAACAAATGGTAACAGAAAACTTTGAAAAAATCAAAAGTTTAAAAATCCTATCAATCGTATTTTAAAAATCATTAATTAATTAATTAAAAAATAATAAGTGTGTGTGTGTGTAAAATTAAAGTTAAATAATAATAATTCGATGTGGTTACTTACTATAACTATGTATACTACTATAATCGTACCTACCTATTTCTACTTAACTTAATTAACTACTAAATATCTAAACAATTAATATCTGTGTGTCGAATTTTATGTTGTTTTCTTAAATGTAATATTCATCTAAAGAATATTATTAATTGATGTTGTTTCATTTTTTAATTGTGTTTCCTATTAAACAAAATAATTATAAATCCTTTCAAATCACTAAAATGAATTTAGTTTCAGAGCAATAGCCTTTTAGAGTTGTAAATAGTTTTGAATTAGTTTCACAAAAAAATCTTCAATTTACAATAGACGAACAATGAATTTTTATTCAATTTCATTTAAAAACGTGTAGAGCTTGCTGTAATTTAAATGTTAGAAAAACATTTATCTCTTAGATGAAATTATTTATTATAGTTTAATCTCCTGATTCATAAACGACAAATGAAAACTGGAGAAATTTTAAATCAAATATTCAATACAATTTACCAACAATAAACCTTTGATAATTTTATAATTCGTTTATGAATTAGGGGTAAGAATTTTGTAGGATTTTTATTTAGATTTTTTATTGTTCGAAAACGATATAAAGGATTGATAAGAAAATCTCCTGCAATGAAGTTTTGGTTTTTTCAAATTTAGTTATTTTCCCGTGCACTGGTATTTCGCTATAAAATATACTCGTAATTACTTATTTTTCAGAATAATAGGAAAGCAAAATAAGTCTTGAGTTTGGTTCTTATTTTTTAGCTATATCTGAACTTTATAAAGTTTTCGTAAAATTTATATTTGCCGGTGTGACTTTTGAAACCATAATTTTATTGAAAATCTTGGATAATTCATGTTAAAACTTAAGCAAGAAAAATATTCGGATATATTAGACAGAACGACAGTGGAATAGAATGGGTGAACCGATTTAAATGCTTGAGCCAGTTTTGAAAAGGGAATTAAATTTGGATTTGTTGTTATTAAAAAAATATCCAAAAAATGTAATGACAAACTTAGAAACGATCGACAGCCATATGGTTCAAGTCCCAGATGACTTGTTTTAATTTTTTCTAATTGCAGAATTGTATTTTTAATGAATTTCGTACATTTTTTGGATGTTTTTTAATTTTACATGAAAATTAAAGCGTCCTCTAGCGGAAAAAAACATTTTTTGTAATAAAATCAAATCCAAATTTAAATAAAACTGGCTCAAGCATTTTAATTAGTTCACCCATTCTATTTTTATAGAACTTTTTATAATAGTATTACGTTACAACTGGACCTCCACGGTAATTCGAATCTTTAAAATCGATTTTTTTTAAATATTTTCTGACGTGCCGAGACACGCATTTCTTTATTTTAAGCCTATTTTCATATTTGTTAACATTACTCATGTGTACTCGAAAAAAAATTGATTTTGTCGTACTGTGTTATAAATTAAAAAAGTTCAATTAAAGTTGGAATGAATAAATATAGTTTTTATAAAAACAATTTTCAAGTGATATGATTTAAAAAAAAGTATTTTTTACCAGTTTTATATAATTTAGTTTATATCGAGAGGGTATATTCAATACCGCCTATGAACCAAATTCAATATATTTAAGGAAAATCAAAAAACTGTTTCATATCCAAAACAGTTAAATAGAAGTCAATATTTTTTCTACAATATATTTTTCTAAAATTAAGTTTTTCTTTTTTGTTGTTATTAAAAAAATATCCAAAAAATGTAATGACAAACTTAGAAACGATCGACAGCCATATGGTTCAAGTCCCAGATGACTTGTTTTAATTTTTTCTAATTGCAGAATTGTATTTTTAATGAATTTCGTACATTTTCTTGATGTTTTTTAATTTTACATGAAAATTAAAGCGTCCTCTAGCGGAAAAAAAATTTTTTGTAATAAAATCAAATCCAAATTTAAATAAAACTGGCTCAAGCATTTTAATTAGCTCACCCATTCTATTTTTATAGAACTTTTTATAATAGTATTACGTTACAACTGGACCTCCACGGTCCTTCGAATCTTTAAAATCGATTTTTTTTAAATATTTTCTGACGTGCCGAAACACGCATTTCTTTATTTTAAGCCTATTTTCATATTTGTTAACATTACTCATGTGTACTCGAAAAAAAATTGATTTTGTCGTACTGTGTTATAAATTAAAAAAGTTCAATTAAAGTTGGAATGAATAAATATAGTTTTTATAAAAACAATTTTCAAGTGATATGATTTAAAAAAAATTATTTTTTACCAGTTTTATATAATTTAGTTTATATCGAGAGGGTATATTCAATACCGCCTATGAACCAAATTCAATATATTTAAGGAAAATCAAAAAACTGTTTCATATCCAAAACAGTTAAATAGAAGTCAATATTTTTTCTACAATATATTTTTCTAAAATAAAGTTTTTCTTTCTGATTTTTTTTTTAAAGAAATGCAACTACATATTAAAAACAACAGTTTCCTAATAAAAAGTGATTTTGGAAAAAATTGGTTCATATAGATGTTATTAAATGTAGGGTCTCGATATAATCAAATAAACAAAAAGCTTACAAAAAGTTGTGGAAAAAATATCGACGAAACTTCAAAGCTGCTTTTAATAGAACAAGTAAGATTGTCGGTCAAGACTCTACACCATTGGGATCATATGTATGTGGTTTGGAAGTCAGTAAATTAAAAACTTCTTTTCTAAGACATTTTGCCAACAATTATCTACCAATTATACCAATTCACGAAATTACACTTTTTGTTAAATAAGTGTTTAATTGCACAAAAAAATTTTGTATGAACTAAAATCGAATTGCTTAATATTGAGAAAACCTGTCCACATTTGACCCTAGCGCTCATATAAGACCCGATGACGAAAATGGCTTATATGTATACCGCAAGTTAACAAGCGGATATTAACTTTAAATTTTTACATACTGTAAAAATCTATCATTATTTTCACTATAATTTCGCCAAAAATGTCTCTGCTTAATATGAAAGTAATAGTAAAATAAAACAGTTTTTTGACTTTACTGAAAGTTTTAAAATTTTGACTCTTGTTGATCAAGTGCTTAGATTTATATCTTCAGAAAATGTTTGTATGCTGACAAAATTAAAACATATCGCTCATTTGCTGCAACGACGTCATAAGTCAAAAAACTTAAATTTCGAGTTAAAGTCACTAGTGCATAGCCAATAATCTATTTTATCGGTTAAAAAAAATGTTAATTTGAGTAATGACACATAATAAATCTCATTATTGCTGCAACATTGTCATAAATCAAAGTAGAATCAAATATAAAGCTGTAGCATGAAGCGCGATAAACATTTTAAATTTTTGTTTTTACTGACGTCTTAACTGTACCACAGCATTTCTTTAGGTTTAACAGTTAAAGAGATATTTGGATTCGAAAACTAAAAATGCTTCTCCTGAAAAATCAATTTTTTGTGTGGGCAAACAATTTATTTGGTATAACTAGTTATATATGTATAGATTATACTGACAAACATATACTTATAGTTTAGAGCATAAAAATACTTTTACGCTCCAGATTTTTAACAAACATCCTCCACATTTTTGACGCTAGAATAAACTACGTAGTATTTTAAATTTTTTCTGCTGTTACAAGTACAATAGCAAATTTTCATATGTCCAGCTAGCAATTTGGTGATTGTTTACGATAATATCAGCAAAATGAGTCTTTTGGGATTCGTATAGATGATCAAAAAGATTCCAGAAAGACTCCTTAAAACGCTTAGAAAATGACTGGTTTACAAAAGCACAAACAATTCTTGCAGAATGTGTGCAGTCAAAATCTTGTCGTGTAAACGATCCTAATACGACTGTTTTTTATATTATTTTAATCAATTTGGTGATCAAACACGACCACAAAAAGACTCAGAAAATACCTTGAAAGCGACTATTTGAAAGAAAAATGTGTGCAATCAATTTGGTGATCAAAAAAGTGTACAAAAAGACTCATAGACGCTTAGCAAGCGGCTAGTTAAAAATAGCACAAAAAATCTTCTAAAATGTGCGTAATATAACTATTTTTAGGTGATAATATAACTATTTTTAGGTAAAAAATGCCACAAAAGGACTCGTATTTCATTATGGGTGATGTGGCTTAGTTGGTTAGCACGTCGACTATTAAGCATAACATATTACATTCAGCAGCCTAGGTTCGATCCTCGGTATCGGAAACATCAATTTCTGTAATTATTAACGCAACTTCACTATTCTAAAAATAGATATGATGTACTCTAAAAATAGTATATGTATGTATATGTGTTGAGTAATAAAAAGCTTTATTCTTTTTTTAACAAATCTAGCAAAATGTGTGCAGTCATATTCCAATCAGCAAAACAAGTCATTAAGGACTCGTTTTGAAAAGTCGCATGAAGGGTACCATTTTCTCACACAAAAATATCATTTTTGACTCATAAGTGATATTTTAAATGATCATTTTAATCGTGCAGTGAAGTCAAAAGAGACTCAGATTTGATTAAAATTTTCCAAAAATGTAAACTTTTACTGATCAATACATTAAAAAGAAAAAACATATGGTTGCACTTTACACTTTTTTACTTGTTATTTTTTTACAACTTAAACCAATACAAAATTCCTTTGTAAATTTTATGGTTTTTCATGTCGGGTCACTTAATTATGGATACAAAAAATTGAAAATGAAATTCAAAAAAATAAATATATAAAATATTAATAAATATAAATATTATGCCATTTGTGTATTGGCAAATTTTATTTGTCTTTATACATCTAAAACTAAAGCCAACTAGAAAAAGTCAGTGACTTTATCAGATTTAGTTGATTTAAAATATCTATACTTGGTTTACTTATCTCGTCTCAAAAAATGTTATTCCGTTATGTAATTAATGACAATTGCTTAAGATGTGTCTCAGATGTTAAATAAACCTGCATCTTCGTTACTGAAGTCTTGAAAAATATATAAGCTGCGATAACTAAAAATAAATGAAAAGATATTCTATTAAATACATACTATAAGTAATACGATTAGTATTAAATTAACTTAGTTAAAAAGAACAAAAGTTCGAAAAACACGTAAAAAACTTAAATCATTTCATTTTTGCACCACACTGTACATAAAACACTGTAAATATTATCAAATCATTTTCATTATCACTAAAATCTTGTGTTCAGAATTTTTGAGATTTTTTAAAAATTTTAATTTTTACATTTCATTAAAAAAAACAGGGTAAGTAAAATACATTAAATTATTAGCTTTGCAAAATATTGGTAATTTGCTAATATTCAAATCGTGTAGCACCAACTAAAATGCATGTTTTAGAAATAAACAAATTAGTTTTAGAAAATATTTGTAAACATTTTTGTAGCACTTTTTCACCCAATAGTTTTCTATTCAATTTATTTTCTTTTATAATTTAGATAATTTAGTTTTTTTATTGTTTTAAATTTTCTTTTATAAAAAAAATTTAGTTTTTTTATAAAACATAAATATAGGACAAATTATAAGTAATACCTAAAAAAAAGAGAATTTTTGAAGAAAAAAATTTTACAGAATTAGAAACCAAAAATTCTTTAGTGTAAACCAAATTTAAATGAAATCATTTCAATTCTTAGTAGGGACAACATTTTTTTTTCGTTAAACCAAGTTTATATTTTATAAGTAGAACAATGTTAAAGATGTTTTTTTGAAATGTGAATTATTTAAATATATTTGTAATTTATATAATATTATTTAAATACATACTCTATATATATTTATAACAAAAATAAATACATTTATAATATATATACATAATTTACAAACAAAAAAAAAAATACAACCCTCCTGCATTAAATCCCTACCTCTTAATGATTAAAACCCTACAATATTTAATTATATATTAAAAACCCTTTTTAAAGTTTTGTAACTTTTTTATTAAATATTTTTTATATAAAATATTAAAGAAAAGTAATTTGCAAATGTTTATTGAGAAAACTGAATATTTGTTTAAGAAGAATTTGTTATTAATATATTATTTTTCTATATTTTACAAAAAATGTTTGGCGTTTAGATGTTGGAACTGCGGGATGCACCAAGACATCCATCTCAGGAATCATTAACCGGTGCCGATGCTGGTCATTTACATCCTGGACACGCTTATCAAAATGGTCATAGAAGATCACCTAGTTTAAGGTGAGTAAAGGCATATTCATATATAGGCATTTTTATACCCACCATCAAAAAAAGGGGGGGGGGGGGCGAATATTGAGATTGTCATTACGTTTGTAATTTTCTTAATAATAGCTCAAAAACCAAAATTGAAATATATTCTGAATCCTTATGAAATTCTAAGAAGATTGAGCGATGTCCGTCTGTCTGTCCGTATGTCTGTCTGTGTTTTATTGGCACTATAAAACCTTAACGAAAGGATATAGGTCACTGAAATTTGGCACAAATATTCTTTATTTATTAGACAATTTAGGTATTGAAATCGGGCAAAATCGGTTCACATTTGACCATAGGCCCCGTATAACCCTATCTAGACTAATCGCTTATTTGCTAATAAATGACAAATTATAACAGCCATGATAATAAAATTTATTATATATAAGTTTTATATAAGTAATAGGCAGCATATAAAATCGGCTCACATTTAACTACAGCTCCCATACAAAAAACTTACGGAAACAGCCTTAATTTCACCTAAAATACACTTAAATGCCAATAAATGATAAACTGTAAGCACAAGGAAGTCTTATGTCAATGCCAGCCAGTGTACAAAATTCCGTCATAATTGGTCACCATTTGACCAAAGCTCCTATATAAAAAACTTACGGAAACACAAAAATACAAAAAGAAAAGGGAGGTTATGTCCGTCTGTCCATCAGATAAAAGCGCGATAGCGCCTTAACGAAAAGAGCTAGAGGCACAAAATTTTACAAAAGTATTTTTGATTTTTGAAAGTTGTGTACTGAAAATGGACGAAATCGGTTAAGTTAGAGCTCTCATATAACTCCGCCCCGGGAATCACATTAATGATAAATAGAATACAATTGTAATAGCTATGATGACTTAAATTAGAATAGGGAAATTAAATGAACTATTGACCAGTATGACAAATTTTAAAGGAATCGGATCATATTTGACTATAGCTTTCATATAAAAACCACTCCCGAAAACCAAAGTATTTACAGATTATTAATGCTAAGCTATACCTGGGGCCAAATTATCGCATTCGATATCGATCGAAAACTCAGACTTTTAAGCAAATATTGTGAAGTATACTTTAGGGATGTTCAAAGTTACATACTTCGATGCAAAAAGTTTATTGAAATTTGGCATCCAGTTTGATTTGTTTTTAAAAACAAATATTTCAATTAAAAAGCTTTTACAATTGGTCATCTTTTGGCAAATAACTACAAAAAAATAATAGAGAACTGTACATCTTTTAGATAATTTTGACTATCCTTAAAGTATGCTATACAAATGTTTTGAAAATATCTAAGATTTCGATCGATATCGAATGCCGTAATTTGGCCCCTGGTTATGAGATTAAATTTTGTGCAAAGTTAGTAGTAGTGAAACCACTTAGATACTTTTTAATGTCGAGCTATGAAGCTACTGCAACCGAATTCAGTCCAAATATTTTACCAACGATACCAACCATCGTAACAATTTTTTTGAATTTGGGCCACATTTTGAATTAGCTGCATCCTCATAGATATATGAGATATGTCTCTAAATTTAACATAACTTGATAGTGGGAATATAAGATTTTACACAGCCGAATATATCACTTTAATTTCATAATGGCCCAATTTTCTTACTTTTTCCAATTTCGGTCAATATCTCTTTCTTAATCGATTTTGCTATTTAAAAGTTAAAATTAAAAGAATCAATAAAGCAAAAATGGTTTTATATTTAGCCAAACTCATTTATTTATTTTTTGTTGTGGAGACCAATTTCCGAGTGCATAAGTCTTATTACACTAATGCCATCACTAATGTTGGCCTTCAAATGCTTCAGTTGTCTCTGGTTAATATGCATAACACTTGTCTTTAACACCGACCGACGGAAAATTATAAATAAATAATACATAAATATTTACAAAGTTTCGTGACTATTGATCCAAATATGTTTTTCAAAGACCCATTGTCGGAAAAAATTTAAATATTCTTAATGCCTATAATACATTCTTATTTGTTTTACTTACCTAATACATACATATATAATCTAAAAACATATCTTATCTCTTATTTCAGATCACCTAGTCCAAGTAGACGGCGTGGCCATCCATATCAACATCATGATATTGGGTTTTCGGATACTGTATCTAATGTTGTAGAGATGGTCAAAGAAACCCGTCATCCTCGTGGTTATGGTCATCATACGCGATATCCAAGAGGTATGTCAAACTATAGCTTTATATCTTCCCCCCAAAGTTATTATTACTATTATATTTTAAATTTTACGTTTTTTTATTAAAAAGAAAACGTTACTTAAGCTTTTTACTTAACTCCAAAATTTTTATAATTTAACAAAAACAAATTTCCTAAATAAGGGCATGCTTATGTAATTTAATTTCTTTAATTTTTAACAAAATATTTGATATTATAATTTTAATTTTATTCTAAAAACATTAAAGAAAAACATCAAGAAACCCTACAACAGCAAATGTTTAAATGACAAAAAAACCCTAAAAAAGACATTTGCATGACACTGTTCAATGTTGTTTGTATGAAGTAAAAAATCAAAGCAAACAATTTTTTAAGTATTTCCCCCCTTTAAAAAAATTAAAATTTCAATAAAAACGTGTCAATAATTGTTGTAAAACTAATGTAAATGGTGTAATAGCACAAAATTTAAGCATTTAATATGACAATCAATTTTTTAATAATCTTTTCTATTGGTGTTATTTAAAAGTTATACATATATAATTATTGTGATACATATATCAAAACCAGCATACATTATAAATTATTATAAAAATCCCAAATGTATCGGAGAGTTAACAAACAAATTGTTAACAGAATTTTTTTGTGTTATTTGTATGACAGATTTGGCTGGTTGATTTAATTAAAAATTGTAGGGCTAATATACTTAAACACATCTACAGTTCATATATATAACAAAATATATTAAAGCTACTTTATAAATTAAAATTGTCTTATTTATAAATTTGAATTATCTAATTTTCAAAAATTTCAAATTTAACTCTAGCATAAAAAAAATATATTTTTATAAAAAAAATTTCTAACAAAATTCTTATATTTATAGGAAATTAAAAAAAATCTTAATTTTATATGAAATTTATTGAAATTTTTTATCTTTGTAAGAAATTTTTCAAAAATTTATTATTTTTTTAAGAAATATTTTAAAAATTTCCTATTTCTATAGAAAATTTTTCAAAAATTTCTTCTTTTTATGAGAAATTTTTAAAAAAATTTCTTATTTTTATAGGAAATTTTTCAAAAATTTCTTATTTTTATAGGAAATTTTTCAAAAATTTCTTATTTCTATAGGAAATTTTTCAAAAGTTTCTTATTTTTATAAGAAATTTTTCAAAAATTTCTTATTTTTATAGGAAATTTTTCGAAATTTCTTATATTCATAGGATTTTTTTTCAAAAATTTCTTATTTTTATAGGAAATTTTTCAAAAATTTCTAATTTTTATTTAAAATTTTTAATAAATTTCTTATTTTTTTTATAGGAAAATTTTCACAAATTTCTTATTTTTATAGAAAATTCTTCAAAAATTTCTTATTTTAATAGGAAATATTACAAAAATTTCTTAATTTTATAGGAAATTTTTCAGAAATTTCCCTTTTTTTATAGGAAATTTTTCAAAAATTTACTATTTTTATAGAAAATTTTTCAAAAATTTACTATTTTTATCGGAAATTTTTCAAAAATTTCTTATTTGATAGGAAATTTCTCAAAAATTTCTTATTTTTATAGAAATATATTTATTAGAAATTTTTCAAAAATTTCTAATTTTTATAAAAAAAAATTTCAAAAATTTCTTATTTTTATAAGAAATTTTTCAAAAATTTCTTATTTTTATAAGAAATTTTTCAAAAATTTCTTATTTTTATAAGAAATTTTTCAAAAACTTCTTATTTTTATAAGAAATTTTTCAAAAATTTATTTTTTTCTATAAGAAATTCTTCAAAAATTTCTCATTTTTATAAAAAAATTTTTAAAAATTTCTTATTTTTATAAGAATTTTTTCAAAAATTTCTTATTTTTTTAAAAAGTTTTTCAAAAATTTCTTATCTTTATAAGAATATTTTAAAAATTTCTTATTTTTATAGGAAATATTTCAAAAATTTCTTGTTTTTGTAGGAAATTTTTCAAAAATTTTTAATTTTTTAGAAAATTTTTAAAAAATTTTAGAAGAAAATTTTCCAAAACTTCTTGTTTTAATAGGAAATTTTCAAAAATTTCTTATTTTCATAGAAATTTTTCAAAAATTTCTATTTTTACAAAATCAGGAAGCATGGTACAATTGTACTTTTTTTGGTACATTTTGAACACGATTGATACCGTTGTCTTACAGATTACTGTTACAATTTTTAAATAAACTTTTTTTTTATCCCATTGTGCTTATATTCGTAATACGTGGAAATGGGTCTAAGAACATAGAGTAATATACAGTACAATCTAGGGTTTGCAAAAAACCGTAAAAATGAGAAACCGCGGTTTCGGTTTTAAAACACCCAAAACCGGCCGGTTTCGGTTCGGTTTTCGGTTTTTTAAATAAAACTATTTCAGTTTAAATTTGTAGGAAAATTTAGATAACTTCATTAAAACATATTATAACTTAATACTAAAATTCAGGAAAATAATTCAGGTTTTTTAAACATGAGGGATTTCTTAAATAAGTCTTGTTTCTTTTGGGGAAACTGCAGAGCCCCTTTAGCGTGAATAATTTTTGCAACTGAGCGATAAATTGCCTCAATAGTAATTTTTACAAATAGCAAAGATTTTAAAGAATTTACAATTTCAAAGTCGATAGAATGAAGCAAATCTAAGGTCGACAGCATTTCTAAACTTTCATGAAAACTTTGTTTTAGAAGCAGAAATAGAGTAAACTTAATTCACGATTATGATGCTTTTTAACGCTTGTTTGTAAAATATTATAATGAAATGACGAATTTTTTAAATACCGAACAGTTTTTCTTAAAGCCTCTAGATTCAATTGTATATGGGCAATCGGTTTTAAATGAGTCAAAATTTCATCCTCGCCGTCTTCGAAATTGATTTTCAGATACAAATTTGATATTGGCTGCTGCTCCATCTATAGTACATGCTACCATGTTTGTATTAAGTGAAATATCATACTCCATTAGCCTTTGTCTAATGGTTCCTTGCGTTTGCTTGAAATTACACGTTCCTAAAATACGGCCCAGGATATAAAATTTACCATGAGAATCGTGAATATTTACGTTCACATACCGTCTTCCCCTTACACCTATCCACCTTTTGCTTGTTTTATTCTTCTGCTTCATTAAATAGACAAATTACATGCAAATTTATGGTGAGCTAATGTTATTTCTGAATAATACCAACAAAAAATTTTGAAAAATAAATAGCTAAAACCCCGCTTTTTTCTACGGTTTCAGTTTTGAGGCATAAAAAACCGAGGTTTCGGTTTCGGTTAAAACCGAAATGCAAACCCTAGTACAATCCATAAAGTGAATACAATACATACATGGCCCAAAAAAGCTTTTACTGCTTTTTTCTCCTAATGAATACAAACAGTTGCATAGAAATTATGATATGATGAGACGAGAATTTTCTTTTTTCCATAATTTGAAGACATCTTCTTATAAAATCCATCGACAAAGATGTATTGAAAAACATACAATTTTTGTATCATCGTATCATACTTTTCTGTGCAATTATAATACAAATCTATAAAAAAAATTTTTGTTGGTAAAAAATAAAAAGTTTATCGACATCAAAATTTGTGAAAAAAATTAAAAAATAAACATTTGATGAGATCAGTTCAAAATAGTGCGTCGTATTCAGAATTTCGCTGAATTTTTCATATTAAAATTTGAGTGCAAAAGCTTTCCTCTTTGTCAAGAAATCTCCAATTTCTTGTACGTCTTAATTATTATATAATACTGAATATATTTAAATTAATCATCTGACAACGTTCTACATATTATATGCTCTAACATAGAAGAGAAATATGGTCAAATTTAGACCAATATACTGACGTACAGTTGCATATAACTTCTCTGCACTTTTGTTTTAATAGCTATTATAATATGAAATTGATCAGCTTTAAAATTTTTTCCGGAGCAGGGTTATATGGGAGCTTTTTTTAAATGTGAACTGATTTTGCTTTATTTGAAACCTAATTTTTTTAAGAAATTAGAAAGATTTTTTTTAGAAATCTGAGAGAAGTTTTCAATTCCTGATAGTAGTCAGCAAATTTACCTATTTTAAAAATAATTCTTTTGGAGGCCCTATGTTCCACTGGGAGTCAAGGATATCGAAAGAAAAATACTTTTTAATTAATATGTAGCTTTAATATATTTAATTACACCTAAATCAACACTTTTTAAAACATTTTTGCAATTTATCTTAAATTGAATTAATATTTACTTTTATTATAAGTGTCTTAGAATTGATTAATTTGTTTTAACTGATTTTGTAAATAAGCTTTGTTTTTTTCCAAAGAAAGACTTATTTATTTTCTTTAGTTTTTCAATTAAAATATTGTACTTAATATTTTACTAAAAAAAAGAGATTTATAAAAATTAAAATATACTTTTTTCCCCTTTCTCTATTATTTATTGCCTATTTGTTGTTGTTTGTTTATTTATTTTTTTCTTTTTATTGTTTAATTTCTTTTTGGATTATTAATGTTTAACCAACAACTAACAGGTTCATGGTCAGCATCGACAAGTCCGGCCCGCTCGCCTTCACCTTCACGTTATGGTGGCCATTTACCGCGCACCAGACGCCCTGAACTGCCTTATCCCACATATGGGACAACAAGTCTATGTCAAAGATCACGATCACCAAGTCCTGCTAGACTACAGGAGATGCGTGAAAGAGATAGACTTGGCTATGGGATTGATATGGGTACTCTCTCTCTATACACACTCTCTCTCTCTTTAACATATATTATTAATTTTTCACTGTTAAACTCTTTATAACTCTCTCTTTAACTATCTTTCTCGCCAAATATTCAGTCAAACACTTTTTTTTCTATTTCGATCATATAAACAACAAAAACAATATAATACTCAATCACCTTAAAAAAAAGATAAAAAAACATGTATTAAAAATACAAATTCATTTTAGCTTAAAATTGGCTTTAAGTGGAAATTTTGCTCTAAATTACACTCAGTTTACGAAATAGTTTTCAAAATTTATTTTGCAAAACTAAATAAAACATTCAAATACTGTTTCAATATTAGAAATTGAAGGTCCTTTGTGGGACTGTCATCATTTAACACTAGTTGTCAATTTCACAACAACAATTACAACAAAACACTAGAATCTAAATCTAAAACAGCCACAACCTAGAGCCTCATTTGTTAACAGTCATTGTTGTCTTTTTCCTAGAGCCATGTTCTTCTTTTACTTTCTTTCGTTTCGTTTGAAAATAGTTTTGATCGTGTCATTTTCTATCAAATGTCAATCATCATAAAAGCTTAGGTCGCCTCATACATTCTAACTTATGTCATTATTCAACAAAATAGCTTTACTATCATTTTAGTTATTACATCATAAATACATACATACAAACATATATATTTTTGTTTCTCTTTCTCTCGCTCTTTACAAAAAACTAAAATCGCCGTCTTGTTATGTGTTCTATGTCATCCAAAATGTCAGCATTCAATTAACCAAATTATATCAATGTCAATGTGCGCCTTCATGTCATAACATGTCATCATAACGTTTTATTAAGTGGGTTCATGCGTTACTAACAAAGTTTTATTTTCATTTATTAAGTTAATTAATTTAAGTTTAAATATTTTATGATTTATTCAAATTTTTGTATTTTTTAATATGATTTCGTTTGGCTTTTTCTGGACTTACTTCTGTTAATTTTATGTTGATTATTAATTCTCAATTAACCCTTCGTCTAGTGAATTGTTCAGGCCAGACCTTTAAGATTTCAATTGTTCTGTATATTATATATTTTTTAAATGAGGCTGAAAACCGTAACTTTCGGTACTCTCATGTGTACTAATACATTTTTGAAATGAGGCTGAAAACCGTAACTTTCGGTACTCTCATGTGTACTAATACATTTAAAATTAACTGAAACTAATTTTATTTAATATGTAATCGAATTTTTGATCGGTGACTATAATATGTAATATACTCTTACTAAGTAAATAAAATTTTATAACTTTTTGTGGATAAAAAATAAAAAAAGTTATATGACTGAATTTTTTTTATTTTAATACATATGTATGTATATATTTTTCAGGCGGAGTGTACAATATTAATTCAATACATCGCCCTCTATATTTAAGTTCGATATTAAAAAACACTGTTCCAAGACATACAATTACCCATCAGTATTTAATAGAGATCGAACCACTCATTTGTAAGTTATATACCAAATTAATATTCCATGTACCCATGTATCTAATCCAATGTATGTATGTCTTCGACCTACTAATAATAATGAAATGTGTTTGCTTTAATATGTCAATAGGATTTTGTGCAAATCCTTTAAAAAAAAATTTTTTTTTTTTTTCAAGAAAAGGTACGACTTAAGTTGATTTCTGCAAAAATATAGAAAAACCTAAATTAACCCACCGTCATACACATGCCTTGGTAGTCACATACGTAAAAAATAATTGTTTTTAAGTATCTTTCGATTAATTTTGATTCACAAGTTAGTAGTTATATATATTATATTATTGTGACAATAACCAGCCGCCAAAAGAGTACAGATGAATGCATCCAATTCCAATTAGATTATTTACATTCCAGTTCTCGACTACAGATTTTCCATAGCGATTCATTTCAGAAATTGTGTATAACAAATATTTTATGCATGAAATGTATTGACTTATTTCAGTTTCAATATTTGGCTCATTTTTATACCAAAAAGTACCATCCTTACTATGGAAAGGATCTTCGGCAGCATAATTGTCACTATCAAACACTTCATTTGGTTCGAAAAGCAAATAATTTTCAATATCTTAGGCAAAGTCATCAATTAGCATATAATTTGTACTAAGCTACAATAATTCAGAGTGCAAATATACTGCAGTTTGATTTGAGAAATGCAAAATTGAGAAATGCAAAAACATTAAAAAATTCAAATAAAATACATAATTCTTGATACAAACTACAAGTGTATTTGGCCAGATACTTGCGCTACGTATGTGATGTGTTGATGAAAAAACTCACACAAATTGTTTTTTTTTTATAATCTTTTTTTTATAAAATATTTCTAGAGGGTAACTGGAGACTCAAACAGCTAGCTGCATTATAAATTTATTTCAATCAGTGCTAAATTCTTAAATGATCTGGCCAGATACATGCGCATGACGGAGGGTTAAGTATTTTTCAATTTATGTCAATTTCTCTCCAAAATTTTGTGTACTTTACGATATACATATCAAAAATAAAAACACTACTAGAGGAAACGTGATTAAAAGTGATTCCTAATGATCAAATTACCCGGTAAGGGTTGCAATTTTTACCTTAAAATATAACTGGCCATTTTAAAAGGCGGAATGTAATGATATTGAATCGATCGCTTAGATATCAATCAACTTAAAATGTTAACAAGTTTCGAAAGTTTGTAATCCCCTTTGCTTAAAATTATCTGGCCGTTCAAAACAAGCTTTTTTAAAAACCTTTTCAAAACATATCGTTTTTATAAGGTATAAACTTTTAATATGCGATACTTTTCTTCTTTACTCTTCTTTATAAGTAGTATTAGCAATAAAATGTAAAAATCCAAAACGACTCTTGAGGGTTCGAGAAAAACTTGACTTTAAATATAAATTTTTAAATTTTAAAATTTTTTCAATTCAATTTTAGAACGTTTCATTAAAAATATTTGCTAAAGTCTAAAAATATTTTATGCAAAAATTTTCCATAAAAAAAAAAAAATTACATTGAACTCTTTATATAAAAAAGTGCAAAACTTCGATCAGGTAATTTTGATGTTGAAGATTCCGCAAGGGTAAGACACAATAAAAATATAAGTCGATGCAAATCGGTAACAACACGTGAAATCAGTGAGAGCTTAAATTTATTAAATTAAGTTGAAAGGGTATCATGTTCTAACAGACAGACATTTCTATCGTTGAGGTATTTGATTCGCGTTTCTAGCGGAAAAAAAATGAAGGGCATCGTTACGTAACCGAAAAATACCGCCTCAAAATATTTCGAAAGCATTTTCACCAAATCTGGTGTCTTTGAATTATTATTTGTTCAAGTCATTTCAGTTTCTTGAACGGTAAATCCTTAAAATAAAGGAATACAAATTATCTAGCTCAGATTTTTTGCCAGCAAAGACCAACAATTTCTTAAGCGTGAAATTGTCTTTCATTTTACAAAAAAAAAAAAATACCAGTAAATTTTATTTAAAAATTTATATGAAAAAATAAAATCTTAAAAATTTTCTAAAAAATTATTTTTTGTTAAACATTTATATTAATCGATGTTTTTATACACAAAAATCCATTTTTAAAGAGAATACTTTAATTAATTTTTTTTACATTGGGCTATTTCATAAGTAGTTCCGGATTTTTTTGTTGAAAGGAAATAAATTTTTCAAATTATTTAGGCATGTACATATGCTCCATTTTGCTAGATGACCTTTCGCAATCTTTCTGGCAACACCATGATCCCGCGATCATAAAACTTAAGAGGACAAATCGCTGCATTTGATATCGATCGAAATGTAAAAACATTTGTGTAGCATACTTTTAGGATAATCTCAATAATATCAAGCCTTTAGATTTAAATAATCGTAAGCGACATTCCGTTAAATATCTCTTAAACTATTAGAGATAGCGTAGTACAGTAAACATATTTTTTTTTTATTCTTTCTTAAGTAGTTTTCGAATGTATAAAAATCTTTTCGATAGGTTTATATTTAGGAAAGTTATACGGACCAAAAGGTTTTGCATACAATGGTTTCCAACTTTGGCTTACTGTAGAGGCCACTGCGCTATGAATAGACATATTTTTAAACATTGGTCTAAAACTCCAACTACCCATTGGTCGATTGCAGCGTATTGCGCCACAATCCGCCCAGTAACTTAAAATTTATTAAAGTAAATTAAAAAACTTCACATACTATACTTTGCATCATAACTTCTAAACCATTTGGAAAAAATTTAATTAGTTTGTCGAAAGTAGCAAACTAACAAAGAACAAAAACGTTATGCACCAAAACATTCCCCGTTTTTATTTAATTAAGTTTTTTGTCGCTTACGATCAATATGTTTTCTGTCGCTTGCGATCATTTTAATCTAGGGGCTCGATATATAAAATATAACGTTCACTACATTGTAACTTATATGTCAAAAATTCCCTGATAGTAAAAGAATTTTATTCAAATTTAATGTTTAGATAAAAACTTCTATTAAACTTTTTTGCAAAAAACAATATTTTTAAAATCCTTAAGGCTATAGAATAACCTCATAGACATTTGCCAAGTTTTCGATCGATATCGTATGCGGAGTTTTTGGCCCTGTTCTTTATTTATGAAAAACTGAACTAAGTGCGATTTCACAAAGTCGTCATCGTTAAAAGTTTAACTGTTAAACGAGTTGTGTGTATGCATCAAAAGTTACCAGCCAAGAATACTCAGTTTTTGACGACTGACTAAAGATGTATGTATGCTGTCTTAGAGTAGTACTTATGGAATATGACACCTATGTGACAGTTGACTAATGCTTTTGATGAATCTCAAGCACAGTTATATAATGATCAGCCACGATTAACGCTTTGATCTGATCATTATTAACTGCACTTGGCTGGCCTGAAGGCGGCTCATTTCTAAGTAAAAACACTCCCGAAGGAAATTTACCAAACAAATTTCCACACTGTCTTTCTTTCAAGACTTCGTTTACCATACATCAACAAGCATCATAACTTAAAAAGTAATGTAATGACTTTTTAATTATGATGCTCGTTTTTAGACTCCATATTGAAATTGTCGCCAAATAAACAACTACATATTAACGATGAAATATAAAAATGTGTTAACAGTTTTAAGTTTTTAGTAATCGTACAAACTTAATGAAACTTCTGTTTTATTAATTGTATGAAGAAGAAAACAGGACCAGTCCGAGATCTACTTAACACTTTTTTTAACGGTTTAATAGTCAGACTTAAGTTTCTGATCTTATGAAGAAAACTCATAAAGTTTTAAAGGTTTAAAGCAAGTATCATAACCTTAAAGACTTAAAAGTTGTTTCTTTTGGTCATACCTAATATATAAATTTGAAAGCGTACTTATCAACTACCGAATATTAAAATAATTCTCTATACGAAGGATCAAATTTTATAATATTTTTTATATTATTTTTAATTTCAGACAAAAAACTATTTAGTTTAATTTTTTATATGTCTCATGCATGTTGTCTATCATATAATTTCAATTATATTTGGTAAAGAGCACTTTGTCTCTATATATTTTCTTTTTCTATATATTTCGGTTTTATTTTTAATTTTTATGTAATTGATGTCTAAATTTGTGTTAACAAAATCGGTTTTCATTATCGACAAACAACCAAAAAAAATACTCAAAAACATTTTTCTCAAAAAAACGTAAACTACATTAAAATGTGTGTCTTATTTAATATTCATTTCATATTATTTAAATTTTTAACAAAACTCTCATTCATTGCTAATAAAAATTTATGTTTAAATAAAAGGAAAACTTTTTGTTTATTTGTAATATTTCTTTCTTGTTTTCATTAGGTGGACCCCATGGCCAACATAGTTACCCAAATTTAAACCATCGTCGTGGTGGAGGTAGACGTCTGCCACCGACACCCAGTAAACCATCGACACTGCAGCTAAAGCCAACAAATATTAATTTTCCAAAATTAAATGCAAGTCCAACACATGTAAGTATTTATGACGGTTTTTAATGAAAACAAACAAAAATTTTATATGATTTTAAAATGTATATACAAAGTGAGATGGTTCTTATAACGTACGCGATAAATTTTGAATAAGTGTAGCATTGTTGATCTTTAACATCGATTTAAAGAGGGTTCCATTTAAAGAATATTGAAATTTATATAAAGCCAACAATTTCTCTCAGCAACTTTTCTTTACAACCTACAATTCCAAAAATAAAATGGTGATCCCTACCATAATCTTTGGTGTTTGGGAAAATCTACTTTTTTGTACAATTCAAATCAATATTGAAGATCAAGAAGTTTTTGCAAGAAATATTTGTGGTCGAGATCAAAGTGTTTTCTTAAGAAAAATTAGTAATCAAGATCAACAATTTTTTTTTAAACGAAAGTTTTCGAGATCAACGAGTTTTCTTAAGAAAATTTTGTTATCGAGATCGACAAGTTTTCTTAAGAAAATTTGGCTATCGAAATAACAAATTCTCTAAAGAAAAGTTGCTGATTGAGATCAAATTTCTTGATCGAGATCAACAAATTTTCTCAACGAGATCAACAAGTTTTCACAATGAAAACTGCGAAATCATAATCTTCTTCTACTAAAGAATATTTGGTCATCGAGTTATATAAACATCAATCTAGATTACCGATTGATCTGAAATATACAAAACTTTAACAACGATTATCGTAAAAGTGACAAATTTTGGTATAATACCATCCATTAAAGTTATCGTAAAACCCAAGTGAATAACATGTTCTCTGTGAATACTGCTACTAAGCGCGTGAATACTAATATTTCAGAATGCATGCAAAAAAAAAATATAAAAATGAACTCACCATCATAGATGACTGCATGTTACCTATCTGCAGCTTGTTTTAGGAATTGGTCTATTAAAGTTTTAGTCTTCTTAAGTTAAATCATTAAGAAAACATTAAATGCATTCATAAAGTACGAACAAATTTTAATATCAATCGTAAAGCACACAATAACTTTTTTAATAAACTGCGCAAATCAAAAAAAAAAAGTGGTTAATTTAAAAAAAAAAAAACTTTTAATATTTATAAAATCAATTATATATGTATGTTTACTATCCCCCCACCCATTAACCCAACCAGAACCAATCGCTCGATCGATCATTCAGAGACCTGGCACATTATCATTTCGTACAACCCAACACCCATCAACCTACCAAGCATGTTCGTTCCGTTTCTGACAACAACAACAAAAACTATATGATTTTATTTTGATTTGATTTTGTTTTACGATAAACTTGCATTTTGTTTTTGGTTTTTTTGTTGCAGACACATCATTCAACACCTCATAGTGTTCACTCGTTGCCACACCACCGCGATCTGTTGCGGGACCCTAGAGATCTGTATTATAGTAGTAGAGAACGTGAGCGTGATCGCGCTCGTTATAGGGACCGCTTACGCGACTACGATCCACGATATGAATATCGGGATCGAGAGCGTGAGTTATATGAACGAGAACGAGATCGTGAGTTGGAGTATGAAAGAGAAAGGTAACAAATGTTAACGCTAGAAAAATAATGATTTATTTATTGTTTTTCTAAAATTTTATGTATATGAATATTTTTTAAACTAAAGCTAATTTGTGTAAACGTTTATCTCTTTGTTTTTTGGTGCCCTCTTCTTTTTGGTGTTTATGTGATTTTTTATAATTTTACAGACTGGAATACGTAGCACCCTTGTCCTTTGAACAAGCGTTAGCTATGGGCAGAACGGGGAGAGTTTTACCCTCACCCGTTTTGAATGGCTATAAGCCAAAGGGTGGCCTTCATGCACGCCACTCCGATTCAGACGAAGAGGATTGGTGCTAGCAAAGGCTTTGATTGCGATCGCGTGATCGAAGGGAACAGATCTGGGTATAGCATCAGGCCATTTTACAAACCACACTATCCGCACCAGACTTAGATCATAATTTTGATACAATACCAATGCAACATTTTGATAAAACAATAAAACAAACAGCAACAGGAAGAACAATACCAGCCGCCATGTCTCATAATGATTTATTAACATTATTACAATGTAACCAAAGACTTATAACGCCACCACCACCACCAACAACAACACCACTACTATCACTACCGCAGCAGCAGCGACAATTACTACTACCAACAACCATCTTAAGGCATAATTATCATATTGATGATGATGACGACGACGATATTGATATTGAGGCAATTATTGCAGAGACTTCATTCATGCGACCAAATATTGCAACAACAAAAGTCTATTCAGATCATGAAATAAATTATTATTCAAACAGATATCATGAGACCAATAACGACACATCGACAACAACAACAAAACCAACACAGCCCACAGCAGCAACAACATCCACAACTAACGATACAAATAATATCAGCACTACAACACAATTACAGCCACCAACAACAACAACAACTGCTATCGCCACTATAGACATTTCACCCGAAAGTGGTTTCGAAGCAGGAATTTGTGAACAAATGATTGGTATGACACCATCGGATCAACATAAACAGGAACAACATCTTTATCATACATTATAAATCATGGAAATTA
Source organism: Stomorhina lunata (assembly GCA_933228675.1). Classification (NCBI taxonomy): domain Eukaryota; kingdom Metazoa; phylum Arthropoda; class Insecta; order Diptera; family Rhiniidae; genus Stomorhina; species Stomorhina lunata. The sequence goes on along the minus strand of OW121743.1, from coordinate 97,276,852 downwards.
CTTATCATGAAAATTACTTATCATGGAATTATTATCAAATAGAATCTACAACATTTGCAACAAAAACCAGAAATATTTACCATACTACAATAAACTCATTTGAAAAAAATTGTCCATTCTCCTGATTTCCCCAATAACGAATAGAATGAATGTTAAGTACATAAATCATCAGTATTTTATTTTATTGTTAATTTGTTAAATAATTTTTTAATAATGCATAATATTAATCAAAGACTTTAAAAAAAAAATAATTTTTAAATTTATTATACTACTATATTTTGGATATAAATAAAATTATATGAGATATCGGAAGTTATTGGAGGAAATTGTCGGATGCAGCTGAAATTTTGTCTGGAAACTTAGGTGGAATTTATTTGACTTACTAGAGTCCCCGATATTATAAGAATAGAGTAAAAAAACTAATTATTGTTTACTAATGCTTTACAAAGTGGACTTGATGTATATAATTGCATACTTTTATACCACAATGTTTTCATATGTAGATAATTATATAAGTATATCATCTTTGTTATATTAAAAGTCACAAGCTTCGACCACTTTGGAATGAACAAATCATATAAAATTATCAACAAATGTTCGGATTAAAAATCTAAAATAAATATATAAAATATATCCTTTTTGTGAAATTCCCTTTTGATCCGGAAAAAGGGTTAGTCCCTGCAAAAATATAGGTTTAAAGTGTTTTAACTTCATTCATCAAATAAAATATAGTTCCGACGTTTAATGGAATATAAACAAGTCCGCTAGGCAGGTTGACATACCAGCATAGCTGAGCCAATGATAAGTACTCAGTACTTTATGCCGATGAATTTTCATTTTTTTGGAAACTTAAATAATCCCTAAAATAATGCAATATTTTATTATCTAAATAACCTATATGTTCAAATTTCTGGAGTTTAGAAATTTATTAAGCGACCGACAGTATGTATTTCGTAGGGATCACTGGCTAGCCTTCATACCTAAAGGTTTTTATCGGAAAGTAAAGTTTGGTTAGGCAGCTAACCGATCATAAGTCGGCGTCACTTGGTTTCTAAAACGGTCCCTTTATGGTACCTGCAAGGAAAGACTGGGAAAAGAAAAACATACAGTAATTAGTTTCAGACTATCGGTAAGAGGCTTATTCAAGCCAGCCTGTAGCCTTAATAATTTAGTCTATTTTACGAATGTTCATACTCGCTATGTAAAGAGCAGGGTAGTACCAGAGAAGATGAGTAGCTTCTTTTTTTCGATGTTGTGATAACTGTGCAATGCGCTGTTAAGGTTGAGATTAGGTTACGGAGTAAAGATACCAAGCATTTAGTTGTGATTATAAGTGGGCCATGTTTGTCTGGAGATTGAACAAGTGGTTTTAGTTGACCAGGAGTTTTGGGCTGACCCATGAAGTAAAGTTATTGCTTAAGAATTTTCCAAGGCGTTCGATAGTGGGCCACTTCTATCGGTTGATACCGATTTTTTTCAGAGATCGCGCTAAAAGAGTTGCTATTGACAAGTTCAAGATTAATTCAGAGGGCAAATCGTCGCGTTCGATATCGATCGAAATGTAAGATATTTCAGAAACATTTGTGTAGCATACTTTTAGGATATTCTAAATAATAAATAACATTCACTACATAGTAACTAGTTAGTCAAAAGTTCCCTGATAGTCATAGAATTTTTTTTGAAACTAAATATTTTGGCATGTATGTTTAGATATCAGATTTTATTAAAGTATTTGCAAAATAAATTATTTTGAAAATCCTTAAGGTATGTTACATAGTATTTGCTTAAAAGTTTTAGTTTTCGATCGATATCGAATGCTGCGATTTGGCCCCAGGTGTACAGCGAAATTCCATTCTTTCATCTATTCATTTATTTATCTTCCTAAATGACCTTTTGTGTCAAACTTTCAACCCTAAATACCAAGCCCTTTAGACCCTGGAGCCAATAGGATAATTTTAATTAATCGTTTTTTTAATTTCTGAATGGATGCGAATAGGGTTGAGGAATGATAAAATTGGGATTTTCCGGCATACTTGTCTGTATTTTATAAAAAAAAATATTGCTTGATCTGTGACTATCGGAAGTATAAACATAAAGAAATCAGAAAATACAGACCGTTTGACTCAACCCATTTTTTAGGTGTTGAAAAAAGAATTCAACTGTATCGGTTTCGTAAAATGGAGTGAGACATATATTATTTTATCGGATCTCCCTAATATTGTACCACCCATATTTGACCCGAAATGGCGCTTACATACATGGGTCGGTGCTTCAAAGTTTATTGTGAAAGTTTCTTGAGAGTGTACAGAAAATCTAGATGGTGCTTAATGGTGACAGTATAGAGCCAAGACTATTGTTTCGGTGGATAATCGTCGCAATGTGAGTTGTGTTTTGCAGTCTTATCGATATTGGAATCATCTATATTCTTAAGTCCTTAATTGGTAAACTGTTAAGCACCCAAAAGCCGAACTTTTGCATTTAGTACTCTTATATCTAAATAAACTGATAGATTTATGTGCTAGTGACCGTGAATCGTAAAAACGACTGCAAAGGCAATTTTAAATCTTTTCCCTTATCTCTAATATAAAAAAGGTTAAATCGAATTTCTCTCAACAGTACTTTATAGTTATATTATAATGCAATGCATAATAGTTTTGGGGATCTCTGTAATAAGCTTATATAAGACTCCCTATACTCAAAATTCCAAAATCCAAGAAAAACCTGAATATAAGTCCACTTTATAACATAAGCAATAAATGAACTTGTGACCATAAAAGATCAACCAGGATGTTCTCGGCACTTACATCAATCGGTATTTCAAATAAAAGATCATCTAGTATGATCTCATGACTTGTCATACCTATGACTCCTTATATTAAAAAATCCAGTTGCATCATACAATTTCCAAATCCAATAATTTCCTTAAGAAACCTTAGCTTCATTTTAGTTTTTAATATTGTAAACCAAGCTTTAAAACATTTTTAAGTATGTACCTTGAGAACAACAAAAAAAAATATAACAAATAAACCTAAATAATAACGAAGTAAGTTAAAAAAAATATAAATTATTACAAAGTTTTTAAAAGCAAAAATTAATAAAAGAAAATAATCGTTAAAGAAAATCAAGTTTTTTACCTCTAGCATGAATTAAAACAAGGCCAAAGAATTGTTTTTTGTTTTAGAAATTATTTTAAAAGCATATCTAATTCTTACTTAAATGTTATATTTAAAAAAATATTATTTTTCTAAAAACCGATTTTAGCTGCTTTAAAATCCCACAAACTAAAGCTTAATTAATTTATTATAAAATTTTATTACCTAAAACCAAATTAAGCACTTGAAATTTTTTTTTAAATTAAAGTAATTTGTATAAGAAATAAATAAGTTTTGTAAGGATAATATAGATCTATCGATACTGGTTAGAGAAGATTTTATACTAAAGCAACTTATGGATCTCGTTTTGTTAGATTTTTATAAAATTGTTAAATTTTGCTACTTAAAACTGTAAAATGCCTAATATTGATTATGATTCATAAAATAAGAACGAGTTTGTATAAATAAAAAATGTATCTTAACAAAAAAAACTACCTTAAAGCTTGTTGAGTACTAGTTGTTTTAGTCCCCAAATAAAAATTGCCCCTTTGTCAATAAAACGAATTTATTATGAAAACAGTTTTAAACTGATATTATTTTTTAATGATCTCAATGTAAGAGGCAAACAGAATTGCCCGTAGTTAAAGTTTTAGTATAGATTCTTTTAGTAAAACTTTGATTAGACTAAATATTGGTTTTGAATCTTAAATAATTTTGATCAATTTTATATTTAGTCAAGTCGTAGAAATTTTTATTCTATAATTTTTCTAGAATAGTAGCATATTTTTCTTTTTCTTTGAATTAAGAGAAGTGCTAAAAATTATTGTGGATATGAGCCATAGGCCTATTTGTAAACAACGGGAGTATTTTTTATTTTAGCTAAATTTTAACTAATAACTATTTATATTTATATTAAAACAGAACTAAAGCAGCTTTTTCCAAAATCCCAAAATTCCGAAATACATGAAACAGTTTTGGAGTTATTTAATTTTCCCCCGAAATTTTGTGTCCTTGACGACATGAAACAAAAAGATTTAACTCCAGAGTTAAGACTTTCAAATTCTAAAAAGTTTGGTTAATAAGGTTGGTTTTTCTCAGGCCGGTTTCAAAAGTCCCTTTTGATTTTTTGAAATAAGTAAACAAATGTGATAAAGCTCAAAAAGTTGAGGTCGATATCTTAAAACGTTTCACCGTACCCTTGATACGAATTCGCCGAATTTCGTGAAAATCTATTTTAGTTTCAGGCGATGTTACCAACCATCGCCTCAAATTATGTTCAAAAAATTTTATTTTAATGAAATTCGGCGAATTCGTATCAAGGGTACAGCGTAACGTTTTAAGATATTGTATTTGTGTTCACTTTTATTTAAACTGTTAATAAATATTTGTAAATTTCAATTTTTTTTTTTCGAAATTATATAAGACTACATTAACGGCTATCGGAAAAAGGCTCTAACGATTTTTATAAAATTATGACAGTGGATATCTTTTTTGCCGTATAGATCTAGTAAGAAGGGACTTTTGGAAATTGTTTCCCTAAAGGGATAAAAACGGATAAAAAGAAAAAAGATCGAAAATGCTATATCTCCTAAAGTAAGAGGTATAGAAACAAAACATAAGCGGACAGGTGTTTGGTACTTCTTTGAAACTATGCCCCACAAGTGGTAGAAAAGTTGAAAATAGTTTGCTTGGTACTTTTTCAAACCACTCATATCTTTTCAACCAAAGAATGTAGAAATGAACTTTGGAACTGCAATCAATAGAAGTCATATTGAACACGTATTTGATGCGTTTTTTATTTCGGGTGGCAAAAGGGACACAATGATAACTTAACATCTCATAAAGTAATATAAATAGAAACAAATGATAACTGCGTTTTAATAATTTTAATAATTCAATTGTTACCAAAGAAGTACTAAATATTCATATCGAACTTTTTTAAAATATAGGGATAAAAAGGGGGAAAAATAGGTAACGATATAACTATTACTATATAACTTTTAAAGTAATAGGTTTGAAAAACAAATTTAAATTGCATTTTGATCAGCTGAAAAAATTAGGAGTTTGGTACTTTTTGAAAAAAAGACCGATTAGAACCAATAATGTGTGCAAAATATTTTTGAAACTTTTTTACTTTCAAACAAATAAACTTAGAAATAAAAAGTGTTTTTAAGAAAAAGAGGTATATATAACTAGAATTACTCTCGACTCATCAAAAAGCCATCTCGGGTGCATCGTGCAACATCATAAATTCCCAGTTAGATCAGCATTTTCTGTGACCATACTCGGTGAACCGTTAAGGTATAGCAGGTTAGTCATCCGCCTAGCATACTAGAGGTCCCTAGTTCGATTCCCGGCCAGACCCACTTGAAAAAAATTAATTTAAGAAGAAGCGGCAGTTCAATTTATAACTTGGTAATTGAGTATTAGACTATGTAAAACTTCTTTAACTAATATATTTGCCGGAGCCGGAGTTAACGCATAGGTCCCTTTCAATGAGTCTAAAAATAGAATCGGATGCAGCTCATTGTCTGAGAGTATTACAAACATCTGTTGATTTATATTTTAGAGATTTAAAGGTCAATAACTCCCAAAACAAACTCTTCTGGCCTATTAATTAATGCGATTTTAAACCTCTATCAAGAAAAACAAATTTCATTTAAAACGGTATTATGTTCTAGACTTAGTACTATAAAACTGAAATTAAATTATGCAGCAAAAAAGTATTCTTTTGTTTTCGTAGAGGAAAAAAACAAGCAGGTAGAAAAAGTTTTTTTGAAATAAAGTTTTAAGGGTTTAGGTTTAAAAGTTCTTTATTGATTAGCTTTCAAAGATAAATCTATACATAATATTTGTTTTTATAGTCCAATTTTAAATAAATAGACCCATGTAGTTAAAAATAACAAGTGTTTGTTTTAAAAGAAAGACCTATAAAAAGTTTTATTAAAAAAACTTACTCGTAAATAAACCTAAAACAAATTTTTAAAATTTATTATAAACCACATAAACTCAAATAAAAGTGCTTAATTTGGTAAATTGTTATTATTTCTTTAAACTTAAAAAGTTTTGTTTAAATTTTTAAAATTTTATTAGTCAAAAAAAAATATTAGTTAGAAAAATTTACATTCAAATCAATCACAATGAAACATCAATATATAAAAGATAACAATTAAATCATTATAACTATAAAACAAATAAAAATAATCAATCAATAAAATAATGAACAATATTAACAAAAATATAATACTCTATTATAAAACATCATATTAAACCATAAATACAGTAAGAAGAATCGTAAGAAATCATTAAATATTTATAAACAATAAAGTAACAGAAATCCCATACAACAACACACAGTAGTTAGACAATTTATATATTTAATAAAAAACAAAATATATATAAAATTGAACAAAATAAAAATCAAGAAAATCAATTTTTTTATTGAACTTAACATAACCGAGAACACTAGAACAATTGGACTTAACTGTAAACTCATTAAAGATAAACGAAAGGATATAGAATTTTCAGAAAGCGATCGCAATACTTATTGAACAAAAGTAACTAAAGCAACAAACAACAAAACAAACCAACAGCCCACAAATTTCCCCCTCAAGAAAACCCATCTCAATCTGAATAATAAATAAGAAAATACAAAAAATTTCAAAACTCAATAAATATAAAATAAGTTAAAAGTAAAAAAGTAAACATTAACATAAATATTAGTAATTTATCAGAAAATAACATAAAACATTAAATATCATACAATAAAAAAACCATTAGCAAAACATTAACATTAAATATAAAAATAACAAATAAAGTCAAGGGCCTGATATTAAGATAAAATCCATAAAACATAATCATTAACAAAAATTAAGTTAAATTTTTTTCAATTATTTTTTGTAAATAAAATTTTCTTGAAAACAAATATAAAACACTATGGCAACATTCATGCAGATGAACATTTTAACACTCAAATCATTCGATCGTTCGTTTTAGTCATATTTCGATAACTAAAATTCCCAAACACTCAAATCAATCAATCAATCAACCAGCTGCATTCTTACTCAGTACTAGCTACATTTTCTTATAATTACCTAAATAATAAAATAGTTATAACTAATAACGAACAAAAACCAAAAAAAAGTCTAAAATAAATTTATAATAATAGAATTTTTTAAGACGAGAGCGCACAAGAAATTACATTCGAAATCGTAAATATCCTTCTCCGCCCCTCCCTATATTCCCCATATTAGGCATAGAACTAAAAACCTCTGTAGACCTTATTGTAGGTTAAACTAAAAACAAACAAAAAATATATATATACTACATATACATTAATACCAAAACACAAAACATATACATAGAAAAAGAAATTTAAAACAATATAGCAAGTAAATAATACAAAAATTACATACGATAGATACGAGTACTAAAATATTTAAATAATTTTATTCGAAATTTAATAAAACCCAAAAAAAGAAAATACTTATATTGATTTGCATTTTGGCAAAACAGGTGAAATACTTAGTAGGCAGCAGGATTTATGCACATAGGGGTGGTAATTGTAAAATATGTAAAAAAAATTTTGTTAGGCTTGATTTTATTTTTTAAATTTTGTTATAATTTCAAGAAATTTTTAAATAATTTCGAAATATTTTCACAAAAACGGCAACTTTAAAATTAGTTTTCTTCAATTAATGCCAAAGTATTTACTTATTTAAATGCCAGAGTACTTACTTAGTACCGTTTCACACGAATCAGGTTTACTTGATCAGTTTTTCTTAAAATTTCTTTTGAATCTGCATTCACGTTCACACACGAACATTTTCTTCATCTGTTTTTATTTTATTTTCCTTAAATTTCATAAAAATGTTCAAAATTTTCGTAAACTTACGAGTACGGTCAGGTTTGCTGAATTTTAATTCTGTCAGTTTTTTCTCATACAAATTCAAGACTTTATAAGCCAAACCTGACTAATGTAAAAGTAGACTTACTGGCCTATATTTACAACCTGTAAAGGTCAAAGGCTGAGCTTATTTCAGAATTCCATGCGCTTTGATCTTGTGCGTATATTCTCCAATTTCGTAGTCCAAGCTTGAAATTTTGTCCCCTACTTGGTCTTTCCATTGAAGTTTCAGACGTCATCTTCTACGCGTTCCCTCGGGATCATTTTCGAACACTTTTTTTTTGCTGCAATATTTTCGTCCATTCGCACAATATGTCGTAGCCAACGCAGTCAGTGCTGTTTAACGTGTTTTACTGTGTCGATGTCAGCGTATAACTCATACAGCTTGTGGTTCATTCGATGTCGATATTCATTGTTGACGCAGACTAGTCTAAAGATTTTTCGTAGAATCTTTCTCTCAAAAAGCTCAAAGAATAGCTTCATCTGCCTGTGCAAGTGCCCATGATTCAGTACCATATAACAACACTGCTGGTACAAGCGTTTTGTAGAGCTTGATTTTAGTTCTTACAGAGAGAGAGCTTAATTTCTTATCTGTCTGCTTAGGCCAAAATAGGTTATGTTGGCAAGTATGATTCTACATTTGATTTCGAAACTTATGTCATTATTTATGTTAAAGGCGGTACCAAGATACACAAACTCTTTTACATCCTCGAAGCTATAGTTCTTAACGACCACATGTGGTCCAATTCTAGTGGACTGTGCTTGTAGAAATCGTTCTATAATATCGTGCCCTAAGATTAAAATGAACGCAAGCGATAGGAAAAATATTGATCGTAAGCGACAAAAAATCTTAATTAAACAAAAACGGGGAATGTTTCAGTGCATAACATTTTTGTTTTTTGTTAGTTTGCTACTTTCGATAAACTTATTAAATTTTTTTCAAATGGTTTAGAAGTTATGGTGCAAAGTATTGTATGCGAAGTTTTTTTGTTTTACTTCAATAACATTAAAGCTACAATATGCAGAAATAATGCAATAATGCAATATACAGAAATCGGCCAATGGGTAGTTGGAATTTTAGAACAAATTTCAAAAACATATCTGTTTTTAGAACAGTAGCCTCTAAACTGAGCCGAAGTTGAGCACCATTGTATGTAAAACCTATTGGTCCGTATAACATTCGTAAATATAAACCTGTCAAAAAGATTTTTACACATTCGAAAACTATCTAAGAAAGAAAGAAAAATATGCTTACTGTACTACGCTATCTCTAATAGTTTAAGAGATATTTAACGGAATGTCGCTTACGATTATTTAAATCTAAGGGCTCGATATAGTAACACAAGTACTATAAGCGTTTTATAGAGCGAGATTTAAATTCTTACGGAGCCAAAATAGCATCTGTTGACATATATGAATCTACGTTTGATTTCGAAACATATCGTTATTTATGTTGACCAAGGTACACAAACCTCTAAGCTACATTCAAAGACCACATGTGGTCAAATTCTAGTGGCATGTGCTTGTAGAACCCGTCCCATGACATCAACGTCATTGCCAAACATGAGTAGCATGTGTTTTCTTCTGAAAATTTTTCAAGTTATATTAACTGCGGTATCACGCAAGATTTTCACACAATATTAAAGAGATCGCATGATAAACTATCGCCTTGCCTGAATCACCGTAGAGTTACTAAGGACTCCCATAGGTTCTTACTTTTTTGAAATGATGATGTTGTATTAGTTAATGTCATCCTGCATAACCTAGTCAGCTTCGTATGGACTACATCAATTTCTTTAATTAATACTTTCTGTACAGTATTAGCACGCCGTCGATGTAAAATTGATAATATTGGCTATTGAACAATAAGCTTAAATAATGAGTCTAAATAACAATAAATTGCGTAACTTCAAAATCTGTGAAGGTTTGTGAAAATAAAAATGATACCTTATTTTGGACACCCTTTAAAATAATACGGTGTTGCCACGACTGGGACTCACACCCAGGCGGAATTAGTAGTCAATGCGCTAAGCAACTAAGCAGGTGAAGTATAAAATAAAAAATGCATTTTTAACCCTGGAACGTCATCCTTATTTTACATACACTAACGTCATCCTTCGTCATTTTGACTACGCATACTTCAAGAGACTGTAAAACTCTTCGTGAGCAAAAATGTTTTCTTATGTATTAATAGACTCTTTTTAATAAATATTTTAAGAAATTCATTTGTTTATTTCTTAATTATTAATAAAAACTTAACATATTATAGCCATCTTTTTTTGTTTTAATTTGAAAATAAAATTTTCCGTAGTCATTTTGACGAAGGATGACGTTCTAGGGTTAAAAAAGTATTAACGGTAGAGCCACTGAACTTAGATCAAGCAAGACTTTTATCATTGATATCGAGATTTGTTACCAAAACGTTAGGAATAAACTTCTTCTAAGACAGTTAAAAATTTAAATCTAAAAAACAAAAAATTGTTTTCCTAATGTTTATACTAAGCCAAAAAAATAAAAAGGATAGGAGCACGGGCAACTTCACACCCTTAGAAAAATAATACTTATTGTACAGCTTTCAATATTTCTGAGCATACCCTCAATAGATAATGTGGTAATTAATAATTTTAATAGAAATTGATGTTGCCATGACTGGGACTCGAACCCAGACAGAATTTGATATATTATGCTTAGTAGTCAATGTGCAGCAACTAGGCAGATGGAGCACAAAACAAAAAATGCATGTTTTAAAAAGTACTAACGGAAGAGTCACTGAACTTAGATCAAGCGAGATTTTTATCATTGTTATCGAGATTTGTTACCAAAACATAAGAACGAAACTTCTTAGTTAAGTTTGACAAAATTACGTAGTATAGGAGCAGTGGGGTACTTTATCCCAAAAAAATGAGAATAGGGCTCAAAAGTAGTGGGCACCAACACATATGCAAATTTGTGATTGTACTGTTTGCTACCAGTAAATAAAAAAAGCTCTGTAAAGCATTCCCATTTCATCAATTTTATTTCATAGCGAATGATAAAATTTGTTAAGGAGAGTTTTCTAAAATTATAGAAAGTAAAAGTATTTTTATACTCTTTACAATTGTTGCGTGTCGTTAAAATTTATTTTCTATAACTGGCGATAGCTAATGAATTGTTTGCACGTGACTTCTTTAAAGCATATTCATGAAGGCCATTGACTGAAACGTGTTATTGAATATTAAAATCTGGTTCGATTTCAATTTAGTTGAAATGGATGTGGCCTGAATATTGCAAGAGTTGGTCTCAATATAAGAGTTGTTCAATATAAGCCTAAAACCTAGAATATCACTTTCGGATTACAAGTTTTGTAATCCAAGGACCCAAAGTTGAAAAATCTTGCAAATTTTTGAAAATGTTTTCATTTTAATAGTAAGGTTTTTTTTAAATAATTAAGAATAATTTATTCGAAATATTTAATGTTGAAATATCCAGATTTTAAAAACACATAGAAAAAACTTAATTTGCATATTCTAGATAAACTCAAAATTTTTTCGTATTTATTTCTGTGGAACGAATCATTGTGCATGGTTAAAGCTGGCATCTGGTTCGAAGGACCATAAATTCAAATTTTAGTATATTTTTTAAAATAATTATTTTTATTCTGTTAAATTCATAGGAACTTTATAAAAAAATAATAAATGTATAGATTAGCATTCAATTATTTCAGTTATTTATTTTAATATACATTTAGAACTGTATATAGTCTGTAATATATATTAAACAAAATCACTAACTTTTTTATATATTTATATATAGAAAAGAATACCAACCGAAAACATCTAACAAAATCGTTTTTTATAGTTATTATTACTGCCAAAATACAAAAAATTCACTTTAAAACCAAAAAACAAAAAAAAAACTTAAATCTAAAGAAAAATTTAAACACAGGCATTAAACTTTGTTTTTGATTTTTTTGTTAAACACTAACTTCTAAGATGTTGTTCATTGAGTATTGAGATTTATTAACAAAAAAATTGATAGTTAAAAAAAAAAAATCCAAAAAAACATTAACTTCTAACACTACAACAGCAGCAACAACAAAACAAAAAACATTTTTTAAATAAATTTTCCATTTTTATTAAATTATAATTTTTAATTTTTCAAACAGAAAAAAATTCCAAATAAAACAAAAGAAACATTAGCTTGATCTGTTCCTTGGATTACGAGTTATAAATATTTACTCTTAAAATAATAATAATAATAATGTTAATATTAATTATTAAAAAAAAAACTCTAGGAAATTTAATAAATATTATAATATAAAAAAAAATTAATAAAAAAACGTGTAAAATATTTATAAAATATAAAACAGAAAAACCATTTAGCATTACTTAAAAAAATATTATTAAAAATATTTAGATATTACTAAATAAAATATAAAATAAAGAAAATATTAATAATTAAATGTTAGTATTTGAAATTATTATTAAAATATCTATAAACATCTTCCTCCCTCATAACCGCGCCTGAGAAAAAAACCCAAAAAAAAAAATTAAAATAACTTGAATTTTATATTTAATTCCATAAAAAGAAATTTTTATATAAAACAGCCATTAAACCCAAATACACTGCGTTTCATTAGTTTACGACACCTTTCGAATTGGACTTTGGCTTTCGTTATCTCACTTATAAACAAATGAAAGCATTGTCTATTATTAGTGGATGGAAATTATATTAAAGGTATTAAGCGGACAAGCCATTTTTTGGATTATCTGATTATAAGATTTTTAAAAAATATTTTTTTTAACAAAGCATCCATTTAGAATCTTCCATGTGAGTCTTTTTTGCGATTTAATCGAAACTCCTAAGGACCATGGGCTTTAAATCATCAAATCTCCATCATCCCCAACCAGTTATACAATAGTAAAACAAATCCATTGTTTTTGAATGAAATTGAATGCTTTATTTAGTATATATCTGTGGCAATATGGAAGAGTAGCTTAAGTCGACATATGAGAGAATTGAGTTAAGGCGTTTATTGCATTACAGATGCAAAGGCGCTTAAATGTGTTTAGTCCGTTTAAAAAAATCCAGTTTTTGTCAATGTTATGTACACTCATAGAAAAATTGAACACTTCTGTGTTTAAGATCACACCATTCGGGGTCAATAGTGAATTAACACCATATGTTTACAAACTGTAATCGAATGTTTTCAACACAAAATGTATACCGCATTTATATGTGTTCAATACCGTAGGGTATTGAGTTAAAAACGCTTCTTTTTCAAATTGTAAACATACGGTGATGATATGAAAACACTTTGTTTTCAATTTCACTCGAAATTTTTATACCAAACGGGGTTGAATTGAAAACATATTGTTTTCAATTTTAAAACACACCGTTGTCAAATTAAAAACTCTTTGTTTGCGATTGAAAGACTTTTTTTGCATTCTGAAAAAGAGACTGTCACTTTATGGAAACATTTACCAATGACTTCAAATCCTATTAGTAATAAAATATGACATATTTCTATATCAATTATTCTAAATTTAATATTTTACCTTTGACAAAATAACATATGAGTGGGAGAAGACTTTTCATTATCATTAAACCCTTTTTGTACTTTAGATAGAAGAGACATCCCTTCACCATCAATTCCAAACTGTAACAAAAGAATTTATATTTAGATACATAAGTTATGTTGGATAAAATCATTAATCTTACCTTCGACTTCTTCCAAACATGTTGGCACGGCTCCGTAAGGTCCTCTTTTTTAGTACCTCAAGGACTCCTGCTTCTAATTATTAATAATTTGGCGTTGTCCACTGACTTCTTGTTCTCCAACTCTTCGTTTACCAAAACTTTATCTGGCTATGACTTTAGAGAAACGTGTCGGTAAATGACTAAGTAACATATGTTTTTAGGTTGTAAACGTATGTTTTCAATTCTAAAACCGGCGGTATCAAAAATATATATAACATTTGTTTTCAGTTTGACAACGACCAGTGACGATTTTGCAACATAATTTTTCTATGAGTGTACTTTTACTTTTTAGCTTAACTTTTTCGAATCAATAACACATTGACCAAAACAACTTATGTACACATATTTGTATGTACATATTTATATTTTTCTTTCATCATATAACGATTTCGCTTAACTTCACTTAAGTTGTATAAATGTTGACCTTGAAAAAATAAAGTCATTAATTTCATACAACTTATGTTTTCGTAAAACTGTACAATATATACTTTTTACTTAAACAGAACCGCTTAAAGTTACGCAAATTTCAGTTTCAAAAAAGAGTTTAAGTAGAAAAACGAAAAATCTAAATTTAACAATATATTTTTTAAATATTCATCCTTCTTCTCTAATAAACATATTACCAATATATTAATTCATATATTATTCGCAGAAATCAAGCAGAAGAAAAATTATACAAAATTGATGATATCGCAAAATTTAAATTTTCGACTTAAGCTATTCTTCCATATTGCCACAGATATATATGGTTTAGTTGGTTAGCTCGTTGTCTACTAAGCATTATTATGCATGAGTTCGAGGACTGAGTCACGGCTACATCAATTAATTACTTAAATAGCCTATATTTATAACCTGTTAAGTTGGAGCATATTTAGAGTTCGATCTCCAATTTCGTAGGCCAAGCTTTAAAAGATTTTCCTATACTTGGTCTATCCGTCGAATTTTCGTACGGCCTCTTTTACAAATTCCCTCTGGATCGTTTTTGAATACTTTGCTTGCTAGAGTATTTTCATCCATTCGTACAACATGTCCCAGCCAACGCAGCCGCTGCTGTTTGATAGGTTTTACTCTGTCGAATCAGCGTATAACTCATACAGCTCATGGTTCATTCGAAGTCGATATTCATAAATGATGCAGACTAGTCATAGAATCTTTCTCCCAAAAACTACAGGAATAACCATATAATAACATGGGTAATTTTAGCTTTTTGTAGAAGGTAGTTTTAGTTTTTGCATAGAGAGCTTTATTTTTTATCTGCCTGCTTAGTTCAAAATAGCATCAGTTGGTATGATTTTACGTTTGATGTCGAAACCTATGTCGTTATTTATATTATGGTACCTCCAAGGCAAACAACTTATTTTCCAACCTCGAAGCTATAGTTCCCAACGACCACATGTGGTCCAATTCTAGTGAACTGTATGCTTGTAGAAACTGTCCCATGATATCAATGTCATCAGCAAACATGTGTAGAATGTGTTTGCTTTTGAAAGTTGTTGCAGTTGTATTACCTGCAGCATCACGCAAGATTTTCTCTAACACAATATTGAAGAGATCGCATGATAAACTATCGCCTTACCTGAATGCCACGAAGAACTCCGATAGGTTCTTTCCTATTTTAACTGATGATGTTGTATTAGTTAATGTTATGTTGCATTACCTTGTTAGCTTCGTAGGGACTATGTCAATTTCTTTAATTAATAAGTTCAGTACAGTATTAGCACGCCGTCGATGTAATATAAGTAAAATTGGCTATTGAACTATAAGCTTAAATAATGAGTCTAAATAACAAATATAGAACTTTTTGTCTGAAGTTTTGTGAAAATTAATATGATATCCCAATTTTGAGCATCCTTTAAAATAATCCACTAAATGACCCCTAAATGGGTTTCACCGATTTTAATGAATTTTTTTATGTGGATAAAACAACAAAGTTTTATAGGCATTTTTTAAAAGCTGTGGGATATAGGAAGGTTAAATAGGATAAAAATTTATATATATTTTTACTTAAAAAGTGATAGATAAGACAGTTTAAAAACTTTAATCTAAAATACAATAAATTGTTTACAAATGATCATACTAAACCCAAAAATAAAAAGGATAGGAGCATGGGAAGTTTCACCCCCCTTACAAAAATAATACTTATTGTACAGCTTTAAAAATTTCCGGGTTTACCGTCGCTTAGTAGTCAGTGTGCTAAGCAACTAGTCAGGTGGAGTATAAACCAAAAATAGCATGTTTAAAAAAGTATAAACTGAACTTAGATCAAGCGAGATTTTTATAATTTTAATGGAACTTGATTTTAATGGAAAGTGATGTTGCCATGTTTGGGACTCGAACCCAGGCATAATTTGATATGTTATGCTTAGAAGTCGATGTACTAACCAACAAGGCGGAGTATAAAATAGATAAATGCATATTTTAAAAAGTATTAATGGTATGGCCACTGAACTTAGACCAACCGAGAATTTTATCATTGTTATCGAGATCTGTTGTAAAAAAATAAGTCCACTCCTTAGTTAAGTTTGAAAAAATTACGCAGTATAAAAGCTCCCTCTGAACTAATACAATGTTTAAAGATTTGATCATCTGAAACGACGTGAAACCAAGGAAACGAAGTGCCTGTAAATATCTGTTAGCGAGATATCAATGCCCAAAATTTGATTTATCAGGTGTCGTAATCCTTAGAACGCAAGTGCATTCAAACAAACAAATTCATCAAAAACTCATTAAAAAGAAAGAAAACTAGAAAATACTTTAGAGATTAATAGATTTTTATAACAATTTCAAATAATTTCATTTAATCTTGTAAATTAAACAGAAAACTAAACCTAAATAAACCAAAATTAATATACTTTATAATGCCTCTAAATTTAATTAATATTTATATATACAAAAATTATAAAAAAAAACAAAAAAAAATTAATTAAATTGTAAAATATATCTTAAAGTAAACTAAAAACTAGCCGGTTTATACAAACAAATGTTTTCTATAAACAAAAAACCCAAAACCAAAATATAGTTTAATAATAATAAAATACTTAAAAAAAATATAAAAAAGCGATAAAAAAATTTCCCCAAAAATATTAGATTAAAACCTAAAACAAACGTATTTTAGTAAAATAAAAATAATTTAAAAAACAAAAAATAGGAAATATTAAAAAATAAATAATAAAATTATTAAATTAAAATTATTATAAAATAAAAACCATTAATAAAATATAAAAAAAATTGAACTGTATTTATAAAAAAATAACAATATTAACACCTGCCTTCAACAAAAAAATTTTTATTATACCTTATAAATAAAAAAAACAAAAAAAATTAAATTCATTACTTCTTAACATTAAAAATAAAACCAAGAAAAAAAGAATTTAAATTTTAAGTAAAAATTATAAATAAAAAATACATGCTAAACATTAAACCAAAAATTTAAAATTAAACAGCCAATTTTTACATAAATTGTAAATTAATCAAATTTTTGTTAAATAAAAAATTCATTTCAAACGCATTTTTATCGATTATTTTTATGTTAAACAAATTGGAAATTTTATTACAAAAAGTTATTTTGAGTAAGTTACAAGATATATTTTTATATTAAATTCCATTAAACCTCTTTTTCTTCAAATATTTCAGCAAAAATTTCGAGATTTTAAAATTTTCTTACACTTTCAAGTTATAATTAATATAAGTCATCAAAAACTGAGAAAATTTTGATTAATATTTTCTTTTTTGCAGTAAAATTAAAAACTAAATTTTTTCCGCCGGAAGATTTGTACAAATTTTGTAACCAGAAATAGTTACGTTATGTCGTGATTGATTGTAAACTTTTGCAAAAAGCTTGTTGATACCAAAGTGATCAGTCAAAATTTAAATAACTAAGCCATGTGCTTTTAAGCCCACATCGAAATTCAAAATCGTCTTATTTACGATCAAAACTTTTAAAGATTGCAAACAAAAGCATTTCCAAAATTAAATCTAGATTTTCAAATTTCAATTAAAGTTCATATTTTGATCTCTTAATACAGTCACATAAACAACTTATTCTCAACTCCTATATCAAAAAGGAAAAACGAAGTAGGCAAATATAAATCGTGTAAAAGTTAAATTTGTTTTAACACTTTTATTGATCTGATGCTTGGAGCCCTCTACAGCCTATTAACTAGAGACCGATATACGACTATTCTATAAGGATCCATAGTATATATGTTATAGAAAGAATACTCTAAATATTTCACCAAACTAAACTAAAAATTAGAACATTTTCCCATATAAATATAAATTGATTTGTAATATTAAATTTATTCACGTGATGCAGAAAAAAGATTGCTAAAGTGCTACAAATAGATATTTCTACTGAAATGTAAAGGTTGATAAGGACGTTTAAGCGATTGTGATAACAAATTGATAATGTACTTAAGACTTTGAGTAGCATGGTCGGTCGTATTTTTGTTAGGTTTAAGACTGAGGAGGAAACGATCATAGATACTTAAATGAACTTGGATTTAGTAAGATCCAAATTGAGCTAGCTGCAGATAATGCATCTTGGAATAAAGCTATACAATTGAGGAAGCACTAGCAAATTAAGGCTGTTTGTAATTGTATAACTTCACAACTATTAAAGGGAAGGGTTTTACGAGGATTACCCTTATAACCCTTCATCGACTTGTTTACAAAAAAAAAAATAAAAGTTCCACATACAGAATTATTTTTTTGTTGATCTTTGAAAAATTTCCCATCAAAAGAATAAGAAATTGCACGAAAATTTCTTGTCAAAATTTTTAAAATTTTCTTAAAAAAATTTATTTTTTTTTTTTTAAATTAACTAATTTTCTAAAATAAAAAGAAATGTCCAATTAATAAACAAAATTTTTGAAAAATTTCCTATAAAAATATGTAATTTTTGAAAAATTTTCTATGAAAATAAGACGCTTTTGACAAAATTCCTATAAAAATAAGAAATTTTTGAAAAATTCCCTATAAAAATAAGAAATTTTTGAAAAATTTCCTATAAAAATAAAAATTTTTGAAAAATTTCCTATAAAAATAAGAAATTTTGAAAAATTTCCTATAAAAATAAGAAATTTTGAAAAATTTCCTATAAAAATAAGAAATTTTTGAAAAATTTCCTATAAAAATAAGAAATTTTTGAAAAATTTCCTATAAAAATAAGAAATTTTTGAAAAATTTCCTATAAAAATAAGAAATTTTTGAAAAATTTCCTATAAAAATAAGAAATTTTTGAAAAATTTCCTATAAAAATAAGAAATTTTTGAAAAATTTCCTATAAAAATAAGAAATTTTTGAAAAATTTCCTATAAAAATAAGAAATTTTTGAAAAATTTCCTATAAAAATAAGAAATTTTTGAAAAATTTCCTATAAAAATAAGAAATTTTTGAAAAATTTCCTATAAAAATAAGAAATTTTTGAAAAATTTCCTATAAAAATAAGAAATTTTTGAAAAATTTCCTATAAAAATAAGAATTTTTTGAAAAATTTCCTATAAAAATAAGAATTTTTGAAAAATTTCCTATAAAATAAGAAATTTTTGAAAAATTTCCTGTAAAAATAAGAAATTTTTGAAAATTACCTATGAAAATAAGAACTTTTTGAAAAATTTCCTATAAAAATAAAAAAAATTTAAAATTTTCCTATAAAAATAAGACATTTTTGAAAAAATATATAAAAATAAATAATTAATTGCATGCCTAAACAGCAACCCAATAATGTCGCACTATTGTGCATTTGTTCGAGAAGTTCTATAATAGACTACGAAGCACGAGAGCTGAATTCCATTTTTCTTTGAATACATTGGTGTAAAAATCTCTTACACCGTTTTAGAAATTAAAGAACTTGTGTACTTGTATGGTTAGTCCAACGAATATTTTACTAAATTCTAATGCTCAGAACATAAAGAGAATCTGAATTCTCAATATTTTCACAACCATAGAATCTATGAAAGGTCTTTTAAATATCTAGAGCATAAACTTTATTTTTTCCGAAACGATGGATTGAATGACACCATTTTTCCAATAGGAATGCAAGTAGGTCTCCCACAGAGCGATGTCATTCTGGTGATCACTTAGTATAAGCAATGCAGCAGTCATAAAACATATATGATGTTCCCCTACATGAGAAAAGATTTGTAATTTAAAATAATAAATAATAGGTTTTTTATTGATCCTTCAAACTTTCATGTGCTTAGATATTTCTCTTGTGATAATTATCTTTACCATTAATTTAACGGAAAACTAAAATAAAAATTATCATAGTATAAGTCTGAAATTTTCTTTATTAGCATCATATTGGGTAAATATTGAAATTTTATTCAAATCGGTCTATAGGAACAAGTAAGGCTTTCTCCTTATGGCTCAAGTACAACGATTAACTTCTATAATAACATTTCTAGAGTTGTAATACTTGGAAATACCTTATAGTTCCACTGTGATTTTTATATTTTTACACTTTTGAAGAGGTGGTCAAAACATTAAGGAATATCCAAAGATTTTACTATTGAAAAATGAAAAAGAATTTAATGAAATTCTTAAAATTTTCTTAACTGAACAATTTTATCAGAAAAAAGTATTTAGGGTATTTACATGGTCACTTTTCCAGTCATAAGTCCTAATTTCAAAAAATCCTAATTTCAAACCAAAAATGTTTTAAAATCAAACATATAGATAAAAAAAATGTATTAGTTTATGATTTTTTTATTTAAAAGTTGAAACAAAAATGTTAAAGCTGTTTTTAAATTATGGCTTATGACAATATGAGATGTAAGATAAAAGACCTCGTGGATACCTTTATTTAAAAAAAAAAAGTAGATTTTTAATGAAATTTGATCAATCATATTTTCTCAGTGTGCGATAATTTTCATTTTATTACTTTGTTCACAGTCACTTTTAAACATAACTTTTACCCCTCAATATATACATTAATAATATACATATAAATAAAACATAAAACTATAATTTGGCATTTAATAAATAATAAAATAATAATAACAAACACAACCAAAACAAATTCAATATAAATAATAATATAAAAAAACAACCAAACTTATATACATTAAAAAAATGTAAAACAAAAAAAGGACTTTTTTTATTACCAACCAAACATCAATCTTTATATAAAAAACAAAACCGCTTAATTATAAAACAAAACAAAAAAGAAGAAGCATTTTTTTAAATTAAACTGAAAATCAGAATAAAAAACGCGTAAATTGTTTTCTTTGTTGAAGCTAAGAATTGTAAATACGTATTGAAATGAACAAAAAAACCAAAAATATTAAAAATGAGAAATAAGAAAACATTAAACAAAAGTAGTTAAACAATTTATATAAAAAATAATAATTTATTTCTATTAAATAAAAACCAAACGATTTTTTACCAAAAAATACAACAAGAAACAAAAAGAAAGAAATATAATAAAACAAAAAAAAAAAATAAACCCCATTTACAAAATAAACGCTAAAAATTCTTAAAATAAAAAAACAAATTTTCTTAAAGTTATTAAAACCAAAAAAAAAAAAACAAAATTTAACAAAAAAAATTATTAAAATTCTTTCTTTTTATAATTTTTTATAAATTAAAAATTTTCTAAACTGAACCATTTTTGTTTGAATTGTAGCAAAACTATTGAATTTTTTATTAAAACTCATATTTTAAAAATACTAATAAATTTTAAAACTTCCTGATCGATAACTTGGTCTCTTAAGACTTTCAAAAAAATTTCTTAAAACAAAAATTTTAAATTTCCCTTCCCTTAATGATAATTTTTAAAATTTTAAATATTCAATTTCTCTTAAAAATCTTATATTTTTTAAAAACTTAATTTCCTTTCTCGGTTCAGTATATAATAACAAAAAACTATGCATTTTCTTCATTAAATACCATTTTTAACTTTATTTTTTATTAACATAAAACCAAAAAAGAAAAAACTATTTAATAAAAACAATTTTTGTCCACACCACAGACTACGAATGAAAAAACAAAAAAAGTAATTATAATAAAAAAAGACAACCAAAAATAAAAAAAACCCAAAAAATAAAACAATTTAGTTATTATTGTTATAAATAAATTATAAAATTATGGATAATTATAAAAACCGAAAAAACTGCAGTAAAAAAAACTAAATAATTTTTTTCAAATACATGAAAACATAAAAAAATTTAAACAAAAATTTGTTTCATTTCAAAAAAAAAAAAAAGAAAACTGGAACTGGAGGCGAACTAAAAAAGTTTTGAAGGTAAGTCCCGTTTCTCACGAATCTGGTTTACTTGATCAGTTTTTCTTTAAATTTCTTTTGAACCTGCATCAAGTTTACACACGAACATTTTATTCATCAGTTTTCATTTTATTTTGCTTATATTTCATACAAATTTTAAAAATGTTCGTAAACTTGATAGTACGGTCAGGTTTGTATCAATTTTAATTCTGTCAGTTTTTTCTCATACAAATTCAAGACTTAAAGACAAACTTGACTAATGTTAAAATCAGTGTTTATACGGCTACTATAAAAGTAGCTGTAGCGACGGAAAAGCCTACTTTTTAAGAGGCCAAGAAGTAGCTGCAGAAAAGCCAGAAAGTAGCCAGGAAAAATATTTTCTATTTTAGCTACTCTTCAAATTGAAGCGAAAATTAAATAGAATATGTTTGCTGTTTTCTACCCCTACCAATATTTTTAGTTGAAGTAGCAAAGAGCTACTTCTACTTGCCGCTTTTGTTTTTTGAAAAATAGCAGTAGCTTAAAAATATAAGTGCTTCGGAATAATACAGCGTTTACCGCTACTTCTACTTGCAGCTTTTTTGAAAAGTAGCAGTAGCTTAAAAATATAAATGCTTCGGAATAATACAGCGTCTACTGCTATTGCTACTTCAAAAAGTTGGAGCTGTAGCCGTAGCGGTAATTAAAAAAATGGTAGCTAAAGTAGGAATTCAAACACTGGTTAAAATAGACTGTAAATATTTAAATTATCAGGCATGTCACGAATTCCGTTCGAAATTGAAACCATTCCGTAGTTGAATTCCGATCGAAATGGTTTTAGGTTCTATAGATTCCGAAAAATTTTAAATGTCCAAAATCAGTACAAAATAAGATTTTTTCAATTGAAATTTTCAACTCTATCTTTGTTTTAACAAAAAACACTGATTAATTGAGGAAATTGTTCAAATATTGAATAAACAACTAAAAACATATGAATTCAATTCCACTTTGAAAATAAAAAGTGGTTTCATTCCGAAAAATTTTTTCGTTTTACTTTTTCAATAGAAGCAAAGTGCGGAATTCATTCCACTTCCGAACGGAATTGAGTTCTGTGACATGGCTGTATACTAAGTTTGTATGAGTATGAAAACAAACGAAACAAAACATTTGAATTTGTTTTAATTCAGTCTTTGTCTTTAGTGTGCAAAACAAAAAACAAAATACAAATAATGAAAATATATTTGCCAAAAACGTTTTGCAAATGTTTGCTGAGTAATTTTATCTTTTATTAAGTTAAAGTAAAGAATTCAAAACAAAAAAATCGTAGGCAGAGTTTTCGCTTTTTATACTTTTAATTAACATTGGTATTTATACCCTTCACCACAATAGGTGTAAAGGGTATTTAAAGTTTGAGCTGATGAATGTAACGCATAGAAATATTTGTCTTAGACCCACCATTTAGTATACCAATAGGGTTAGAATCACTTTCTTAATCGATTTAGCGATGTCAGTCCGTCCGTCCGTCTGGCTGGCTGGCAGGCAGGACCCCCATGTAAACCATGTAATCAAAGTACAGGTCGCAATTCTAAAGATAATTTGATGAAATTTGGCACAGATAATTTTTTGAATAGTTGGACCATGGCTCTTGAAATTGGTCAAAATCGGTGCATTATTTATGGTACCCCCATAGGTTCCACTTCCCGGAATTGATATTTTGGAAACAAATATCAATATTTTTTCATGAAACTTAAAACAAATACTGCTTAAATAAACCAAAACCACTGTACCAAATTTCGGTCCACATTTGACCATAGCTCCCATACAAACTCTTTATTTAATTTTTATTTTTTGCATACATAATTTTAGTAAAAACTGTAATCAATTTACCAAATTTCGAAATAATCGGTCCACATTTGACTTCAGCTTTCACATTAGTCCAAATGACGGAAACAGCTTAAATTTATGAGTTTTAAGAAAATATTTGTATGATGGCAAAATTTAGCTAATATTTGTCTTTATACAGAAAAAAAGAACACCTTTGATCTTAGTGGTGAAGGGTATCGTATAGTCGGGCTTCACCGACTATAGCACTTTCTTACTTGTTTTTTTTAATTTTTTTTTATCGCAAACTTTTGTATGGAGAAATACTTCTATCGAAAATTTTTCTATAAAAAATTTTACTATCGAAAAATTTTCTACAGAAAAATATTTCTATCAAAAATCTTTCTATCAAAATTTTTCTATAATAAAATATTTTTATCGGAAAATTTTCTATAAAACAATATTTTTATCGAAAATTTTTCTATAGAAAAATATTTTTATCAAAAATTTTTCTATAGAAAAATATTTTTGTCGAAAATTTTTCTATAGAAAAATATTTTTGTCGAAAATTTTTCTATAGAAAAATATTTTTGTCGAAAATTTTTCTATAGAAAAATATTTTTGTCGAAAATTTTTCTATAGAAAAATATTTTTGTCGAAAATTTATCTATAGAAAAATATTTATGTTAAAAATTTTTATATAAAAAAATATTTTTATCGAAAATTTTTCTATAGAAAATTTTTTATCAAAAATTTTTCTATAGAAAATTTTTTTATCTAAGAGTTTTCTATAGAAAATTTTCTTATAAAAATTTGTATATAGAAAATGTTTTATCAAAAATTTTTCTATAGAAAATTTTTTATCAAAAATTTTTCTATAAAAATTTTTTTATCAAAAATTTTTCTATAAAAATTTTTTTATCAAAACTTTTCATAGAAAATTTTCTTATCAAAAATTTTTCTATGGAAAATTTTTTTTCAAAATTCTTCTATGGAAAATTTTTTTAACAAAAATTTTATTATACAATTTTTTTATCAAAAATTTTTTTATGGAAAATTTATGTTTTTCTGTAGAAAATTTTTCTATAGAAAATTTTTTATCAGAAATTTTTCTATAGAAAATTTTTTATCAAAAATTTTTCTATAAAAATTTTTTTTATCAAAAATTTTTCTATAGAAAATTTTTTATCAAAAATTTTTTTATCGAAAATTTTTCATAGAAAATTTTTTTATCGAAAATTTTTCATAGAAAATTTTCTTACAAAAATTTTTCTATAGAAAATCTTTTAATCAAAATTTTTTTTTTTAACAATTTTTCTATAGAAAATTTTTTATCAAAAATTTTTTTATGGAAAATTTTTTTTTATCAAAAATTTGTCTATAGAAAATTTTTTATGTTTTACCGCAGAAAATATTTTTATCAAAAACTTTTTTATAAAAATTTTTCTTAAGAAAATTTTTTGGATCGAAAATATCAAAAAGCTATAAAAATCTAAAATTTGTACTCTCGAACCATGTATTTTGTTGCTATAAATGGGTTTTTTATTTGTTTCTTGCCGATTTTGTTTTAGTATTTTCTTTAACAAAGCGGCACCAACCAACTCTGTTGACATCCTAATTCCAACTGAATAATTTTAATACTCATTTTCACGAGTTTTGTTAATGATCGGGGTATTTACGAAAATTAAAAAAATTCACCGGCTGCTGGTGGTATGGGCTGCCTACTCCTGCTTTTGATACTCATTTTCACGAGTTTCATTAATGAACATGATATTTACGAACATTACAAAAAGTTTTCATCTTCTAGCAGCATAGGCTTAAGCAATTATTCGAGCAAATATTTCTGAGGCGGTTTTTTACTTTAACGCTCAATTATATGTCAAACTGAAGCAAAGAAAATGAGCGCAAAGAATATTGTTTGCTTTTTTGCTCTTTGATTTTCAAATGATTCAAATTGTTTAGTTCATGAAACAAAACGATTGAAATAAAGCTGAATCTGTCTTTACATTCTTCAAGCGTTTGCGAAAGGAATTTATACAGTGGAAACTGAACTTAAGCATGTTCAGTTTCACCATACAACAAAATTTGAGACGAAAACGAAATTGACTCTGAGACGACAACATTATTTATACGTTCTATATTCGGCTATTTCAGATTTTTAATTGTGTTTCAAATGTAAGGTACACAATCAAAAGAGTTTATGGTAAATTATGTATGTTTTCTGAAGACTTTCACTTCACTTCTTTTTTTTTCAATACTGAATTTACTATATGCCTCTGACGACAAACAAATTTAAGAAAAAATAATATTTTATATCAGCCACTAAAAATTTATAATAAATTTGATACTTCTTGAATTAAATTTTTGGGGTTGACCTTAATCTAAACAAACTGAAAAACTGTTAAGCAAAATCTTAAAAAAAAAAATAACAATGTTTGTCTATGTGAAGAAGTATTTTACTTATAAGACCAAAAGATTAAAACATAAGCATTTATCAAAACTTTTCCTTCCCTTCTCTTGACATATAAACACTTTACCCGCATATCTATTTAACTTTACAAATAAATGCAATTAAACGAGAAAGAATTTTTTAAACGAGCACGTACATAACTCGCAGGGTTTCTGTGTTTCAGAGAGATTCACTTAAAAGAAACCCCTAAGGGTAGACAAGAACAAGTTTTTTTTTTCTTCCATCATTTATTATTATTCAGTTACAATGACATCATTTCAGGACGACTAATATTGAAACATTGCTTTGGATAATTTGAAATCAAGATCATCCCCGAATTAAAATTAATACAGATGTATTAATATTTATGTCTCCCGTTCGTGTTATCTGAAAGTAAAAAACGAATACACTTGATTTTTGGTTACTCAATTGTGTTTTAATGTGACCATAAACCCTTAAAACCCCCACAACCACCTCTTCTGGCCACAGGAACAAACAAAAACATGGAATGGATTTGTTTTGTTTACATTCGACAAATGAAAACATTTAAATGCCGGATTTGTTGGGAAACAAACAAATCGTAAACAAAAACTAAACAAATACAAGTGAGAAAGATGTGTTCGCAATGTTCGACTATCAAATGCCCTACTCACACCGATCTCCGTAGATGTATATAAAACATATAACATGGTCTATTTCATGAAAAACTTCACCAAACTTCTAATCTTACTATTTAAAAATTGTATTATTTTGTAAGTTTCTATAGAAATATCTCTCCAACGACAACTTTTGTATATAAGATTCTTTCTACGGCGACTTTCCTAAAGTCTCTTCCCATTAAAAACATTTTTATAAAAAACTCTTCCCACGGAGAACTTTTCTATAGAAAACTTTTCCCCCGAGAACTTTTTTTTATGAAAAACTCTTCCCACCGATAACTTTTCTATAGAAAACTCTTCCCAGCGACAACTTTTCTATAAAAAACTCTTCCCACCGACAACTTTTCTATAGAAAACTCTTCATACCGACAACTTTTCTATAGAAAACTCTTCCCACCGACAACTTTTCTATAGAAGACTCTTCCCACCGACAACTTTTCTATAGAAAACTCTTCCCACCGACAACTTTTGTATAGAAAACTCTTCCCACCGACAACTTTTCTATAGAAAACTCTTCCCACCGACAACTTTTCTATAGAAAACTCTTCCCACCGACAACTTTTCTATAGAAAACTCTTCCCACCGACAACTTTTCTATAGAAAACTCTTCCCACCGACAACTTTTCTATAGAAAACTCTTCCCACCGACAACTTTTCTATAGAAAACTCTTCCCACCGACAACTTTTCTATAGAAAACTCTTCCCACCGACAACTTTTCTATAGAAAACTCTTCTCACCGACAGCTTTTCTATAGAAAACTCTTCTCACCGACAACTTTTCTATAGAAAATTCTTCCCACCAATAACTTTTCTATAGAAAACTCTTCCCACCAACAACTTTTTTATAGAAAACTCTTCCCACCGACCACTTTTCTATAGAAAACTCTTTCCACCGACCACTTTTCAATAAAAAACTCTTCCCACCGACAACACTCTTGTAAAAAAAAACTCTTGATTTCGAATATTATTTTGGGTTACAAATATCAGCATGAATCTAATAGACTCCTTCAATCTGGGCAAAACAATAACAAACTAAATAAAAATACTCTAAACAACAAATAGGTTTCAATTCCATTTAAACAGCTGATCAGCCAAATTCCAAACTCCGGCGCATGTATCGATTTTAAAGGGTTGTTTGGAAATGAGAGGGAAAACAAAACGGAATGAAATACAAAATGCACCCCCAGAGCGCAAGCACTTCAAACGAAAATCACTTTGAATATTAATGTCCATACAAGTGCAAGTGATACAGACACGTCGAAGAAAGAAAAACGGAAATACGGAAATTGTTATTAATAACTCAAGAAATTATTAAAAATTTACAAAAATTAAATAAAAAAAATATGTATATAAAAGAAAATAATTAAGAATATTTAAAAAGAAAGTTATTAATCAAAGCTGAAACTAAATAAAAGAAGAAAAAAATTCTAGAATCCCATAAAATGTAATGTCTAACTATTTAAAAGTGTGTTTTTTTATAAAGAATTTAACTACCCACACCCTTAGTTAATTTGGGCCCAATCTATTGTTCAATATTAAACAATAAACTAAAAATAACTTTTTTTAAAACAAAAAACATTTTATTGACTTTTCCGTCTCCCTAAATAAGTGCGAGTGTGTGTGAAACAAATATTTATAAATGATTATGGTTAAATATGTATACAATGATGAAATATAATTAAAAAGAATTCATAATAGTATTAAACAATTTGTTCATATTTAAAACACAAAAACGGCCACAAAAAAAATCGAAAATATTTCAGAAAAAGTCACGAAAAACGAATCAATCAATATGGATATAAATTTTTCAATGTTAATTCTATTGTGTTTTATATTTTTTATAATTGGAGCAGTTTTTATATTACTACTGCAATATTATGTGTATATGAAATTTTCCCTTTTGCCCGAAGAGACACCCGAGCAGAAGGACATAAATTCCAAATATAAATTACCCACGGTAAAGTTCACTTTATAATTTCCACACCTTCAAATTTTAAGGACTTTAGTTATAGCAAATAAAACCTTTTTCTTTTCTATATTAGACACTTCATCAAACTGCTCTTGCCTTCAATCAATCACATGCAGCAGTGGCCGCCGCAGCAGCCTCGAGCCCCTCAACAGCCGGAAGCGCCACTACACCTTCAATTGTAAATGCCGCCGGTTCTAATTTGAATGGCAAAGACGCTGATGCTTCGTCCTTGGTGTCATTGAATTTTGTTATGCAGTTCCTATTTCATGAATTAAAAAATTCAAATCGCGTGAGAAAATGGTTTTATCGCAAACTTTCGCTAGAATTGGACGAACTAATAGCAAAAACAACAACTGGCAAACTATTCGATAAATTAACGGTATGTTCTTTCAAATTTACAAAAGTATAAAAAAATACATATGGACGATTATAATCATGACGAAAGCACAAACGTATGTATTATTATTTTAATGGCCTTAAAATTCGCTGAAAGGTTTTTAATTCGTAATATTTTAAAATAAGGACAAACTAAAAAATTACATATTAAATGAAAGAAGATATTTTTTAGTAATATTCCGTACATATTTAATTGATTATGAAATTTTTAATTAGTCTTTAAAAAAATATTCTGCTAACATTCATTATTTTAAAGAAAATTTATTATTATTTATTACTGTTAACGTGATCAACTTTTTTGGTGTAAAACTGTTTCCAAAGTAAACGTTTTTCCCACTGTCGACTTTTCTATAGAAAACTGCTTCCACTGTCAACTTTTCAATTAAAAACTTCTTCCATTGTAAACTTTTCTAGAGAAAACATCTCCCACTATCTACTTGTCTATAAAAAACTTCTACCACTGTTAACTTTTCTATAGAAAACTTCTCCCACTGTTAAGTTTTCTATAGAAAACTTCTCCCACTGTAAACTTTTCTATAGAAAACATCTCCCACTGTCAATTTTTCTATAGAAAACTTATGCCACTGTCAACGTTTCTATAGAAAACTTGTCCCACTGTCAACTTTTCTATAGAAAACTTGTCCCACTGTCAACTTTTCTATAGAAAACTTGTCCCACTGTCAACTTTTCTATAGAAAACTTGTCCCACTGTCAACTTTTCTATAGAAAACTTGTCCCACTGTCAACTTTTCTATAGAAAACTTGTCCCACTGTCAACTTTTCTATAGAAAACTTGTCCCACTGTCAACTTTTCTATAGAAAACTTGTCCCACTGTCAACTTTTCTATAGAAAACTTGTCCCACTGTCAACTTTTCTATAGAAAACTTGTCGCACTGTCAACTTTTCTATAGAAAACTTGTCCCACTGTCAACTTTTCTATAGAAAACATGTCCCACTATCAACTTTTCTATAGAAAACTTGTCCCATTGTCAACTTTTCTATAGAAAACTTGCCCCACTGTCAACTTTTCTATAGAAAACTTGTCCCACTGTCAACTTTTCTATAGAAAACTTGTCCCATTGTCAACTTTTCTATAGAAGACTTCTTCCACTGTCAACTTTTCTATACAAAACTTGTCCCACTGTCAACTTTTCTATACAAAACTTCTCCCAATGTCAACTTTTCTATAGAAAGCTTCTCCCACTATCAACTTTTCTATAGAAAACATCTCCCACTGTCAACTTTTCTATAGAAAACTTCTTCCACTGTCAACTTTTCTATAGAAAACTTATCCCACTGTCAACATTTATATAGAAAAATTCTCTCACAGTCAACTTTTCTATAGAAAACTTCTCCTACTGTCAACTTTTCTATAAAAAAAACTTTCTACAGAAAACTCTTTCCACTGTCACCATTTCTGTAGAAATACTTCCCACTGCCAACATTTAACAAATTCAAAACTTCTACCTGCCAACTTTTGTATAAAAAAAAAAATCGTTTGGGATATTTATCAGTACAGTTCAAAATAATTTTCATCTTTTTTCATCCGATGAAAATAAATTTTGATAGAAAAAATTCAAATTTTATTTTTGTATTTGTCCGGGTATAAGGCATCTTTAGGACGTTTAAATAGCAATAAATTCAATTATTGTTGCAAATTTTATATTGAAGTGGGTTTGGGCAACAAATGGTCGTTGTCTAAGTGCGTTTGAAACGTTCAAAAGTTAATTTTTTTAGAAACAGCGACGCGAATCAAAGAAACCACCAATAATTCCGATTAGAACTATTATCTTTAACTTCGATGTCCCAAAACATTGCAATAAATTGAAAAAATTCATACATTCATTGTTGAAAATTTTAAAATTTCATAAATATTTTATTTTTTCAAAGTCAAAACAGAAGTTCAAAAATAAAACAATCAATTTAATATTTTTCTGTTCGGATATTTATCGTTATAGATATTTAAAATTTTCATCATGAGGGATATTTATATTTCAAATATAAATCCCTCTTTTTTTATTTTTCGATCGAAATGAAAATAAATTTTCATCGGCAATGATATTTATACTTGATGGATTTAAAAAATAAAACGATCTCCGGTCTCTGGTTAGTTTTTATATGATAGGAAAAAGCATCCTAAAGATATGCTATATATTTTGTTTAATATTAAAATATGGTAAGAAATAAATTGCAATAAAATGTTTTAAATAATTAATTCCAATTAAAATGTTTTAAAACATGCAGTATAATTTAAGGATGAATTTTCTATTAAAGATCAGTTTACAGTATAAATTTTACATGATCGGTAAATTACGCATACAACGTAAAATTTAAAATCCCATCAGTATAAGAGTCAAAATAATTTAATTTGTACTATTTAATGAGCAGTAGGATAGAACGATTGGGGAAATAGAAATATTAAGGAGTTTATCTACATATGTATTTAAAGAAATATGTATGTATGTTGTATATTTGAAAATTTAGAAAACATCATAATTATTTTTAGTATTTCACTATAATTTTACTAATATGTAAATTGATTTTATTCTAATAATCTTCAAATCCCTGGGAAATAAAAAAAAAGTTTTATAGTGACACGCAAACATGATGTTATAACTTTCCCATTTACATTAATTGAAAAACTAATATCAATAATTTATAATTGTCTAAAATACTTTTCAAAGTATGTAGATAAACGTAAATAATATGTATATATGTCTGTATAAATGAATGAATGTAAAGTATGTGTAAGTATGTTAGAAGGGAAATAAATGTGGCAGGAACACAATTTAGTTGAGATAGTATGTAGGTTAGCAATAACAATGCCACTATCATCATTAACAGCTAAAGTGTTGCACGTACATAAAAGTACAAGTAGTGTATGCGTAATTTTACATACATACAATATATTTACATTACATGCATATATATCTACAAATATAATATTCATGTTTTTACAATTAACTACACAAACAAACCCGCATCAGTGTAATGCTTTTATTCTTTTCTTTCCCCAACCAGCACAAGTTCAGCAGGGAACAAGAAATGCAAAAATGATTCCATTTTATATCGTTTTGCCAACATTTGCTGATGACCTTTTTTCATTGCAAGGCAGCAGAGAAATACTAGATGTATACAAATACCAGAGAAGGAGTCTTATGGTCGATTATATTCATACTTCTTCTGCCCATCTTCTCTGTTTATCTTATTGTCGTCGACGTTGGCCCAACGTTATTGTACGTATTGTCCTTATAGCCGCTGACGTCCATTTTATAAGAGTGAGGTTACATGAGATACAACGAGTGTTTGCACTCATATTTTTTATATGAACAATGAACAGTAGTAGTAGCTCACTTACTGCTGCAAGTCATAAAGTTTTAATATATTCATTGTTTGTTTTCTAACGCACCCTATAAAGCGGAAATGGTTTAATAGCCATTTGTGTTGAGTTGGAAGATTAACACTAGTGTTTGTAATGCACGTTAAAACTCATACATGTCTATCAGACGTTTTTGAAACTCTTGGTTAATTTCTGAATGGAAGTATCAAGGATATTGAATAATTTACTATAAAGTTTGGGGCTAAACTCATGTCAGAGATACATATACCCATGAGTCTATCTATGCATATTATGTACTTGTTTCTTTAAAATCTAATTTTGTAATCCATTAACACTACAATATCATAAATCATCCGTTGATTTCGTTTCAATAGAATCACAAGACCTATAGTTTTCCAATAAAAAATGTATCCAATATTTCAAATGTATTCCTTCTTTAATAGGGTATTCTAGTGATCATCAAAGCCCTCACTCTAAATCATTTCCCTATCATACAATTTTTGTTTTTGTACTTTTATCCTTTGGCTCTTTAACGTACAAACAATTACATCCATTGTTATATTTAGTTGTTGTACTACAACTACTGATAACTACTGTTGTTGTTTTACATAAGTACTGTTAGCTTTTTTAACTCTACAGTACGAGAGATAACAATTTGCCACCAAAGGAGAGAGTATAGAAAAAGTGGACAAGGGCAAAGAAATTTGTTTTATGAACTCACAGCTTTATCTAACAGAGCAACTCCCTATCAGATAGTGTCCAGTGCGAATACATCTGGCGTTGATAGTGATGCGATCAAAACAAGCGTCCTAGTATCCGTGTTTATAGAAACAATTTTTTTTTATAGAAAATGTTTAATATAACATTTTTTTATAGAAAACTTTTGATATAAAATTTTTTATAGAAAATTTTCAATATAAAATTGTTTATAGAAAATTTTCGATGTAAAATTTTTTATAGCAAATTTTCGATATAAAATTTCTTATAGAAAATTTTCGATTTAAATTTTTTTAAAGAAAATTTTCGATTTAAAATTTGTTAAAGAAAATTTTCGATATAAAATTTTTAATACACTCAGAATATTATGTGGGCAAAAATAAATGAAAATGTAATTTAAAATAAATGAATTTTCATTTAAAAACCGGTTGACTAAATTTTTATTTAAATTCGAAGAAAAATTCATTCAAATTTAAATGTTAAAAAATAAGTTTTAAAATTCCTTAAAATCAAATTTATTTTTCATTCATTTTCTAAATTTTAACTGCCAAAAAACAACTAGCAAAATTTTCAAACCTAACTATTTTTTCAGTTATTTTCAATTTTTTAACTACTAAAAAACAAACTACAAAATTGTTTAAATCGAACTAAAGTATCAGTTATTTTTAATTTTTTAACTTTCAAAAAATTAACTACAAAATTCGACATAAATCCTTTTTATAGAAAATGTTCGACATAAAACCTTTTTATAGAAAATTTTCGATATAAAATTTTTTATAGAAAAATTTTTTTTAAAAAAACTTTTCGATATAAAATTTGTTCATAGCAAATTTTTGATACACAATTTTTTATAGAAAATTTTCCTATAGAATTTTTTATAGAAAATTTTCGACATAAAATTTTTTATAGAAAATTTTAGATATAAAATTTTGTATAGAAAATTTTAGATATAAAATTTTGTATAGAAAATTTTAGACATAAAATTTTTTATAGAAAATTTTAGATATAAAATTTTGTATAGAAAATTTTCCATATATAATTTTTTATAGAAAATTTTCGATATAAAATTTTTTATAGAAAATTTTTCAAACAAAAGTTTTTATAGAAAATTTTTAATATAAAATTTTCGATATAAAATTTTTTATAGAAAATTTTCGATATAAAATTTTTTATAGAAAATTTTCGATATAAAATTTTTTAGAGAAAATTTTCGACAAAAAATTTTTATATAAAATTTTTTATAAAAAATTTTTATATAAAATTTTTTATAAAAAATTTTTATATAAAATTTTTTATAAAAAATTTTTGATATAAAATTTTTTATAGAATATTTTCGATATAAAATTTTTTATAGAAAATTTTTTATAGAATATTTTCGATATAAAATTTTTTATAGAAAATTTTCGATATAAAATTTTTTTTAGAAGATTTTTGATAAAAAATTTTTTATAGAAGATTTTTTATTTAAAATTTTTTACAGAAAATTTTCGATATAAAATTTTTTATAGAAAATTTTCGATAGAAAATTTTTTATAGAAAATTTTCGATAGAAAATTTTTTATAGAAAATTTTCGATAGAAAATTTTTTATAGAAAATTTTCGATAGAAAATTTTTTATAGAAAATTTTCGATATAAAAATTGAATCTAAAAACAAGTAAGAAAGTGCTATAGTCGGTCAAGCCCGACCATACGGTACCCTTCAAAACTAAGATCAAAGGTGTTATTTTTCCTGTATAAAGACAAATATTTTCTAAATTTTTAGATTTTCTCAAAACTTATGTATTTAAGCTGTTTCCGTCATTTGGACTTCTATGAGAGCTAGGGCCAAATGTGGGGCGATTTTCTCGATATTTCGCAAATTGATTACAGTTGTATTATGTAAAAAATAAACTTAAAATTCTCATCTTAGATTTACGAGCGTTTTAGTGAATTTTGTCTCATTTAGTGCGTTTTTAAAGAAAAGTTTGTATGGGAGCTATGGCCAAATGTGGACCGATTTCAACGAAATTTGGTACAGTGATTTTGGTTTATATAAGTAGTGTTTGATTTAAGTTTCACGAAAAAATATTGATATTTGTGACCAATATGTCAATTCCGGGAAGTGGGACCTATGGGAGGTACCATAAGTAATGGACCAATTTTGACGAATTTCAATAGCCATTATTAAAAAAATTATCTGTGATAAATTTCATAAAATTATCTTTAGAATTACGACCTGCAGTTTGATTACAAGGTTTACATGGGGGTCCAGCCAGCCAGCCGTGCGTCTTTCTTAATTTTAGGGGACACACAAGTTGTGAAAATAAAACTGTAGGGTTATCCTACACACACACACACACACACATCTATACTGATTATGTACATGAACATTTGTGTCTGTAGGTGTTAATTTGCGACATTAATTAGTCTGGTTATTTACTCATTGTCTCATTTTGTTTTTATTTTCACTTTTGTTTTCTTTCTCTTCTCAATATTATCGTGTTGTTTTTGTTGTTGTTATTTATGTGTTCACTTTTCCAATTTTACAGATAAAACAACTTGAGTTGGGTGATCAATTTCCGGAGATAAAAACCTTAAGAGTTCATAATGTTGAATTGGATGAAAGTGGTGAACGTATTGAGAATTTGGATTTGCTGTTGGAAATTAATTATATGGGGAATTTTCGTACTTCAATAGATGCAGATATGGTGCTGGGCAAGAAGGGTTCATTGACGCTAAAAGGTAAGTAGTTAATTGATATCATATAATAAATGTAGTCTTCTAAATTACACATCTTTCAGTTAAACAACTCTCCGGCCTGGCTCGCTTGCAATTCACACGCAATCCCTATACTCATTGGTCTTTAAGTTTCCTCGGAGATCCTGAATTAGACTTGGCCATCGAATCCAAATATCAGGGCAGACAAATGCAATCCAATATTACAAGTCTAATATCGAATCAAATTCGAAAAGCTGTCAGACGTAAACATACCTTGCCGAACTATAAACTACGTTACAAACCATTTTTCCACAAAACACCCGAAGAAGATATGGGTGAGGCCGAGGGCATACAACCAAATGGTATTCTGGAAGTAAAGGTATCCGAGATATCACGCCTAATGTGTCCCTCACATTTAACAGATATTTATTGTTCCATAACCATGGCCTCGTTGGCCTTTGTGGAGGCTCATCAGCAAGATGATAGACATGTAATGGTTTCCTTAGATGTGGAAATACATAAAGCTAAAAATCAACAAATTGGCATTATATTCAAACAATCCTCCGCTGATATTGTGGAGATTGAGGCAGTTTTGCCTAATACTCCTGCCTATAAATCAAATTTAAAGGTTGGCGATATTCTTTTAGCCATAGAGGGCAAGCGTGTAGCTACTATACAACAGGTGGCCAAAGTTATTAAGGCTTTGCAGACGAATAACTTTAGTTTACGCATTGATCGCATTATTCCGGGCATTATACGCAACGATGCCATTTTAGAGGATTTAGATATTTACGAAGACTTGGGAGATATAAAGGGAGGTTATGGCCCAGCCGTAAAGCCTCTCGATACTATACCCATACGCAGTAGCATTGATAAGGGCACTAGCAGTGAGTCGAGTTTATCGAACACCCCTACCAACTCGCCGAAAAAAACCAAACTCATAGCGAAAGCTTTAAAGAAAACCATTAGTCGTGATCATGGTGATAGCCTTAAAGACGACGAAAGCAAATCAAAAGCTAAGATTTTAGCCAAACAAGCGACTTTACATAAAGTATCATCGAAAACTAACTGTGAAAGCCTGCTGGCCTCCTTTACGACCGGGGTAAATGATGTAGAACATTACTATCAACATTCCACTGTCGATTGTAAATTATCGACATTGATCTATATGGAAGATGTGTGCAATTTTAAACTAGATCCTCAATGTCGCTTTTTGAATGTTTGCGTTTATGGCAAAAGTTTGGGAGATAATCAGTTGTTGGGCTTTACTAATATACCTATTTACCAAATATTGGCTGAATGTTGTGAGACTAGCTTGAGTCAGTCGTTTAAGACGTATGAGCTTAATCCTCCAATACCGCAGGATTTGTAAGTTTAAAAAAAAAAATAAATATAATATATGATTTTTAGTTTTTGTTTTTTCTCGGTTTCCAGGAAAAATCATTATCTGTCTACCCAATCGGGCTTTGATCCCAATTTATGTTTTGGTGATATATTATTTGCCTTCACCTGGGAAGGCAATCCTAATTTAGGAGCAACGGAAACACCCTCCAAGCAAACGCTGAAGATTAAGTCCAAGTAAGTCAAATATTCAATATTGTTAAGTCAAAATCAAGATAGCAAACTGGATAAGATCATTAAAATCTACGACGCCAAATATATGTATGTTGCTTCATCTACTCATTTTTATATTAAAAGAAAGGTCATGAAATTGCGGAAGACCAATATTAGTTTCCTTACATAGAAAAGTTCTGAGGGTCAATAATATTATTATTACAATATCAGGTTTTAAAATTAAATATATTTTTTTGCACATCCATAACTTTTTTAAAGCGTATAAAACATTTGCTTATGGAAAGAGGTTTCATTTTATCCAAGGACATTGGTATCAAATTTATTTTTTATTGGCAACCGATATATTTAAAAATAAGTTGAA
This sequence comes from Stomorhina lunata, assembly GCA_933228675.1. Taxonomy (NCBI): domain Eukaryota; kingdom Metazoa; phylum Arthropoda; class Insecta; order Diptera; family Rhiniidae; genus Stomorhina; species Stomorhina lunata. Next base: position 97,238,926 of record OW121743.1, on the reverse strand, counting down.
ATACATTAATTATGTTATCTAATATTTCCAGATCCGTCACCTCTGTGGATAAGACCGATGATAGCGGCTACTCCGACACCATCTCCATCAAGTCCACAGATACTACCAATACAACGTTCCATTCACGATCTCACAATTTCATACGCACACACTTTCAGCGAGCTACACAATGTGATTTTTGTGGCAAGAAAATTTGGCTTAAAGATGCTGTACAGTGTCGCGATTGTTTTATGTGTTGTCACAAGAAATGTATAAACAAATGTCAAAATGCCACAGTATGCGGACCGGTAGATTGTTCCTCTGCTCTACAGCAAACACCCTCAACGGTAGCCACTCCCGAATTTATGGTTACGGAAGCAGATATTGATACTGGAGTCGAACCTGATACCGAAATTGTTTTCACAGCTGACAATAATGATAAAAAATCAAATGCTGCTGCGACCACACCGACACCCAGTAATTTGGAAGTACATCGTTCAAGTTTGACTGGTTTATTGGCACAGGGTATAAAGCGTGTTAATTCCGCCAATAATCTAGCCATACCTGGCATAGTATCTTCAATAGCTGGTGTAACTGGTAGCACGGGAAGTGGCGGCGCGGCTGGTGTTACTCCGGGATCCATAGCAAAAAGTTTACCACCAACTCCTCAGCATACTCCTTCAAGGTAATTTAAATATAAATTGTTTAATGTGCTTAATTTTTTATTTTTGACAAGCTTTTTCTTTCCTAGAAAATCTTCTGTGATTTCTTTAGGTCCAAATACCTTTGATTTGGTTACCCAACGCTTGGAAGCCTTGCCCTCCGATGTTAATGTCTTTTCAACAGAACAGATTATTTCGATTACCGAACATATTATGTTGCTACCTAAGGAAGAGGATGTCATGAGTTTAGCTAAAAATGCCAGTAGACATATTTATGAGGATTTGAGCGGTTCCGAGAGAGTGGATAAAATAAATATATTGGTAAGTCAGAGCTGAAGCCAAATGTGGGCTGAAAATTTGGTACTGTAGTTTTATTTAAACAAAATATCTCGGTGCTAAATTTAAACAAAATATTAGTATTAGTTTGATAATTAAATTTATACAGAAAATTTTTCACAGATCAAAATTTTTTATAGAAAATTTATCACCGATCGAAATTTTCTATAGAAAATGTATCACTGACCAAAAATTGATATATAAAATTTATCACTGATTAAAATTTGATAAAGAAAAGTGATCACTTTTCAAAATTGGATATAGACAACTTGTCACTGATAAAATTTTTTACCAAAAAAAGTTTTTCACTGATAAAATTTTCTATAGAAAATTTATTATCATAAGATTTCTATGGTTTATCACCAATAAAATTTCCTATTAAAATTTATCACTGGGAAAATTTTCTATAGAAAATATTTCGCTGACAAAATTTTTTATTGAAATTTTTTCACTGATAAAATTTTCTATAGATATCACTTATAACATTTTATTAATATAGAAAATTTATCACTGATAAAATTTTCTATAGAAAACTTATCACTGATAAAATTTTCTGTAGAAAACTTATCACTGATAAAATTTTATATACCAAATTTTTCACTGATAAAATTTTATATAGAACATTTTACACTGAAAAAATTTTCTAAAAAAAATGTTACACTGATTAAATTTTCTATAGAAAATTTTACGCTGATAAAATTTTCTATAGAAAATTTTACATTGATAAAATTTTCTATAGAAAATTTTACATTGATAAAATTTTCTATTGAAAATTTTAAACCGATAACATTTTCTTAAGAAAATTTAACACTGATAAAATTCTCTATAGAAAATTTTACATTGATAAAATTTTGCACTTATAAAATTTTCTATATAAAATGTTTCACAGATAAAATTTTATATTGAAAATTTATCACCAATAAAATTTTAAATAGAAAATTTATCATTGATAAAATTTTCTATAGAAAATTTATTACTGATAAATATTTTTTTAAATTTATCGCTGATAACATATTCTTTATAAAGGTTCTATAAAATGATAAAATTTTCTATAGAAAATTTTTCACTGATTAAATTTTATATTCAAAAAATTTTTCATAGAAAATTTATCACTAAAAACATTTTGTATAAAAAATTTATCACGGATACAATTTTCTGTAGAAAACTTATCACTGATTAAATTTTCTATACAAAATTTTTCACTTATAAAATTTTCTATAGAAAATTTTACACTGATAAAATTTTCCATAGAAAATTTTTCACTTATTAAATTTTCTATAGAAAATGTTTCACTGATAAAGTTTTCCATAGAAAATTTATCACTGATAACATTTTATATTAAAAATTTATCACTTATTAAATTGTATATAGAAAATTTATCACTGTTAAAATTTTCTATAAAAAATTGTACACTGATTAAATTTTCCATAGAAAATATTTCACTTAAGAAACTTTCTATAGAAAATATTTTACCGATAAAATTTTCTATAGAAAACTTATCACTGATAAAATTTTATATTGAAAATTTATTACTAATAAAATTTTATATAGAAAATTTATCACTGATAAAATTTTCTATAATTTTTTTTTACTTTTTTATACTGATAAATTTTTTTATAAAAAATTTAACGCTGATAAAATTTTCTTTAGAAATGTTCTATAAAATTGTCTATAGAAAATTTTTCACTGATAAAATTTTATATAGAAAATTTTCCATTGAAAAAAAATTCTATAAAAAATTTATCACTGATCAAAATACTTCCATCTCTCATGTTCTCTCTTTCTTCTCTTTTTCAGCTCTCAAAATTACGCTTGGCACTGGACAGTGAAACAGCTATACATTCCAACTTATCGGCATCAATGAAAAATGGTAGCACTGAACTTTTGGCGGAAAGTGCTACTCCGCCACAGCAACAACAACAGACTACAAATAAATCAAACGTTTTAGGGAAATCTGAAGAGCGTATTCAAGCACTAAGTGTTACCATGTTGTATTTATGCACAGGCCTTCAACATGCTCAAGGTGTTGCCATGCAGTAGTAACTTCGAAAATAAAATGGAATGGAAAAGGGATTTTTTCTTTATAAAATTTAAGGCTGAATCATTTCAAAACATATTATGGAATTTTGAAGTAGTCAAATTAAAATATAACCAAATTAGCAAAAAAAGTATTAGAAACAACAAAATATGGCGAAATTAAAAAATTAGATGTTAAGATATTAAGGAAAAAAAAACTTAAAACACTTTGAAAATTAAAGCTTGATATTTATAATCAAACTGAATGTTTTCACAATTCACGTACTTATATATTATATATTAAGGGGATGAAAACATTTTACCAAAGGTACTTTTTTGCTTCAGTAGAATCGAACCCTGCCCCTTTAAAGCATTAGTTAAGGTTGTACTCAAATCTACTTGATATTCATATAATACTTATTATATATCTTTAATATATAAACATGAAATAATGGATATTGAATGTAGTTTTAGGATTTATGTACCAGTATATACATTTATGTATTTGGAAATCTATTTTACTTTTCATTTAACATTTACATCCATATATATATTATTAAATATCGCACCAGTTTAAAGACTAAAACATAAATAGTTTTATTTTTTCTCAATCTTTATGGAAAATTTTTTAAACAAGATAAAATACAAATTTGAAATTTTATTTGAAATAACGGCCTTTTTTGAAAAAAATTTAAACAGAAAATATTTTAATTAGCAGAGTTAAACTTAGTGTTATAAATACTTATGTACATCAATTACTATATTTTAATGTTTTACTAAATATATTTATTAATTATAACAACAACAAAAAAACTAAAACAAATGTTAAATAAAAATATTGTTTTAAATTACAGACAAAATCTTTAAAAATGGTGAAAATGAAACGAAAAATCAGTATTTAATGTTTTAAAATTTCTAAAACGAAGAACAAAAAAAATAAAATCTTTTAAATAAATTATGTATTTTATTATTAGTTTTTAATTAATTGTAATTGTTATTAACAAACCAAAAATCAATTATGAATTCAAAGAAAGAAGAAAAATATAAATATAAGAATTTAAAAAATACAATATAGAAAAATTTTAAAATTGTTATTTTCTGGTTTTATTAAGGGTAAGTGGTAGAGATATATAATATCTTAAATTGGCAGTAGCTTATTGATTTTGTGACCATTTTATTCTTTTATAACACAAATCTAAAATTATCATTAGTTTCTTAAATATCCAACAAAACATTGGTAACGGGATCCGCCGAGGTATTAACTATATAATATCCTCCAAATTACTTTTAAGTAATTACTTAAATGCAGTGGTAGTTTAAATTTAATTGTCCAGGTTCAAATCCTAGGCAAATACCGAGACCACGGTAGAAAGAGTATTTTAAGCAGGCGTAGGCAACCAGAAGCTGAATTTTTGTAATTTTCTTAAATACCACGATCAATAACTAAACTCGTGAAAATGAGTATTAAAAGCAATTTAGATGTAAGCAAAGTCGGTACGTGCCGCTTTGTTAAAGAAAATACAAAAACAAAATATACAAGAAACAAAATTAAAATCCAATTTTTAGCAAGAAAATATATGGTTCGAGAGACCAAAGGAATATTATCTCGAGTATTATTAACACTACACTATTATTTTTGTAAACATTGTTTACATGAAATGTAACCGAATTGGAAATAGTTTTCGAAACAGAAAAAAATTATAATATTAAACACCCAGTAAAACTTTCCATTACCAAATAATGTATAAAACAGCTAAACTATTGAACACGAACTACTTACTCATTCGTTGTTAAAGTCATTACATTAACATGGGGATGTCATTAGAGGTAAGTACTTACCCATTGCAGAAAAGTAATGACTTGTTTAAGCAATTGGAAAACAACAACAAAAACTTTTTTTGCTTTATATTTCTTGATAAAAAATATTTTTTGACATCTTTTTGATACAAAAATTTTTGGTAAAAATATTTTTTTTGGAAAATTTTTCGATAAAAATTATAGATTTAAAAAAAAATATTTAAAAATTTTCTATTGAAAATTTTGAAAACACTTAAAAATTTTCTGTAAAAAATTTTGAAAACACTTAAAAATTTTCTATAGAAAATTTTTAAAACACTTCAAATTTTTCTATAGATAAAAATTTTTTATAGAAAAATTTTTGATAAAAAATTTTTTATAGAAAAATTTTTTATACAAAAATTTTTGATAAAAAATTTTTGATAAAAATTTTTGTTAAAATTGTTTTCTATAGAAAAATTTTTGATAAAAAAATTTTGTGCAGAAAAATTTTTTATCAAAAAATTTTTTATAGAAAATTTTTTTATCAAAAATTTTTCTATAAAAAACTTTTAATCAAAAACTTTTATATAAAAAATTTTTATAAATTTTTTTTTTATAAAAAATTTTTTCTTTAGAAAATAGAAAATTTTTTTCTGTAGAAAATAGAAAATTTTTTTCTGTAGAAAATAGAAATTTTTTTTTTATCAAAAATTTTTCTATAGAAAATTTTTTTATGAAAAATTTTTTTATAGAAAATTTTTTTATCAAAAATTTTTCTATAGAAAATTTTTTTATTAAAAATTTTTCTATAAAAAACTTTTTATCAAAAATTTTTTTATAAAAAATTTTTTATAAAAAATTTTTTATAAATTTATTTTTTATAAAAAATTTTTTATAAATTTATTTTTTATAAAAATTTTTTTCTGTAGAAAATAGAAAATTTTTTTCTGTAGAAAATAGAAAATTTTTTTCTGTAGAAAATAGAAAATTTTTTTTAATAAAAATGTTTCTATAGAAAATTTTTGTATCAAAAATTTTTCTATAGAAAATTTTTTTTATCAAAAATTTTTCTATAAAAAAACTTTTTATCAAAAGTTTTTGTATAAAAAACTTGCTATCAAATTTTTAATCAGCTTTGTGATCTAAAAAGATTCCAAAAAGACTCATTAAAACGCTTAGAAAACGACTAGTTTAGACTAGCAAACGATCATAATACGTCTGTTTTTTATGTTATTTAAAAATCAGTTTGGTGATCAAAAAAGACCACAAAAAGACTCAGAAAATACCTTGAAAGCAGAATGTGTGCAATCAGTTTGGTGATCAAAAAAGTGTACAAAAAGACCCATAGACGCTTAGGAAGCAACTAGTTAAAAATAGCACAAAAAATCTTCTAAAATTTGTGTAATATAACTATTTATTATTATTATGGGTGATGTGGCTTAGTTGGTTAGCACGTCGACTATTAAGCATAACAAATCATATTCAGCAGCCTAGGTTTGATCCTCGGTCTCGGCAACATCAATTTCTGTAATTATTAACGCAACTTCACTGTTCTAAAAATGCAAAATTCGTGCAATCATACTCTAATCAGCAAAACGAGACATTAAAGACTCGTTTTGAAGACTCGCATGAAGGGTACCATTTTCTCATACAAAAAGATAATTTTTGACTCATATGTGATATCATTAGCGATCATTTTAATCTAGAGTGGAGTCAAAAAAGACTCATATTTGATAAAAATTTTCCAAAAATACTAGCTGGGTACTCGCAAATATAATTTTTGTTTGGTATTTAAATACAGTATGCCTTTAAGGCAAAAAATATGTATATACAATTTTCTTATACAATCACAAACAATTTTTCAAACAATAATAACCTTCCTGAGTTCTTTACTCGATCACTAACAAAGAGTATTCCGTCAGCGACACTAAAATTTTAGCGTTCACTTCCAGTTCCTTTCTTCCGTTGTTTTTAGTGTTCACACCTGTCATTCAAATAAGCCATGGAAAATCACCTTATGCGTAATTTGTTTTTAATTTCAGTTGATAAATTTCATTATTAGTTAATTCAAATTGTTTTGAGTTTTTCAAAATTCCTAGTATTTGCTCGTAATTATTTTTTGTTTATATTTTTCAGAACATTTTGAAAAAACAATAATTTCATCTATAAAATTGAATATAAAAAGTAAAAACAAATAATAACAAAATTATATTTGACCGAATCATGGCACTCAGGAAATAAATAATATTCTTTTTGGCTGTTAGCCAAATAATATTTACGCTGTGTTTTTAACGAGATTTTAAGTTTTTGCTTATAACGAATGTAGTGGTCATACTATGTCATATTGGCCTATAGTTAAAAGCAATACCCTCAAACTCGTGGCACTTCTGGAAAGCTGCTATCAGTAATCATCACACGCTGTAATGAATATATCCCTTTCGTTAGCTATGACACAAACCCAAGCAAATGTTAAAAATATTAATTAATAAAGGAGTTCATTTTTATAAATTCAATCAACGAGGCCAAAAAACAATTTTTTTCACATGTTTTATTATTTTCAAAAAAGACCTCAAAGTCCCCTACAAAACCTTCTTGATCTCAAAAACAAAACTAGGTTATTATTGTAATATTTTTCATCATAATTATAATTAGCCAGTCCTTCATTTCTGAACAATTACAATTTTCTAATTCTATTTCTTACAGCATCATCACATGACATTTAACGTCTAAAGCAGCAGATATAAATTTAAATTCAAAATGAAAAACGCGATCTTTTGCACTCATTCGATCGTATTTAACAATAAATTTTACAATTCTTAGTAATACATGCGTTTTTTTCGTTGCTTTCTAATTTAGTTTAATTCTTGAAAAAACATATCGCGAAGAAATGAAAAAACCTTAAATAAATCAACTAAAAAGTCATTCTAAGAAGTGTGTGCCAAAATTTTTCTAATTGTTTAAAAATAAATATTGGCACTTTTACAAAATTGGCGCACTTTTCTTCTTAATGGCAATTAAATAATACTAAAACCATAACATTTGAAAATTAAAAGAAATACAAAAATAAATGAATCAACGCATAAAAACGAGCTAAAGACTATAATTAAAATCGAAATACCTGCAGATTTGTAAAATAGAAAATATATAAGATAAATGCAATAAGATTTTTTTTTGCTTAAGGGCTAAGAGAGGGAGAAAAAACTAACATTGAAACAATGGAAGCTTAATGATGTAAATATCAGAGTTGCCAGGTTTTTTTTTACTTCATTAAAAATGTTTCTAAATTTTAAGACAGGCAAAAGTTTTAAAGCAAAATTTGTCAAGACAAGCTAATATTTCCTATTGAAAATTTTAAGACAGGGAACATATTTCCACAAAAAAATGTCAAAAAAACTAAGATATTTGATTAAAATTGAAAAGTTAATATGATCGCATAGCTTGACCATTTTTTCAATCGGAGGTCTATTTTTGGATCCATAACTTATTTAAGATTTTTAATATAAAAATAAAAGTGATCTTAAAATTTGCCTGCTTTCCTAATTGAAGGCCTAGTTAAGAATTTTAGTGAACTTTTAAGCTGATGTTATTTTTTTATATAAGCCAATTAAATGATCGCAATATCGAATATATATTCTCAATCAATGATATATTTTATCTATACATCTATATAAAAGTTAATGTTTGTATGTCAGTATGTCCTTTATAGAATAGCAAACTATGTATTTGATCATATTATGATCTTCCAATAGGTGACACCACTGAAAATTGCTTAAGATTAATTAAATCGTAAACTGTGCATTTGATCATGCTATGATCTTTAGCAAAGTTGTGGCTCATGAGCTGAAGAAAGTTTCTTATTTCCGATAGGTGGCGCCACTGAAGATTACTCAAAATGAAAATTACAAAATGAATACGCGATAGATGGTGAAACTAAAAAATTTTTAAAAATTAATTGAATTGTAAACCACGCATATAAATATTTGGGTAATGCGCGCATGTTTTTCATATAAAAATGAAAGTGATGCCAAAATTTATTTATTCTCAGTCTGAGATATTTTTAGAGATTTCAGATTTTTTATATAAAAAAAATATATATATATCACAAAATCTTTCTATTTCAGGACTTTTAATTAGGTGTAATCCTTAAAATGTCCATTTACTAATATAGGAAAAACTTATCCTATACATCTTTCGCTGCCGTAGGAGAAAACGGTAAAATGGATTTGTGCTGATGTTTATAACTCATAAAAAATATTAGTTCTACCCACCTTCGTCATGTCATGTCCGTCCGGTAGGCTGAAAATATGAAAATGGCCTACAAGTATAATTATTTTTTGGTATTTTTCATAGGGCTGTCTTTCCGGAATAGAGTTTTTGAAGAAATGTCAATCTGAACCGAACATTTGATCCTAGCTTTCATATCAGATCTCGCTGAAAATTAGACAAATTTACTTAAATCTCGGAATTAAAAAATAAACACAAATATGTTTTTGTGAGTTAATAAAAACTTGTTGTTGGTCCATATTTGATCATAGTAGTAGAAGAATAGCAATTGTTCAGCCTTGACCTACTACAGTAGTTTTTACAGTGATTCAAATGCAATTAAACGGTATAAAGAAAGAAATTAAATTACAACATATTGTTAAAGTAATAGAAGTCGAGCAACTCTTTCGAAGAACGAATTAGAGCAAGATATGTACAGAAATTTCTCAAACGTAGTGTCTTTAAAAACGTATTTTATCGTTTCTAAGACAGCACAGAGTGGCTACATAATTCTGATCAGATTTGGAATCATTGCACTTTGAAAAATAGACACTTGAGTGCTATTCTAACAATATAAATGACAATGTTGTTAACATTGTTGTACCACGAGTCGCAAAGCCCAGAACATTTGGGCTTTGAAAAGTTATTAGAATCTTGTAAAAAAGGAATTAAAAAACACAGGAAATGTGTTCCAAGGCCTCCTCCAAAAAGATACCAAAAGCAACTTAAAAATGTTAATGGAAGGATTTCAAACAAAATTTCTATTAAATTTTTTAAGATTTGAATATCAGATGAATTTATACTACTTATCTTAACAATTTTTCAATATCTTGTTAAAGTATTCTATATAAGATGTCATGGTGGCCCATCGTTGATGACAGTTGTTGCCACGTTGTTCTTAAAGAAATATGGATCGATGAAGCTCACAGTCTTAAGTCCACGAGATATATTGGACACTGTTGGATCTCATATGGATTAGTATTGTTCCAAATTCTACAATTTTGTTTATTTCGATGAAAAATAATTTTAATTATAATGTATAATAATTTTTTTAAACAATTTTCTTATTTGCAAGCATTGATAAGGACTATATCCACGGGTCGGCGCAAAGGGAACAGAACAAAAAATAGCTGGCAGAGTTGCCGTTTTTTATACTTTTAACTAAAATATATATTTTTTTCAATGTGTAGTTCCAAAAAAAAAGAAAAAGTTTTCCACTCCATTTATATTTAAAATATTTTTCTCAAAAATTTTTCTATAGAAAATTTTTTTAATAAAATTTTTTTATAAGAATTTTTTATCAAAAATTTTTCTGTAGAAATTTTTTTATCAAAAATGTTTTTATCAAAAATTTTTCAATAGAAAATTTTTTTTATCAAAAATTTTTTAATAGAAAATTTTTTTATCAAAAATTTTTCAATACAAAATTTTTTTTTATCAAAAATGTTTCTATAGAAAATTTTTTTATCAAAAATTTTTCAATAGAAAATTTTTTTATCAAAAATTTTTCAATAGAAAATTTTTTTATCAAAAATTTTTTTTATCAAATATTCTTCTATAAAAAATTTTTTTATCAAAAATTTTTCTATAGAAAATTTTTTTAACATAATAGTGTGGTAACAATGTTCGAGATTTCTTTGTTCTCTCAAACCATGTATTTTGTTGCTATAAATTGGATTTTGATTTGTTTCTTGCCTATTTTGTTTTTGTATTTTCTTTAACAGAGCGGCACCATCCAACTGTGTTAACTTCTAAAATCCAACTGAATGATTTTAATACTCATTTTCACGATTTTTCTTAATGATCGTGGTATTTACGAAAATAATATAAAATTCATCGGCTACTGGTGATATGGGCTGCCTACTCCTGACTATATCCATCCATGGTGATTTGTGAAAAACTTTGACTAATTTTATAATTTAAATTAATTTGACAACTGTCAAAGTTAAGAAATCCTTGTTGGAAGACCTTTAAAAATATAAATAATTTTATGATGATAAATATTTTTTATAAAAATATTATTTTAATAAACAATTTCCAATGGAAAACTTTCATTCAAAAATTTTTCATCATAGAATTAAAAATGTTATTGAACAATTTTTTTTTTTATAGAAACTTTGAAAGTGTTGTATAGCAAAAATTAAAATTCTTCGCAATCTGAAGATATTGAAAATTTTTCTGTTTTCATTTTGAAAAACTTCCTGTAGTTAATTTTGTGATTTTGAATTTGTTAAATGTTATAATTTTGAATTTGTTAAATGTTATAATATTGAAATATTTTCTGTAAAAAATTTATAAAATGTTAAAAATTGTTAAAAATTTTATTCTATGAATGATTTTCTTTAAAAACTTTTATGATCTTGAATGATTTCAAACGCATTGGCACCTCTAGTCAGTATAAAAGCTTTCCGCTAGTGAGAGTAAAAGAAAAATCAGCTAAGAGAGAGAGTAAGCGTGAGAGATCTTAAGAAAAATGTAAACAAATCTAAAATAAAAGACGCAAATGTACGATCGCTGACTTTTGTTGTTTGTATCTGTTAGATACTATTTAGTATAGAAAATGAAAACAAAACAGATAAAAATCACGTCACGATAAACAAACTAAATAAATATTAGATGGATGGATGGATGAATGTGGCCGATGAGTTTTTTTGCGTTTTGTTTTTGTATTTATGTATTTTATTTCGTTGTACAAATTTGATGTAAATGGCCAAGAGTGAGTGTGAACGTTTTTGTTTTGAATTTTTCTTTTGTTTCGTGATTTTTACGCTGGTATAAAAACAGCTGATGTAAAAGCTTTTGAAACATTTGAAAAACGGAAGACTTACCAGACGGTTTGTAACTGAAAATTAAAGAAAATTTAATTTTTGTTAATTGACAAAGACTTAATGATAAATTTGCAAACAAGTTTATGAAAGAAAAACAATATAAGTGTAATAAAAAATTTAAACTAAAGCATAAATTAGAAGTTTGAAAAATTTATAAATTTTTTAAAAATAAAATAAAAAAATAACATAACAAAGTGTATTACTTAATACTGAACAAAAAGTGTTTTAAATTTTCAAGACAAAGAAATTATTAAACAGAAAAAATAAAGTTTTGAAACTATTTAAAAAAGTAAAACAGAAAAATAAGCAAAATGCGTCCATTCGGTAACGATATTACAAATATTGCCAATAATGGCAACAACAATAATAATAATAATAACAATAATAACAACAACAATAATAATAATGGAAATAACAACAATAACAACATCACAGATACCCAATTCGAGGATGATCCTCGCGTACCTCCTCACATAGCCAGAATCGGTGGTATTGTTACATTTTCACCTGTAGCTGGTCGTGGTGTCATAAGGGTAGTGGGTCGTTGTGAGGATGCCAAAGAAAACAGCATGTTGGGTAAGTTCGTATTACAAATGGATTTATTTTATTATTATATTTCAACTCAAAAAACCAGTCAATAAAATTTAAGTGTAAAATTTAATAATAGCGCATTTAAAATTTATAATTAACAAACTTACTTAATCAGTTATATAGTACCCTACATCATATTTTTGAATACCTTTTTTCTTTTCACTTGGGAACATGGGACAATAAATATAAAACAAAGCTAAGAATTGTTGAAGAGATATGTTTTATTAGGCGACCAAATACTTATCTAGCTTTTTTATGCCTATGACTTAAATCCTCTCAGGGACAAAATGACTTGACTCTTCATCATTAAGTTGTTTCAATTTTTGAAAGTGGTTTTTGTATGTACCTTTAATTAAATGATCGGTACAGGCATAATTCGAAGGCGCCAGATCTGAAGAATATGAAAGTTTTGGCAGTGTATCCCGTTCAAGCTGTTAACGATTTTGCCAAATAACCAAACTTGTGTGAGGTCTAGTATTCTTGCGGAAATACTAAATAATTTCTGTTGCCTTCATTACTTTAGCTTTTTGACAATTTTCGTCCAAATGTATTTTTTCGAGTTTTAGCAAAAACGCTCTTATATAAAGGTACAATAACTTTTATACATTTGTTTGAAAAGTGATGAAACTGATGTGAGATCTAGCATTCTTGTAATACTTAATACTTTATGTTGACTTCATAATCTTTTGCTTTTTGACAAGATATAACCCAATTTTCATCCAAATATATTTTTTCAAGTTTTAGCAAAGACTCTCTAATATAAAGATATTTCACTTTATACATTTGTATTCTATCAAAAGTGAAATTAAAGTGGATAAAGAACAAATAAAAACACACAAACAAACATACATTTTATGAGCACGTTTATGTGCCTTAGCTTTCTCATTAGTTATTTCCGAATTAGAGAAAAAGCGGTACATTCTCTGTTTATGGGACTTATCGAAAGGACCACACTGTAAGTCAATTTATGGAAGTGCAATATTTTTATATAAATATGAATTCAGTGCCGAATGGTATTTCAGCACTGATCTTGAAGCAGTGCTCTTTGACGATAGCTCGTCCATTGGCAAACCTTTTCATTACTTTATATGTGTTCGAAGGTTGCTAATGTAATGGCAATTTTCAAAAAGAACAAGGTAACAACCTCGAAAATTACCTTCCAATATCGATTTGTTCAGCGTTTTTAAAGTAATGATTAGTATGGTAGTATTGGTTATATATTTAGAGTCTTACAACTTACTAAGCGACCAGTCAGTATCATAGATCGGATCTTCTACAGATTGTGGCTGTAGGGCAAAACATTATTCATTAAATCGCTACCCCAAAACCGTCTTTAAATGGAGTCGTGTGAAGAGAGTCTACACCCAAGACTCAGTTTTGTATGCTTACGCATCAGCACATAACAGTCACGTTACTTCAGCTGTAACCATGGATGGTGCTAATATTCAGGAATCAGACGCTTTTGATGTTCTGGGCATAACCATTGGACAAAGCACATCTTTCAAGTGTCGGAAAAAGTATTCAAGTTCCAACCAAAAATAATATATATATATATATATATATATATATATATAATTCCCCGACAACATTCCAATTGGAACAAGGGATACTTCTCTCAGACAATGAGCTGCATCCGATTCTGTTTTTAGACTCATTGAAAGGGACCTACGTTTTAACGCCGACTCCGAACGGCTAATGCATTAGTTAGAGAAGTTTTACATAGCCTAATACTCAATAACCAGTCGGCCGGGGATTGAACTTGGGACCTCGGTATGCTAGGCGGATGACTAACCTGCTATACCACGGCGGTTCAAAAATAGAATACAACTCTTATATATGGTCCAGTGCTTCAAAGTCTATTTTGGAGCATTTCGGCTGCTTACAGGAGAGGGCAAAAGTATTAATCGGTGACAGTAGGATATTCAACTGTATTAACTCTCCGGAGCACTAGAAGAGAGTTATATGGAGCTATAGAAAAATGGTGACTAATAAGAACTCCAATTTTCTAGATTTTAATGCATTTCTAATATTAACGACTTCTTTCTTGGGAATTATTAAATTTCCGTATAACTTTTCATATGAAATATCTAACTTCATTAACTTCATCCATTAGACCTAAAACCCACGCTCTCAAAGCCTTTAAATGGAAGAAATTTTTTAATTGGACTTATTACTCCAATCAACTTTATGCAATACCTACAATTATGTAGGGTATAAAAGCAAAACATAAACCTTTTAATTTAACATGTTTTAAACATTGGGTAACTACTTAAGTGTTGAGATTAATCATAGTTTCCAATTTATCTTAAGATTTTTTATTTTAGTTACGGTGAGGGTTTTCTTTTTAATGAGATACTCTTGTGAAAATTAGCTTTTTTTTTATTTTTTAGGAAAGTAATTAACTTGTAAACATTTTGTAAAATAGGAATTAAAAATCACGAAATTTAATTTTTTATAACAACTTTTTTCAAAATTAATGAGTTTTTCTTTCCTTATTTCAATATTTTGAGCAAAAATATACCTATAGCCAAAAGACCTTGGATATTTCTAATAACTTTAACATTTTGACTTTAAATTTCCGGTTTTAAAAAGTACTTAAATAACTTCAATATAATAATTATTTATTGAGAATTTTAAATAATCTTTTCATGTATATATTTTCTGAGAAAATGTAGCTCACTGATGTTATTAACCTAATTTGGACCAAAAAAATATCTTACGTCAAATATCATTATTTTTTGCACTAGTATCTGTAAACAAACATCAGAAGCATTTTATATAACTTTGAATTATAAGTTGTTCCTTACTTTTACAATATTTAAAAGATAAAATGGTAAAAATAGGGTTAATTGAACTCAAAGCTGCCTTTTTATAGCTATTTCCCTACTTTTGCGTCTTAACAATTTAGATAACGAATTATCTCAACTGCAATAATGAAATGAAAACGACCTTGTGCAAAATTTATTAATCAATCAATTAATTTTGTTGTTCAATATAACACCATACTGTGATGATTAAATAAAAGTTTAATTTATTTGGAAAAGTCTTTGTTTACATTCTAGTGGAAGAAATTTTACATTTATAGTTTAATAAGATAAGATAAAGAAAATTTTTCATTATCAAAAATTTTCTATAGAAAATTTTTCATTATCAAAAATTTTCTATGGAAAATTTTTCATTATCAAACATTTTCTATAGAAAATTTTTCATTATCAAAAATTTTCTATAGAAAATTTTTCATTATCAAAAATTTTCTATAGAAAATTTTTCATTATCAAAAATTTTCTATAGACAATTTTTCATTATCAAAAATTTTCTATAGAAAATTTTTCATTATCAAAAATTTTCTATAGAAAATTTTTCATTATCAAAAATTTTCTATAGAAAATTTTTCATTATCAAAAATTTTCTATAGAAAATTTTTCATTATCAAAAATTTTCTATAGAAAATTTTTCATTATCAAAAATTTTCTATAGAAAATTTTTCATTATCAAAAATTTTCTATAGAAAATTTTTCATTATCAAAAATTTTCTATAGAAAATTTTTCATTATCAAAAATTTTCTATAGAAAATTTTTCATTATCAAAAATTTTCTATAGAAAATTTTTCATTATCAAAAATTTTCTATAGAAAATTTTTCATTATCAAAAATTTTCTATAGAAAATTTTTCATTATCAAAAATTTTCTATAGAAAATTTTTCATTATCAAAAATTTTCTATAGAAAATTTTTCATTATCAAAAATTATCTATCGAAATTTTTCATTATCAAAAATTATCTATCGAAATTTTTCATTATCAAAAATTATCTATCGAAATTTTTCATTATCAAAAATTTTCTATAGAAAATTTTCATTATCAAAAATTTTCTATAGAAAATTTATCAATACCAAAAATTTTCTATAGACAATTTTTTGTTATCAAAAATTTTGTATAACTAATTTTTCAGTATCAAAAATTTTCTATAAAAAAATTTTCATTATCAAATATTTTGTATAGAAAATTTTTCATTATCAAAAATGATCTATTGAAAATTTCTACAAAATTTTTCATTATCACCAATTTTCTATATCTAATTTTTCAATATCAAAAATTTTCTATAGAAAATTGTTCGTTATCAAAAATTTTCTACAGAAAATTTTCCGTTATTAAAAATTTTCTATAGAAAATTTTTTATTATCAAAAATTCTCAATAAATAATTTTTCATTATCAAAAATTCTCTATAGAAAATTTTTCATCAATAAAAATTTTCGATATAAAATTTTTATTAACAAAAAATTTTTATACAAAAATTTTCTATACAAAATTTCATTATCATTTCAATCAATCAATTTTCTATAGAAAATTTTTCACTATCGAAAATTGTCTATAAAAAATTTTTCATTTTCAAAAATTTTCTACACAATATTTTTCATTATCAAAAATTTTCTATACAAAATTATTCATTATTCAAAAATTTCCAATCCAAAATTTTTCATTATCAAAATTTTGGTATTCAAAATTTTTCATTATCATTTCATTTACAAACCAAAATAAATACGAATTATTATGGCTATGCAAAATATAAAAATAAATCGTAGATTATCATCTGAACAGAATTACATTTTTTTAATTTTTTCGGTTTTATTTTTTCTTTACTTCCGCACTTCTGTTGTTGCTTTTTTATCGTCTAAGCTAATATATATTGGCCATTAAGGTCAGTGACCAAACAAAACAGACTACAAAAATTTCTTTCCATGAGAACATCCCCTCTTTAAAAAAAAGAAGTAATTCTTAGCAAATACTGCCTTTACGTAATACCAATTACCTTCAATTACAATTACCTTCAATTATTTAAGATTTTGTTTCTACACTCAAGTACAATTTTTTACATCGACAGCATGATACAATACAATATATTTGTTCCCGTACTCTAACGAAACTACTCAAAACAGTCCCAAAATTTATACAGGAACACGTTTGATTTGTTTCATTAAAGTACGTTAACAAACATAATACAAATAGTCCAACTAAAACCCCTTTATATGCCAGAGTAGGGTGAGCCAAACATAAATATTTCATATAACAAAACTTTCATTCTCATTAATATTTGTCTGTATTATTAGACAGACAGACTCTCTTATTAACTGACCGACAGACGGACACAACAGACAATATAACAGATGATTATTAATTTATTTTTTTGTTTACAATTTTCAAATTTTTCAAAGTTTTATGTAATTTAGCAATTACTAACTGGAAAAAAAACTTATAATAATCCAAAACTACTTACTTAAAAACACACGAATAAATAAACACTCTTACAATATAAAATTAAAATCTAAAATCGCATAAAAGCACACAAAATTTTTGATTTTTATTTATTTTATAGAAATATTTAGTTTATATTGTATTTATATTTTCCGCAATTGAAAGTGCATGTTATAATGCGAATTAGAAAAAAAACAACGAAGAAAATTTTGAAATATTTGTATACATAAAAATTAAATTCACAGCGATCATCATCTTTTTGCAAAAATTTCTGCAATGAAAGAAAAAAAATAATGAATTGAAAATATGACTGCGAAAGCCATAATATAACAATTATTAAATTTAAACTGTCAGTCAGTAGTTTTGCTAAATAATTTATTTGTTTTGTACATTTGTTATGGGGCTAACAAAAAAAAAGCTATAATCCGTCTTAACCCAGTGACTAACTGGCAAAAAACTACTGACCGATAGCTGTTTAAAGGGAAGAGTTAATTATAAATAATGTATTATTAAATGTGCGTCGTAATTAATTAATACCTGTATTACAAAATTGTTTTAAATTATTGTTTTACTTTTTTGTTAATTATTTGGACCTATTGTTTTTTTTATATAAATAACATATCAGGTGTATTTTTGATGTAATAACACATTTATCTAGTTAGCTTTGTGATGATATAAGTCAAGTTATAGGTTAGTTATTACAGATGGTTTAATTGTATATTTTCAAATCCAACTTCACACTTAAGATGGTCGTAAACGAACTGACATTTACATCTGACTTTTAGACTTAATGATGGCAAAAATTATCTACTTTTAGTTGAAAAATGTATTGTCTTTAACAATATCATTGATAAAAACAAGTAAGAAAATAATATAGTCTGTCGAGCTCGACTATTTGATACCCTTAACTATGAAGATCAAATATGAAGGAACCACTTGAAAGTTTTTCAACATTTTTGAATTTAAGTACATTTCTGTCATTTGCGGTCTGATATGGTGCTGGGGTCAAATGTGGACTAACTTATCAAATTTAGGTTATCGTCTTATGTTTACATAAGACTTACGTATGCAAAGTTTTAGCAAAAGAATTAATTATGTTTAGATTTATTAGTGTTTTTGTAATTTTATGGGCATTTTAAAGACTTTTGAAAGTTTTTCTTGTATTGTCAAATTTGGGCTGAATACAAAATACTTTAGTGATTTTTTTTTTTTCAAAGAACTTATATACATTCATACTTGTTTTTATATTTTTGTTTTGATTCTTCAGTTTCTGCTACGTAATATCTATACGGCCATTAACTTATAATTAGTTAAACAAAGATAATATAAACTATAATTTTTATATTGTTATAATTTTGTTTAATCTTATCAAGGTAGTACAAAAAATAACCTGTCACAATTTTGTTTAACATCTACCAATTTATGATATATTTTAATACAAAAATCAATTGTTTATTGTTTATTAAATAAAAGTGTGGCATTTAAATTTAAAACTACTAATTTTTATATTTTGAACAAGTTTTTAAATATGATAACATTTGTAGGTTAGTAAACTAGATTTGAACCTATTCATTTTGACCTTATGAACATCATATGTAAAAATGATCAAAAATTGACTATTTAAATACATACATAAATATTTTTTTAAATGACTATTTTAAGAAAATTAAAAAAAATCTATTTATATAAAAAATTTTTCAAAAATTTACAATTTTTAAGGAAATTTTTTAAAAATTTACAATTTTTATAGAAAACTTTCCAAAAATTTAATATTTACTATTTTTATCGGAAAACTTTCAAAATTTTGCCATTTTATAGGAAATTTTTCAAAAGTGTATTATTTTATAGGAATTATTTTAAAAATTTACTATTCTTATAAGAAATTAATGAAACATAAAAAAAATAAATTTAATTATTTTTATAAAAAAAACTTTCACAAATTAATAATAGTTTTTTATAGAAATTTTTAAAAAATTTACTTTTTTTAATTTTTCAAAAATTTACTATTTTAAAAGGAAATATTTAGAAAATTTAAACATTTTCTCAATTTATAGGAAATTTTTCAAAAATATTATTTATTTTATATACAATTTACAATTTTTCAAAATATTTTTTTTAGTTACGTTTTCATAGGCAAATTTTTAATTTTTTTTTTTAATTTTTAAAAAAATTGCTATTTTTATAGATACATTTTCAAAAATTTACTATATTTATAGGAAATTTTTCAAAAATTTACTTTTCTTATAGGAAATTTTTCAAAAATTTACTATTTTTATAGGAAATTTTTCAAAAATTTACTATTTTTATACGAAATTTTTCAAAAATTTACTATTTTTATACGAAATTTTTCAAAAATTTACTATTTTTATACGAAATTTTTCAAAAATTTACTATTTTTATAGGAAATTTTTTAAAAATTTACTATTTTTATAGGAAATTTTTCAAAAATTTCCTATTTTTATAGGAAATTTTTCAAAAATTTACTATTTTTATAGGAATTTTTTCAAAAATTTACTATGGAAATTTTTCAAAAATTACTATTTTTTATAGGAAATTTTTCAAAAATTTACTATTTTTTATAGGAAATTTTTCAAAAATTTACTATTTTTTATAGGAAATTTTTCAAAAATTTACTATTTTTTATAGGAAATTTTTCAAAAATTTACTATTTTTTATAGGAAATTTTTCAAAAATTTACTATTTTTTATAGGAAATTTTTCAAAAATTTACTATTTTTTATAGGAAATTTTTCAAAAATTTACTATTTTTTATAGGAAATTTTTCAAAAATTTACTATTTTTTATAGGAAATTTTTCAAAAATTTACTATTTTTTATAGGAAATTTTTCAAAAATTTACTATTTTTTATAGGAAATTTTTCAAAAATTTACTATTTTTTATAGGAAATTTTTCAAAAATTTACTATTTTTTATAGGAAATTTTTCAAAAATTTACTATTTTTTATAGGAAATTTTTCAAAAATTTACTATTTTTTATAGGAAAATTTTCAAAAATTTACTATTTTTTATCGAAAATTTTTCAAAAATTTACTATTTTTTATCGGAAATTTTTCTTTTTTACTATTTTTATAGGAATTTTTTCAAAAATTTCCTATGGAAATTTTTCAAAAATTACAATTTTTTATAGGAAAATTTTCAAAAATTTACTATTTTTTATAGGAAATTTTTCAAGAATTTACTATTTTTGATAGGAAATTTTTCAAAAATTTACTATTTTTTATAGGAAATTTTTCAAAAATTTACTATTTTTTATAGGAAATTTTTCAAAAATTTACTATTTTTATAGGAAAATTTTCAAAAATTTACTATTTTTTATAGGAAATTTTCCAAAAATTTACTATTTTTTATAGGAAATTTTTCAAAAATTTGCTATTTTTTATAGGAAATTTTTCAAAAATTTACTATTTTTTATAGGAAATTTTTCAAAAATTTACTATTTTTTATAGGAAATTTTTCAAAAATTTACTATTTTTTATAGGAAATTTTTCAAAAATTTACTATTTTTTATAGGAAATTTTTCAAAAATTTACTATTTTTTATAGGAAATTTTTCAAAAATTTACTATTTTTTATAGGAAATTTTTCAAAAATTTACTATTTTTTATAGGAATTTTTTCAAAAATTTACTATTTTTTTAAGAAATTTTTCAAAAATTTACTATTTTTATAGGAAACTTTTCAAAATTTACTATTTTTATAGGAAATTTTTCAAAAATTTACTATTTTTATAGGAAATTTTTCAAAAATTTACTATTTTTATAGGAAATTTTTCAAAAATTTACTATTTTTATAGGAAATTTTTCAAAAATTTACTATTTTTATAGGAAATTTTTCAAAAATTTACTATTTTTTATAGGAAATTTTTCAAAAATTTACTATTTTTTATAGGAAATTTTTCAAAAATTTATTATTTTTATAAGAAGTTTTTCAAAAATTTACTATTTTTATAGGAAATTTTTCAAAATTTACTATTTTTTTAGGAAATTTTTCAAAAATTTACTATTTTTATAGGAAATTTTTCAAAAATTTACTATTTCTATAGGAAATTTTTCAAAAATTTACTATTTTTATAGGAAAATTTTCAAAAATTTACTATTTTTATAGGAAATTTTTCAAAAATTTACTATTTTTTATAGGAAATTTTTCAAAAATTTATTATTTTTATAAGAAGTTTTTCAAAAATTTACTATTTTTATAGGAAACTTTTCAAAATTTACTATTTTTTTAGGAAATTTTTCAAAAATTTACTATTTTTATAGGAAATTTTTCAAAAATTTACTATTTCTATAGGAAATTTTTCAAAAATTTACTATTTTTATAGGAAAATTTTCAAAAATTTACTATTTTTTATAGGAAATTTTTCAAAAATTTATTATTTTTATAAGAAGTTTTTCAAAAATTTACAATTTTTATAGGAAATTTTTCAAAAATTTACTATTTTTATAGGAAATTTTTCAAAAATTTACTATTTTTATAGGAAATTTTTCAAAAATTTACTATTTTTTATAGGAAATTTTTCAAAAATTTACTATTTTTTATAGGAAATTTTTCAAAAATTTATTATTTTTATAAGAAGTTTTTCAAAAATTTACTATTTTTATAGGAAATTTTTCAAAATTTACTATTTTTTTAGGAAATTTTTCAAAAATTTACTATTTTTATAGGAAATTTTTCAAAAATTTACTATTTCTATAGGAAATTTTTCAAAAATTTACTATTTTTATAGAAAAATTTTCAAAAATTTACTATTTTTATAGGAAATTTTTCAAAAATTTACTATTTTTTATAGGAAATTTTTCAAAAATTTATTATTTTTATAAGAAGTTTTTCAAAAATTTACTATTTTTATAGGAAACTTTTCAAAATTTACTATTTTTTTAGGAAATTTTTCAAAAATTTACTATTTTTATAGGAAATTTTTCAAAAATTTACTATTTCTATAGGAAATTTTTCAAAAATTTACTATTTTTATAGGAAAGTTTTCAAAAATTTACTATTTTTATAGGAAAGTTTTCAAAAATTTACTATTTTTATAGGAAGTTTTCAAATATTTTCTATTTCTATTGGGATTTTAGGAAAAATTACTATTTCTATTGGGAATTTTTCAAAAATTACTATTTATAGGAAATTTTTAAAAATGTACTATTTTTATAGGAAATTTTTCAAAAATTGAATATGTTTTTAGGTCATTTTCACTCTTTTTTAATCAAATGCTATTTGTTAAAAATATTTCAAATATACACCAGCCTTAACAAACAAACTTTTAATAAGTGAAAAAATTAAAAACGCATTTAATTTTGGTCTAATTCTTTTATAAACAAATAAATAATAGATACATAAATCAAAACCACAGAAATTCAAAATAATAACAATTCAACAGAATTGGAATAAACGAAGAAAAAATAGATAATGAAATTATAAATTTGCCACAAATTTTAAGAAAAATTATTTAAGTGCAATCTATATAAAAAAGCGAACAAAGACGCATTTAACAAAAATAAAGATTTAAAAAAAGAATCTTGTTCTTGCAAAAACTCGTGATTTTAATGCAAAATAAAAGTAGGAAAATTGTAAATTAAGGTATTACACAAAGTTTATCGGACCCGTTAAATGGCAAAATTTTTTTTCTTGGTCTTCTTTTTTTGCTACTTTTAAATAAATAACGCATTTTCTTTATCTTGAAAATTTGTTTTGTTTTTATTATTAACAAGAAAATAATTTAAATATTGAGTGTAAATAAAGAAAAATCTTGATGATGACTTTTTGTTAATATTAAAATTTTCCGTTTTCTTTTTATTTACCAGAAATATTGCAATTTTTCCATGTGTTTTTAACATCAAATTTATGAGTTTCATGAAAATGACGATGCATTAAATACAAAATTTTTTCTTTGTAATTACGTTTTCTTTTATACATTTTTTTTTATTCGTTCTTTGTAATTTAGACCAAATAAAGTTTTATACAATTTTCTTGGCAAAATTTCAGAAAAAATACAATTTTGCGCAATTTCCAAATTTAAAAATTTTCCTTTTTTTGAAAATCTCAAAACGCATGTGTTTTAACGTTTTCCCTTTCTTTATTTTTCAAATTTATACAAATAAAAGAATAGACAGAAATAAAACTGAGAACGTCATTTAGAAGATTTCCCATGACTAGAAACACATATGTTTTAGATCTAATGAAATGTTGGCCGATTTTTTCTTTTAAATATTATATTATAAATTTTATTTTAAACAGACAGAATGACGCTAACATTAAAATTGTGACAATAAATGACCGTTGGTCCTTTTTATATAACAAAAATTATACTTTAATACAAAAGAAATCAAAAAAATTTTCTTGTTAACTTTTAATTACCTTTGAATATGTACAAATCAGGTGAATCATTCGAAAGTGAATGGTGAAATTCAAAAAGATTATGTACATTTAACAGATGATGAGTTCAAAGAATTCAAATGTCCCCCATATATTGAAGCGTAGATGTGCATCTATAACAAAAATCGTTTTAAAATTAAAATATTTAAATTTTATACTTTTCCCAAATCAAATTTTTATAAAATTTTTCGAAACTTAAAAGAATTTTTTTAAAAATATATAATTTACTTTTTCATAAGTATTTTATTTTTTTTTTAATTTACAAATTTTGTAGGAAATTGTCAAAAATTTATTATTTTTATATAAAATTTTTCAAAAATTTACTATTAAAAAAAAAAAAAAACAAAACTACTATTTTTATAGGAAATTTTTCAAAAATTTACTATTTTTATAGGAAATTTTTCAAAAATTTACTATTTTTATAGGAAATTTTTCAAAAATTTACTATTTTTATAGGAAATTTTTCAAAAATTTACTATTTTTATACGAAATTTTTCAAAAATTTACTATTTTTATAGGAAATTTTTCAAAAATTTACTATTTTTATAGGAAATTTTTCAAAAATTTACCATTTTTATAGGAAAATTTTTCAAAAATTTACTATTTTTATAGGAAATTTTTCAAAAATTTACTATTTTTATAGGAAATTTTTCAAAAATTTACCATTTTTATAGGAAAATTTTTCAAAAATTTACTATTTTTATAGGAAATTTTTCAAAAATTTACTATTTTCATAGGAAATTTTTCAAAAATTTACTATTTTTATAGGAAATTTTTCAAAAATTTACTATTTTTATAGGAAATTTTTCAAAAATTTACTATTTTTATAGGAAATTTTTCAAAAATTTAGTATTTTTATAGGAAATTTTTCAAAAATTTACTATTTTTATAGGAAATTTTTCAAAAATTTACTATTTTTATAGGAAATTTTTCAAAAATTTACTATTTTTATAGGAAATTTTTCAAAAATTTACTATTTTTATAGGAAATTTTTCAAAAATTTACTATTTTTATAGGAAATTTTTCAAAAATTTACTATTTTTATAGGAAAATTTTCAAAAATTTACTATTTTTATAGGAAATTTTTCAAAAATTTACTATTTTTATAGGAAATTTTTCAAAAATTTACTATTTTTATAGGAAATTTTTCAAAAATTTACTATTTTTATAGGAAATTTTTCAAAAATTTATATTTTTATAGAAATTTTTTCAAAAATTTACTATTTTTATAGGAAATTTTTCAAAAATTTACTATTTTTATAGGAAATTTTTCAAAAATTTACTATTTTTATAGGAAAATTTTTCAAAAATTTACTATTTTTATAGGAAATTTTTCAAAAATTTACTATTTTTATAGGAAATTTTTCAAAAATTTACTATTTTTATAGGAAATTTTTCAAAAATTTACTATTTTTATAGGAAAATTTTTAAAAAATTTACTATTTTTTATAGGTAAATTTTAAAAAATTTACTATTTTTATAGGAAATTTTTCAAAAATTTACTATTTTTATAGGAAATTTTTCAAAAATTTACTATTTTTATAGGAAAGTTTTCAAAAATTTACTATTTTTATAGGAAATTTTTCAAAAATTTACTATTTTTATAGGAAATTTTTCAAAAATTTACTATTTTTATAGGAAATTTTTCAAAAATTTACTATTTTTATAGGAAATTTTTCAAAAATTTACTATTTTTATAGGAAATTTTTCAAAAATTTACTATTTTTATAGGAAATTTTTTAAAAATTTACTATTTTTATAGGAAATTTTTCAAAAATTTACTATTTTTATAGGAAATTTTTCAAAAATTTACTATTTTTATAAGAAATTTTTCAAAAATTTACTATTTTTATAGGAAATTTTTCAAAAATTTACTATTTTTATAGGAAATTTTTCAAAAATTTACTATTTTTATAGGAATTTTTTCAAAAATTATCTATTTTTATAGGAAATTTTTCAAAAATTTACTATTTTAATAGGAAATTTTTCAAAAATTTACTATTTTAATAGGAAATTTTTCAAAAATTTACTATATTAATAGGAAATTTTTCAAAAATTTACTATTTTATTAGGAAATTTTTCAAAAATTTACTATTTTAATAGGAAATTTTTCAAAAATTTACTATTCTAATAGGAAATTTTTCAAAAATTTACTATTCTAATAGGAAATTTTTCAAAAATTTACTATTCTAATAGGAAATTTTTCTAAAATTTACTATTTTAATAGGAAATTTTTCAAAAATTTACTATTTTAATAGGAAATTTTTCAAAAATTTACTATTTTAATAGGAAATTTTTCAAAAAATTTACTATTTTAATAGGAAATTTTTCAAAAATTTACTATTTTAATAGGAAATTTTTCAAAAATTTACTATTTTAATAGGAAATTTTTCAAAAATTTACTATTTTAACAGGAAATTTTTCAAAAATTTAATATTTTAACAGGAAATTTTTCAAAAATTTACTATTTTTATAGGAAATTTTTCAAAAATTTACTATTTTTATAGGAAATTTTTCAAAAATTTACTATTTTTATAGGAAATTTTTTAAAAATTTACTATTTTTATAGGAAAATTTTTAAAAAATTTACTATTTTTATAGGAAATTTTTCAAAAATTTACTATTTTTATAGGAAATTTTTCAAAAATTTAGTATTTTTATAGGAAATTTTTCAAAAATTTACTATTTTTATAGAAAATTTATCAAAAATTTACTATTTTTATAGGAATTTTTTCAAAAATTAACCATTTTTATAGGAAATTTTTCAAAAATTTACTATTTTAATAGGAAATTTTTCAAAAATTTACTATTTTAATAGGAAATTTTTCAAAAATTTACTATTTTAATAGGAAATTTTTCAAAAAATTACTATTTTTATAGGAAATTTTTCAAAAATTTACTATTTTTATAGGAAAATTTTTCAAAAATTTACTATTTTTATAGGAAATTTTTCAAAAATTTACTATTTTTATAGGAAATTTTTCAAAAATTTACTATTTTTATAGGAAAATTTTTCAAAAATTTACTATTTTTATAGGAAATTTTTCAAAAATTTACTATTTTTATAGGAAATTTTTCAAAAATTTACTATTTTTATAGGAAATTTTTCAAAAATTTACTATTTTTATAGGAAATTTTTCAAAAATTTACTATTTTTTAAGGAAATTTTTCAAAAATTTACAATTTTTATAGGAAATTTTTCAAAAATTTCCTATTTTAATAGGAAATTTTTCAAAAATTTACTATTTTAATAGGAAATTTTTTAAAAATTTACTATTTTAATAGGAAATTTTTCAAAAATTTACTATTTTTATAGGAAATTTTTCAAAAATTTACTATTTTAATAAGAAATTTTTCAAAAATTTACTATTTTTATAGGAAATTTTTCAAAAATTTACTATTTTTATAGGACATTTTTCAAAAATTAACTATTTTTATAGGAAATTTTTCAAAAATTTACTATTTTTATAGGAAGTTTTTCAAAAATTTACTATTATTATAGGAAATTTTTCAAAAATTTACTATTTTTAAGGAAATTTTTCAAAAATTTACAATTTTTATAGGAAATTTTTCAAAAATTTAAAATTTTTATAGAAAATTTTTCAAAAATTTACAAGTTATCATGGCGACAAAAAGAGAGAATGGAACAACCTTCAGTTTTATTAAATCATGGAATATACTAATTTTACATATAAAAAATCTAAAAATTTTCGAACATTCTATATGATAATTTTATAGCAAAGTTTTAAGATTTTACTATTGTTTTTAGAAAAATTTATTTTAAAATTTACGAGTTATATATTTTTTAGACAATTCGCAATTTTTAAGAACCTTTTTTTTAGTTTGCTATTTTGTATTAGTAGTGTAATTGTTACTAATAGAAAAATAAATCTATCTCTGTGATTTTCCATTAAATTTATGACATTTTCTTAAATAAATATTTACTTTTCTTAATTATCTACTTAATAATTTATTTATATTTTTCTTTGTCACATTTCCGGTTAAGGAAAATTTTCTTTATGACTAAAATATTATTTAAATAAAAAACATATTGTTGGTGCAAAAGCGTTCCATGTCGTTATAAATTTTTCTTGATACATATAAATATATCTGTTTTTATTTGATCATTGTTAACTTTTTTTATCTTAAATCATTTCGTAGTTTTTGCTCCTAATATTTAATTAAACATATAATTAAATTCGTTTTTTTCAGTTTGTTTTATAAAACAGTGTCTTACTATTAAATAAATGAGACATGAAAAAAATGCTTAAAAAGTATTCAACAATTTAATGTTTGTTTGTAAGTTGTACTTCCTCTTTGTCAAATTACAAGTGCAACAAAATAAAAGCGATAACTGAAATTGCATTTGACGCATTTGTTTTGTGCAAAAAGTCTCTTGTTGTCGTCAAATTGTTTATTTAATAATTTGTACAAAACTTTGTATAATGATGTTTGACTCTGTGGCTAGAGGGTTCTTTGTTAATAAGAAAATGTTTAAAAATGTTCACATGTATTTTTTGGCATTTGATCAAGTTTTATGTATACATATATCGAGTATATGTATATAAAATATGTGTGTTTTTTCTAAAGTGTAATGACCTGCTTATTTTGTAACAAATTTTAAACATTCAACTACTTTTCTTTCTGATTTAAAAGAATTTTTACCAACATTTACTTTTGAGTGTATTTGATGAAAAGCAAATAAAAGTTTGCGTAGAAATGAGAGAGCTAAAAAGAGCTTTATTTTAAAGCTTTTTACAGTGTTACCAACAAAATTTATTTTAAAATGCAATTTTTTTAAAAATGATATATATGGAAGTTTTTTCCGAAATTTAGTTTTGATATAGGACATTTTTAAAAAATTTACTATTTTTATAGGAAATTTTTCAAAAAGTTCACTATTTTTATAGGAAATTTTCCAAAAACTTACTATTTTTAGAGGAAATTTTTCAAAAATTTTCTATTTTTATTGGAAATTTTTCAAAAATTTACTATTTTTATAGGAAATTTTTCAAAAATTTACTATTTTAAAGGAAAATTTTCAAAAATTTACTATTTTTATAGAAAATTTTTCAAAAATTTACTATTGTATAAGAATTTTTTCAAAAATTTACTATTTTTATAGAACATTTTTCAAAAATTTAATTTTATAGGAAATTTTTCAAAAATTTACTATTTTTATAGGAAATTTTTCAAAGATTTACTATATAAGAAATTTTTCAAAAATTTACTATTTTTATAAGAAATTTTTCAAAAATTAACTATTTTTACAGGAAATTTTTCAAAAATTTTCTACTTTTATAGGAAATTTTTCAAAAATTTACTATTTTTATAGGAAATTTTTCAAAAATTTAAAATTTTTATAGAAAATTTTTCAAAAATTTACTATTTTTATAGAAAATTTTACTATTTTAATAGGAAATTTTTCAAAATTTTTCTATTTTTATAGGAAATTTTTCAAAAATTCACTATTTTTATAGGAACATTTTCAAAAATTTTCTATTTTTGTAGGAAAGGTTTCAAAAATTTACTATATTTATAGGAAATTTTTAAAAAATATATAATTTTTATAATAAATTTTTCAAAAATTTATAATTTTTATAGATTTAAATTTACTACTTTTATAAGATATTTTTCAAAAGTTTACTATTTTTGTAGGAAATTCTTAAGAAATTTATAATTTTTGTAAAAAATTTATTATTTTTATAGAAATTTTTAAGAAATAGAATATTTATCATAAATTGTCTATTTATTGGATTTTTTTTAAATAATTATTTACAGGAAATTTGTTTTCAAATTATTGTAGTATTTCTATCTATCAAATATTTGTCTGTTTATACAAATATGCTTTGTACTGTAAATTATATTTATCTCACCATTTGTTATGGGAACAAAAGATATATGCATGTATCTCTAAAATACTCTTTGTTTAATCAATTTTATAAAACAAAGATACACATTTGCCAACAAAAATACGTTGCAAGATCAGACCAACACGAAGAAAACATAAATTAGTTGGACTAAAATCGTGAACCAGAGAAGAAAAACAGAGAGCAGAAATTTTAATAAAAAAAATTATTGAGTTTAATATTCCAGAAGTTTCCAAAAGAAAAACTTTTAAAAATAAACAAAAATTATATTAAAAAGTTTTTAATAAAAAGTGGATATTTTTTCTGAAAAATTAAATTTAAAAAATCGAAACATGTTTCTTAACAGTAAAAATTTGCAACAAAAATATGAAGGTGCAAATAAAATTAAGAGTATTACTGATCATTTTCTTAATGGTATACCTTAAAAATTTAGAAGAGAGATAAAATGTACTAACAGCTGTTTGATCAAATTGCGAGCGCAAAAAATTAAATATGTATTTGACAGCTATCAGTTGTTAGTTTTTTTCTCATTCACTAGAATCCAAAGTGATCGCGTGTGTGTTTTGATCAAAATTTTTAAGGTGAACCAAGGGAAAGATCTTTTTATAATATTCTTTATTAAAATTTTCATATTTAATTTTTTTGCAACTAAATTGTATAATAATTGTGAAATTATTTTAAGGTTTTGTAAAAAAAATTAACAAAATGGCTCATTTGGTTGTACAAGTCGTTGAACGCTGTGAAAAGGCTGAAGAAAGTAAACATTTAGGTAAAAAATTTATTTTAAAATGTATCCAAAATTTATTTCTCAATGATGACTAAATAAGAAATGTGTGTTTATTTTTGCGTATCTTTCATTTATACCATTTGTAGAAAAAATTGAAAACAAAAACAATTCAATATAATAAATACAGGGTTGTTTGAAGAATATTAACATCATGAGATGCCAGATAATTCGAATACAATTTTTTGAAAAATTTCCTATAAAAATAGTAAATTTTTGAAAATACCTATAAAAATAGTAAATTTTTTAAAACTTCTTATAAAAATAGTAAATTTTTAAAAAATTCCTATAAAAATAGTAAATTTTTGAAAAATTTCCTATAAAAATAGTAAATTTTTGAAAAATTTCCTATAAAAATAGTAAATTTTTGAAAAATTTCCTATAAATATAGTAAATTTTTGAAAATTTTCCTATAAAAGTAGTAAATTTTTGAAAAATTTCCTATAAAAATAGTAAATTTTTGAAAAATTTCCTATAAAAATAGTAAATTTTTGAAAAATTTCCTATAAAAATAGTAAATTTTTAAAAAAATTCCTATAAAAATAGTAAATTTTTGAAAAATTTTCTATAAAAATAGTAAATTTTTGAAAAATTTCCTACAAAAGTAGTAAATTTTTGAAAAAATTTCCTATAAAAATAGTAAATTTTTGAAAAATGTCCTATAAAAATAGTATATTTTTGAAAAATTTCTTATAAAAATAGTAAATTTTTGAAAAAATCCTATAAAAATAGTAAATTTTTTAAAACTTCTTATAAAAAAAGTAAATTTTTAAAAAATTCTTATAAAAATAGTAAATTTTTGAAAAATTTCCTATAAAAATATAAAATTTTTGAAAAATTTGCTATAAAAATAGTAAATTTTTGAAAAATTTCCTATAAAAATAGAAAATTTTTGAAAAATTTCCAATAAAAATAGTAAATTTTTGAAAAATTTCCAATAAAAATAGTAAATTTTTAAAAAATTTCCTATAAAAATAGTAAATTTTTGAAAAATTTCCAATAAAAATAGTAAATTTTTTAAAAATTTCCTATCAAAATAGTAAATTTTTGAAAAATTTTCCTTTAAAAATAGTAAATTTTTGAAAAATTTCCTATAAAAATAGTAAATTTTTGAAAAATTTCCTATAAAAATAGAAAATTTTTGAAAAATTTCCTATAGGAATAGTAAATTTTTGAAAATATTCCTATAAAAATTGTAAACTTTTGAAAATTTTCCTATAAAAATAGTACGTTTTTGAAAAATTTCCAATAAAAATAGTATATTTAAAAAAAAAATTCCTATAAAAATTTTGAAAAAAATTCCTAAAAAATTTTCAAAAAATTTTGTATAAAAATTTTAAACTTTCGAAAAAATTTGCTGCAGTTTCTAATTTTGATTTCATTTTCTTTTTCTTTTTTTAGATTTATCCAAATGCGAGTTAATGCAAATACCAGATGCTGTCTATCATTTAATGCGTAATACAGAATTGAAGACCTGTGATCTTAGTGGTAATGTCATCAAAAAAATCTCACCCAAGTTTGCCATGAAATTCAGTTTAATAACAGGTAACAACTAAAAAATATAATAATAATTAAATGCGTTTATTTAAACAAAATATTTCATTCTCAACAGATTTGAATCTATCAAACAATCAAATGACCAAATTACCTGATGAATTGGCTGATTTGATGAATTTGAGCAAACTCAATATTTCACACAATTCATTTATTGTTCTACCTCCAGTTGTTTTCAAAATGCCCAAATTAAAGGAATTGGATGCCAGTCATAATGCGATTATTGGTAAGATTTTTTGGAGTAACTTATTTTGAAAATAATATATTGTATTATTTTTTATATATATTACAGAAATCGATACAGATGATGTTATAACCAGTGATAGTTTAGAGTTGGTAGATTTACGTCATAACCCCTTGGGTCGCACCTGTCATCGTAGACTGACTAATACCCAAACACCTTTCAGACTTGAGATTTCAGAACTTAACGAGGATGACGATGATAACTGGTAAAATGTAGAATTATCTCCTCAAGTTAATTTCTGCTGCATAATGAATGATATTCATTTATGAATAAATGTATAAAATACCTAGAAATATCTCAACATTAAGGAGGCATTATCATATCTCTTAAATCATATCATCACTCTTTATTTAACGACATTAACTCTATAGTTTTAAGATTCTACAAATATTAGTTAATAAGTTTATAACTTTTAAAATTTTGAAAACAAAATACTTGCCTATAAAAACAAAGATAATGTTTAAGATTGAAAGAAAGATATAAGTTATAAGAAACAAAAAGTTAATTGTATATTGAGAGAAAGCTGGTACCCAGATAAATATTGCGATATTGTACAGACTGGTTTTATTAATTAACGATTAAAAGAAGAATAAAAATTATACTAAAGGGATCATCTGATGGATCTACATATGTATATCTAAATGAGTTATAAATCTTTGAAGTCGTTTGATTTCGTATATTGGAAAAATAATTTGTGATTCTTGAGTTATTCTTCTTTTTTAACGTTATTGATCTATACAAGATTTCAATGCTTTCAAAAATGATTTATATCAATTTTTAAATCTGAAGCTAATATGTATTTTGTTTATATATAAATATATACGTATTTTTAAGTATTAAAACACCGATCCAAAGATATATTAACACCCTTTCCCTAAATACACAATAATTGCACTTTTTTACTCTTGACACTATTAATATTAAACAATTTTCAAAGTCTGGCCTTGTGGCCTATAGATGAAAGAAATTATATTTAAAATATTCTTGTAAACATTATTAAGAATTTTTTATTTAAAGTTTTAACTGTGATTGTCATTAATTAGTTTAATTTCTGTACAATTATTATTTTGATTAAATATTTATTTCATATTTTTATTAATTTAATTATAATTAATTGAGCACAGACTTGATATCTTTGAATACATGAACGCTAAATTCTAAGACTAGTCCTTAAATCTAAGTGTAAATTGTATGGTATGGATCAATTACTGCCTTTAGATTGTGTATATAATTTTTATTTCATTGTTTTTTTTTTAAGTTTTTAATATTACTTTAAATTTGTTGTTATAATTTCTTTTTAAAAGTAATAAAAAATATTTTATTTATTCAACTCTTTTATATAAAAGAGAATGACAATCAAATCAATGGAGTTTTTTATTATTTCGAATGTTACATATTTACAAGTTTTCCTGGTAACGAATATATAAATTAAGTCGTGGAAACTCTTAAGAAATTTTCAATCGAGGTGACATCTGTTGGTGACAAATAAGACTATTCAATATCAAAGACAAAAGCCATAATATGCCTTGAATAGAAAATCTCTTCAATATAGTGTAGTTCACTACCAGCCAAAAATGCAACTATTAGTCTTATCCTAGAAACACACCATAATTTATAACGGATAACTGATGCTGCCAGACTTTACGTTTTATTGTCTTCTTGGAAAATGTTTGTGACTAAAACCAAATAATTATGACGATTAGACAATTTTATGAGACAAAATTTGACGGTTTAATCGGGATAAATAGCAAACATTTTTCTAAGTCCATCGAAATACTTAAATACCGAAGTCATTCATTTGGGAATTCATTAGTTATTATAATAAGCATGGATTATTATAATAAACACTGTCCTAGTCTGAAAAAGTAACGTAGACGAGAGGTATTATTTTTATGTTAGCTCAAGTAAGGAAGATATTTGAATTTTTTTGAAAAAATATGTCTATGTAATTTCGATTAATTCGGTCGATTAATTCAGGTACCTCCCATATATAAAATTTACCCGAATTGAGTTTTGTGAATATTATGGAGCATACTATAAGCTGTGATAAAATCGATTCCTGGAAACCTTTTATATGGGAGGTACCCTAGATAATAGACCTATGCAAACCAATTTTTGCATACATTGTTTTTATAACAAAAAATACATACATACGTGCCAAATTTTATTGATTTATATCCAAATTTAAGACAATTTCATTCATAATCACGGGTCGGCGCGAAGAGACCATAACAAAAAAATTGTCGGCAGAGTTGCCGATTTTTATACTTTTAACTTATTAACGTTTTTAACTTAATAACGTTTTAAAAAGAAAAAGTTTTCTACTCCATTTTTTTTTAATATTTTTATCAAAAATTTTTCTATACAAATTTTTTTATCAAAAATTTTTCTATAGAAAATTTTTTATCAAAAATTATTAATAAAAATTTTTTATAGAAAAATTTTTTAATGAAAAATTTTACCAAAATTTTTAATCAAAAATTTTACTATATCAAATTTTTTTAATAATAAATTTTTCCATAGAAGAGTTGAAAATTTTTTGATATAAAAATATTTTTATCGAAAATTATAACAGAAAAATATTTTTATCGAAAAATTTCTATAAAATATAATTTTTATCGAACAGTTTTACAAAGAAAAACATTTTATTAAAAATGTTTCATCAAAGATTTTTCTATAGAAAATTTTTTTATGAAATATTTTTCTATAGAAAAATTTTTATAAAAAATTTTTCTATAGAAAATTTTCAAACAAAAATTTTTAAATAGAAAAATTTCTTATTCTCAAAAAAATTTCTTTTTGTCAAAAATTTTGCTATGGACAATTTTTTGTCAAAAATTTTGCTATGGACAATATTTTAACAAAAATTTTGCTATGGAAAACTTTTTAACAAAAATTTTT
The DNA here is from genome assembly GCA_933228675.1 of Stomorhina lunata. Classification (NCBI taxonomy): domain Eukaryota; kingdom Metazoa; phylum Arthropoda; class Insecta; order Diptera; family Rhiniidae; genus Stomorhina; species Stomorhina lunata. The sequence goes on along the minus strand of OW121743.1, from coordinate 97,203,475 downwards.
CTTTAGCATTTTTTTTTATCAAATTTTTTTTTTATATAAAAAAATTTTTCAATATAAAATTTTCTTCCAAAAATTTTTTTATCAAAAATTTTTCTATAGAAAATGTTTTTATCAATATCAATTTTTCCATAGAAAATTTTTTTATCAAAAATTTTTTTAATAACAATTTTTTGATCAAAAATTTTTTTAATAAAAATTTTTTGATTTAAAAATTTTTTTATCGAAAAGTTTCTATAAAATATAATTTTTACAATTTTCCAAAGAAAAATATTTTTATTAAAAATTTTTCGTCAAAAATTTTTCTATAGAAAATTTTTTATCAAAAATTTTTCAACAGAAAATTTTTTATCAAAAATTTTTCAACAGAAAATTTTTTAACAAAAATTTTCCTATTTTTTTAAATATAAAATTTTCTTCCAAAAATTTTTTTATCAAAAAATTTTCTATAGAAAATTATTTATCAAAAATTTTTTCATCAAAAATTTTTCTATAGAAAATTTTTATTTCAAAAATTTTTCTATAGAAAATTTTCTTACAAAAATTTTTGAATAGAAAATTTTCTTACAAAAATTTGTAAATAGAAATTTTCTTCCAAAAATTTGTTTATCAACATTTTTTCTATAGAACATTTTTTATCAAAAATTTTTCTATAGTAATTTATTTATCAAAAATTTTTCTATAGAAAATTTTCTTACAAAAATCTTTGAATAGAAAATTTTTGTAAGAAAATTTTTAAATAGAAAATTTTCTTACAAAAATTTTTTTAATCAAAAATTTTTCTAGGTAAAATTTTTTAACAAAAATTTTTAATTAAATTTTTTCTATAACAAATTTTTTCAATAAAAAAATCTTATAATTTTTTTTTCATAAAAATATTTTTATCGAAAATTTTTACAGAAAAATATTTTTATCGAAAAATTTCTTTAAAATATAATTTTTATCGAACAATTTTGCAAAGAAAAATATTTTTATTAAAAATTTGTCGATAAAAAAACTTTTGGATCAAAAATATCTTAAAAAAATAAAAATCTAAAATTGTTTAATATAAGAATTTATTTCTGTTTTGAAAAATATTTCCAATATTTACAAAAATATTTCCAATGTTTACAAAAATAATAGTGTCATGGCAACAATGTTTGAGATTATTATTTTGTTACTATAAATTGGTTTTTGATTTGTTTCTTGCCTATTTCGTTTTTGTCTTTTCTTTAACAAAGCGGTACCAACCAACTCTGTTAACATCCAAATTCCAACAGAATGATTTAAATACTCATTTTCACGAGTTTTATTAATGATCATGGTATTTACGAAAGTTAATAAAAATTCATCGGCTACTGGTGGTATGGGCTGCCTACTATTGATCATAATTATATGGGTAGGGTTTCCCAAACAAAAAATTTAAATATTATCCTTATCTGAGCCACCATTGAAATCAGCGTGTCCGAATTATTTGTTGATATATACATTTGTACCCTATGTACTTACTTATCAAATAAACAAACCATTCAAGAATTATAAACAATTTAACTTTTAAGTAGAATAAATCTTTTATTTAAATCTTAGAGTTTAAATGAGAATTTACATAAAACTACTACAAAATTTGTGTGTCTGTGTTTTAAATTTTTTGCTTATGTCATTTCTTGAATTTATTGGAAAATTCAATTTAAAGTATTTCCTTTATATTTAAAGTTACAATCTCATTTTAATAGTTTATAACTAGCATCATAATAGATATTAAACTTATGTAAATAATACGTTATAAATAAGTCTATAAGTAGGAAAATTAGAGATAAATTAAAATAAGTAGATACATACACATGTAATTATTAGTAATTATGTTTAATATAAATAGAAAATATCTATGCAATTTGTAAGTTTGCATTTATTGGGAATTATACAAATAGTTAATGCTTTCAGATTATATTGAGAATTATTGTAAATTTTATATGTTTATTTGTATAGTTAATTTTGTATATAATTTATAAGTTTAGCAAAGCTTATAAATGTTTAGATATAAGTATTTGTATGTCCTTTTATAGCTTTAAAATTATACCTTGTTTTGGAAAGTAATTTATATGTCAGCAATTAAGACATCTGTTCCTTTACTTTAGGTCTTAATCGAATTGAAGAACGAAACATTATATTAATTTGAAAACTTTTATTTTCTTAAGATGGGTATGGGAACAGATTTGATATTATAGCATATTTGTTAAAATTATAAAATTTTCTTAAAAAGGTATCCAAGTTGAAAAATATTTTTATTTTGTATATCTTTTAAATTTTAAATGTCCATATTTTTTGGTTTATTAATATAAATTTTGCCCTTGTTAATGTGAATACCTTTATTTATTGTGTTTTTTTTTTGTTTATTATTTTTATTCTTATATACTGTGTAGATTTTTAGCTTTTTATTTAATTTAATTACTTTTTAACATTTCATAAAATTTTCTTTTCAATGCCAACAACAATAACATCACAATATTGTACTTTTTTGTAGCATTTTATTATAACACAGTTTTTATTTTGCACTTTTCATTAAACATTTATTTTTTTTACTTTTGGAGTTTTTTGTTTGTCTTTCTAGTTTATTTTTTATTTTATATTTAACAAATTTTAAATTTAATTATTAAATTTCTTTTAGTTAAAATAATCACTTTTGAAAATTTTTTGTAAAAAATAGAAATAGTTTTTTTCTAAAACTAGTCAATTTAAGTATCGAATAGGTAAATCATTAGTAAAAGTAATTAAGTATTGTATGAAATTTTAAGTGAAATCTGTCAGAAATAGATTTTGTCAGTGAAGTATTCAAAACTATTAAGTCTTTTTAATATAATTAATATCATAAAACATTGCACACTGTAACTATAGCTACATATCTAGGTGGTTAAAATTTAATATTTCGGTGAAAAAAAGATAATATGTTTGGTAAAAATACTCGCGTTGCCTATCTGGGGCCAAATTACCGCATTCGATATCCATCGAAAACTCAGACTTTTAAGCATATATTGTGAAGTATAATTTAGGGATGTTCAAAGTCAATTCGATGCAAAAAGTTTATTGAAATTTGGTATAAATTTTGATTTGTTTTTAAAAACATATAGTTCGATTAAAACTCTTTTACTATTGATCATCTTTTGGTAAATATATAGCAAACTGTGCATCTTTTAAATAATTTTAAATAATTATCCTAAAAGTATGCTATACAAATGCTTTGAAAATATCTAAGATTTCGATCGATATCGAATGCGGTAATTAGGGCCCTGGGGCCAAATTATGGTATTACCACATGTTATTGTTAAGAACTATAGTCTCAAGGTTGTAAAAAAATTTGTTTACCTTGGTATCGCCGTACACATAAATAAAGACATTAGTTTTGAAATCAAACGTGGAACCATGCTTTCCATTAGATGGTATTTTGGCCAAAGCTTAGAAATAAAGCTTACTGTGAAATGTTTTTACTATAAACGTTTATAATATTATTAAATTGTGCAAAATGTTGGGCACTTGCACAGGCAGATAAAGTTATTTTTGGAGCTCTTGAGAGAAATATTATACGAAAAACTTTTCTGTAAAAATTTTATGTTGAAAATTTTTCTATAAAAAATTTTATATGATAAAATTTTCAATTCAAAATTTTATATGGAATATTTTTCTATTCAAAATATTTTATGGAAAATTTCCTAAACACAATTTTATAAGAAAAAATTGTCTATACAAATTTTATATGTCGAAAAGTTTTAGAACTAAAAATTTTTTATTAAAAAATTTTGTCTTGAAAATTTTTCTGTAAAAAATTTGATGTAAAACAATTTCTAAAACAATTTTATGTCAAAAATTTTTCTATGAAAAATTTTCCATAGTTTATTTTATTTTCAGAAATTTTAAATAAAAAATTTTTTATAAAAAATTTCCTCTAGCCAAAAAATTGAATACTAAAAAATTTTCTCTTAAAATTTCATGTGGACAATTTTTCTATTAACAATTTTTTTTTCCAAAATTTTACTAAAAAATGTTTTTTTACAAAAGTCTAAGTTTTCTTTTCTGTAAGAAAATGTTAAATGCTAATTTTTTGCATCAAAAAATTTTAATTTTATATTTTTATTTTTTAAAATTTTCTATAAGAAAATTTTTATTTAAAAAAACTTTTATAAGAAAATTTTTATTTTAAAAAATTTTCTATAAGAAAATATTTATATCGAAAAATTGTCTAAAAGAACATTTTTTTTCGAAAAATTTTCTATTAGAAAATTTCTATAAGAAAATTTTTATATCGTTAAATTTGCTATAAGAAAATTAGCTATAAGAAAATTTTTATAATGAAAAATTTTCTTTAAGAAAATTTTTATATCGAAAAATTTTCTATAAGAAAATTTTTGTATCGAAAAATTTTCTATAAGAAATTTTGAAATAGAAAAATTTTCTATAAGTAATTTTGAAATCGCAAAATTTTCTAGAAGAAAATTTCGAAATCCAAATTTTTTAAAGAAAATCTAAGAAAAATGTTTATCAACAAATTCTCTATATGAAAATTCTGATATAGAAAATTTTTCTATTAGAAAAATTTTCTGTTAAAAAATTTTTGTATCGAAAAATTTTCTATAAGAAAATTTTTATATCGAAAAATTTTTTATAAGAAAATTTTTATATCGAAAAATTTTCTATAAGAAAATTTTTATATCGAAAAATTTTCTATAAGAAAATTTTTATATCGAAAAATTTTCTATAAGAAAATTTTTATATCGAAAAATTTTCTATAAGAAAATTTTTATATCGAAAAATTTTCTATAAGAAAATTTTTATATCGAAAAATTTTCTATAAGAAAATTTTTATATCGAAAAATTTTCTATAAGAAAATTTTTATATCGAAAAATTTTCTATAAGAAAATTTTTATATCGAAAAATTTTCTATAAGAAAATTTTTATATCGAAAAATTTTCTATAAGAAAATTTTTATATCGAAAAATTTTCTATAAGAAAATTTTTATATCGAAAAATTTTCTATAAGAAAATTTTTATATCGAAAAATTTTCTATAAGAAAATTTTTATATCGAAAAATTTTCTATAAGAAAATTTTTATATCGAAAAATTTTCTATAAGAAAATTTTTATATCGAAAAATTTTCTATAAGAAAATTTTTATATCGAAAAATTTTCTATAAGAAAATTTTTATATCGAAAAATTTTCTATAAGAAAATTTTTATATCGAAAAATTTTCTATAAGAAAATTTTTATATCCAAAAATTTTCTATAAGAAAATTTTTATATCGAAAAATTTTCTATAAGAAAATTTTTATATCGAAAAATTTTCTATAAGAAAATTTTTATATCGAAAAATTATCTATAAGAAAATTTTTATATCGAAAAATTTTCTATAAGAAAATTTTTATATCGAAAAATTTTCTATAAGAAAATTTTTATATCGAAAAATTTTCTATAAGAAAATTTTTATATAGAAAAATTTTCTATAAGAAAATTTTTATATCGAAAAATTTTCTATAAGAAAATTTTTATATCGAAAAATTTTCTATAAGAAAATTTTTATATCGAAAAATTTTCTATAAGAAAATTTTTATATCGAAAAATTTTCTATAAGAAAATTTTTATATCGAAAAATTTTCTATAAGAAAATTTTTATATCGAAAAATTTTACACAAAACATTAAAGCAATTTTTGGAGATATCGAAATATTAATTTTTTCACAGCTAGATTGTCCAAGTCCCCATTGTGCATAGTTTTTAGCCAACTGTTTCAAATATAGTTTATTCTTTTATATAATAAAATTTGTTTTTACACAATTTAAGTTCTTTTAAATTTGAAACCTTCTAACAAAGTTTTTTTAATCTTTTTTTAATATTGGGTAAATCCATGTTAAAATGAACAAACATCTGAATTTTGTAAAAATTAAGTGATTATAAAGGAATATAGGTTCGAATTATATATAAAAAATTCAATGAATAATTTTAATTTACTTATGAGATACAAACTGAAAATTAAATTTTAGAAAAATTCAACAACAATGTACCTTTTAAACATAGAAACAAAAATCTGGGTCCAAATTACCTCATTCGATTTCGATCTAAAAAATTTAAGCAAATATTGTGTAACATACCTTAGGGATTTTAAATATTATTTATTTTGTAATAAGTTTTACAAAATTTGATTTCTAAACACGAATATGCTTTTTAAATCATTTAGTTTAAATGAAATTCTTTTACTATCAGGGAACTTTTGAGAAATAAGTTTCAAGTACCTGGTAGACCGAGCCTTGCTCGGAGCTTTATGATAAGCATTTTGAGGAAAATTTTAAAGTTTTTATATATTTTATATTATAAAGTGCTAAAATAAATTTAGAGGAAAGACATTGTAGAAATATTCAGTTAATTTTGAATTATTTGATTTATTTTGTCCGACCAACACATAGTTTGCATAGTTTACAGTTTAACTCATTTTGAATAATTTTGGAAATTATTCATATCAACAGAAACCTCTGTCGACTCATGCGCAACAACTTTGCTAAAGATTATAGTCTGATCAAATGCACAGTTTACGATTTAATTCATTTTGACTAGTTTTCTGTGGCGCCACCTGTCGGACTTTGCTTATACCAATTCATAAACCTTCTTCGGCTTATCCGTAACAACTTTGCTGAAGATTATAGCATGATTAAATGTGCAGCATACGATTAAATTGACTTTGAGTAAATTTCAGTAGCGCCATCTGTCGAAATTTCTTCATACCAACTAAGAAACCTTCGTCGGCTCATGTGCAACAACTTTGCTAAAGATTGTAGCATGATTAAACGTACAGATTGCGATTAAATTGACTTTGAGTAAGTTTCTGTAGCGCCACCTGTCGGAAATTATTCATACCAACTAAAAAGCCTTCGTCGGCTCATGCGCTACAACTTTGCTAAAGATCATAGCATGATCAAATGTACAGTTTACGATTTAATTAATTTTTAGTAATTTTCAGTGGCGCCATCTGTCGGAAATTAGTCTTATCAACTTTAAAACCTTCGCCGGGTTATCCGCAACATCTTCGCTAAAGAGCATAACACAATCAAATTCACAGTTTACTATTCTATAAAGAACATACATACAGACAAACATTCATTTGTTTAAAATAATACTAATTTTTCCCCCTTTTTATTCCCTAATTTCTAAAAGTTCCATATGTATATTTGGTACTTTTTTGGTGCCAATTGAATTCGGTACATTTTTTTAAAACGCATTTAACATAATGTATAATGTTCCTATTCATATTACTTTGGAGATGTTAAGTTATCATTTTATCCCTTTTTTACCCATTTTGGCTCCAAAATCAAAAAAGTACCAAATACGTGTTTCATGTTTTTTTTTACATCTATTGATTGCAGTACCAAGTTTCTTTCTATATTCTTTAGTTTAAAATATAAGAGTGGGTTAAAAAGGTGCCAAAAAAACTATTTTCACCCTTTTTTACCCCCTATCGGACATAGTTTCAAAAAAGTACCAAACACCTGTCCGCTTATTTTCAAAGCTGTTTAAAACGTAATTTTAATTTTGTTTCTATACCTATTACTTTAGGAGACATAGGGTTTTCGATTTTTTCCCCTTTTTACCCGTTTTTACCCTCTTAGAGGTAAAAGTTCCAAAAGTCCCTTCTTCTTCGACCTATACATCAAAAAAAAAAAGATACCCACTGTCCAAATTTTATCAAAATCGTTAGAGCCGTTTTCGAGATAGCCATTCTATATATATATATATATATATATGTATATATATATATATATATATATATGTATATATATATATATATATATATATATATATATATATATATATATATATATATATATATATACAATTATTGCTCGTTTAACAATATAATACAGTGAACGTTATGTGTTATATATTATTAAGATTACCCTAAAAGTATGCTACACAAATGTTTCTAAAATATCTTACATTTTGATTGATATCAATCAAATGTGGCGATTTGGCTCCTGAGATCAAAATTTTATTTGTATCTTCTTTGCCATGGATTTACAATATAAGTATCAAAATATTTTTATCTGTGGTAATATCATATATTATTTTTTAAGAAGTTTTTCATTTCATTCTGTCAATATTAACGCTGCAACATTAACATTTCAAAACGCCTTTCATCCTCTTCATTGAACTTATTGTCATCATAGTCGTACAGATCTATGGACTTGCGTTTTTCCATAAATTCCAAAGTCGGCGGTATTGTTGAGGGCTGTAATTTTTCACTCTTCTCTTCCATCATTTGTCATTCAGCCACTTCATTCGCCCCTGCCATGGGAACATCAACGGATTTTTGTCGAGATTTCATATTCAATGAGTATTGCTCACGTAAAAAATGTTGAGTTTTGGCTGCCGTAGCATTAAAGGATTGCATATGAAAGTGAGAATGGGCTCCAGCCAATTTGGCCAAAGGAATACGATATATCCTTAAAGGTTTCAAACGATCTGGCGATGATGAGTAATTATCCGTACCCTGACTGCCATTGGAAAAGAGACTGCGATATTTGGAATTGCGTTTTGTCGGTGACATGGGCGAATGTTGTGGGTTGGAGGTTTTTGTGCCATTATTGTTATTGGTGTTATTGGAATTTCGTGGCGAATTTGGAGGTACACCTGAATATTGAGGATCTACTATGGAATTACCACGCATAGCATTAAATTTACTATCCGAATGATAGGAATCACCACAGGAATTACTTTTGGCTATTAAAGGTTTCTCCTCCAGGTTACTTGTCTTCTGCAAAGAACGAGCCCTTTGTATTAAGGGCCCCTGAGCTGCATTGGGTATTTCCAGCAAATTGTTCATTTCATGTTCCGGATTCAAAGGTAATTCTTTGACACTTGTTGAATTTAATAAGTCGCTGGTATCACGTGCTAACTCTTCATTGGACGAACATTCACTGGGTGTGGTGACAAGTCTCTTCTCGGGTGTCTGCTCATTGATATGCAAACCCTTGATATTGAGATCTTTTGACATAAATTCGGGTGCTGTTGTTACAAAGAATATATCACGTTTGGAGGTGACCATTTGGAGTTCGGGTAAGATGGCTGTATGCACCAAATTACCGTTGACTAGTAAACGTATTTCCATGGAGTCTGAGGTGAAACCCAAAATGTAGGGGAATGCACAGACTACGGATGTGGGTGAAGTATTCCAATGAAAGTCAAACTCATTGCGAGATTCTTCTCGGTCATTGAGTTTTTGAAAGTGGCAAGTATCTGAAATGGTGGAAAGAAATTGCATTTATATTTTTATTATTATTTGAATATAAGTATTATTAGACTGAGTAACAAGGTTTTAAATTAAAGGACTGAATCCTTGTATACTTGTTAATGTAAGGGAAGGCTTAAAGTAACTATTTTTCCAAAGATTTTCATAACTTAAACTAAGAAGTAGTGTTAGTCATAGGAAACTGGAGAGTCTTAATAAAAGAGGTATACTTAGACTTTTTAAAAGAGATGTAATACCCTGACTCTGATGTCGGGTATGTTAAATAACAAGGAACGGTACTGATTGCCCTTAATGTAGAAAGCCCAGACTTATTTAGGTTATTCTTCATCTCAACAGTAAACACTGTCCTTCTCGCGGTATCAACACCCATTAATATAATGAACGAACATGTGCAGCGAGTTCTTCCATAAGAACGATAAAAAACAAGTAAGAAAGAGATATAGTCGGTCAAGCCCGACCATTCGATACCCTTCACCACTAAGGTCAAAGGTGTTCTTTTTCCTGTGTAAATACAAATATTTGCTAAATTTTGCCATTAAACAAACATTTTCTCAAAACTTCTATATTTAAGCTGTTTCCGTTATTTGAACTTATATAAGAGCTTGGGTCAAATGTGGACCGATTATTTCGAAATTCGGTAAGTTGCAGTGTTTACACAAATTATGTATGCAAAAATTGAACTCAAAATCCTCGTAATCTTTAGATTTACGAGCGTTTTAGTGATTTTCTTTTGTCACATTTAGTGACAAAAGTGTTTGCATGGGAGCTATGGTCAAATGTGGACCGATTTCAACCAAATTTGGTACAGTGATTCTGGTTTACATAAGCAGTATTTATTTTAAATTTCATTAAATATTGATATTTGTGGCCAAAATATAAATTCCGGGAAATGGGTCCCGTGGATGGTACTATAAATAATGGACATATTTTGACGAATTTTCAATAGCCATAGGAAATTTTTCAAAAATTTACTTTTTATAGGAAATTTTTCAAAAATTTACTTTTTATAGGAAATTTTTCAAAAATTTACTTTTTATAGGAAATTTTTCAAAAATTTACTTTTTATAGGAAATTTTTCAAAAATTTACTATTTATAGGAAATTTTTCAAAAATTTACTTTTTATAGGAAATTTTTCAAAAATTTACTTTTTATAGGAAATTTTTCAAAAATTTACTTTTTATAGGAAATTTTTCAAAAATTTACTTTTTATAGGAAATTTTTCAAAAATTTACTTTTTATAGGAAATTTTTCAAAAATTTACTTTTTATAGGAAATTTTTCAAAAATTAGCTTTTTATAAAAAATTTTTCAAAAATTTATTTTTTATTGGAAATTTTTCAAAAATTTACTTTTTATAGGAAATTTTTTAAAAATTTACTTTTTATAGGAAATTTTTTAAAAATTTACTTTTTATAGGAAATTTTTCAAAAGTTTACTTTTTATAGGAAATTTTTCAAAAATTATGGTCGGCCTTTGAACTTAATAGGTTATAACTAAGTATAGGCGATTTTAGTAAGTAGAGTAAAAGAGTAGATTAAGTCATATCGTTTTATTATTAGTAAAAGATAAGTAGTTGGAATACAAGTACCTATATCGTCTGGTAGTGGGAATATCATTGGACAACAGGTAAAATCTTAATATATCTAAATTCGTAATTTAGTTTCGGAATGTTCAATAGACAGACTTAGATTTGTAGATAGTTCTAAGAATTCGCAGGGTCAAAAATGTATATACCATAGCTTATATTTCAAATATACTCACGATTATAACACAACAGCAATTCAGTTTCCAAGCCATCACACAGCTCAATAGCAGCCGTCAATATGGTTTGATTTCTTTTGGCCGGTTCAACTTCATGTAAGCGGGTGGCTACTCCACTTTGATCACAGACAATTTCATAATGGTACCTTTAAATATAAGCAAATCACATAAACATTAAAGCCACTTATCAAAATTATAAATAAGAAACTAAAACCCACCTATAACCAACACATATTAAGCCACCATTTTTGGTATTTGTCGGACCCTCCAGGGGTGTAACAATTGTGGGTGTATCACTTAAAGTAATCTCCTTTTGGAATATAAATCCCTCTACTGTCTCTGTATCATTTTCCGGACACCAAGAAGCCCAGGCTGCTGTGTGTTTCCATTGAAAGAGTTGTAGTTTACGACCGACTGCCACCACTAATCTCAAATGGCCACCACTTATGTGAGAAGAAGAGTATAAATTACAACCACGTGTCTTTTCTATACGGCGATCTTTAACATCCGAACGTGAACGGCATTTTAGGGAGTCCTCCGTTAAACGACCATGAAACTCTCGTAGACGGAAAACATGCACTCGATGGGCATCACGATTGGTGGTCGAACCACCACGTATTAAAACTAAACCATGTTCTTCCAAAACACTTAATTGTCGTACATGCAAGGTTTTATCGAAAACCAAGTGTAATGATTGATCTTCTGCTCAAGGTAAATGACGATAAGCAAAATTGTTTGGTTGCAAGAAGAATAGAAGAAATTAAATTGATTATCTAGTTTCGCTTTTGTTTTAAATGATTAATTTCAAGGCACTTTCGCTTACATTAGAAAACTTATTCAATTTACTTGAATTTACTTACCTTTCATCAAAAATGTACCATCATCGGTGGCTATAAATAAACACTCATCATTGCTACCAAACGAATCACCTGCCAGTGAACCACGATGAGGAAATGTGGGATAGAAACAATGTGGTTCCCAAGGGGGTTTCTTGAATATTGTACAAGGACTGGCTGATGCAATACTGGTGGGGGCATCACCTCGTACAATGGCCTCCAATTTAAGTGCTTGGCCTATGCGAACGAATTCAATTTGTCTTGCGTCCTCCTTAAGTTTAGATGTTCTTGGCACGTCATAGAGTACTTCAGAGAAAGCGCGTCTATTTAGCATGTTCTACAAGTAGAATATACAAACATTAGGGTGGTGTTTATTTTGTTAAAGTTCGAAATATTGTAATCTTATTCTTCAAATTGATTAAAATAAGAAAAATTTCTAATTTCTTCATGAAATTTACTCAAGAAATTTTAAAAGAAAACTTCAAACATTTGTATATAGAGTTGGAGAGTTTATTTGGCTTACAATTCCCATAATCTTCTAACTTCGCTAGGTACTTGTTAACCAGGCGTAGGCAGACCATACTAGAAGCCGAAAACTTTTTGAAGTTTTCGTAAATATCACGATCATTAATGAAACTCGTGAAAATGAGTATTAAAAGCATTCAGTTGGAATTTGGATATTAGCAAAGTCGGTTGGTGTCGCTTTGTTAAAGAAAAAATAACAACCAAATATACAAAAAACAAATTCAAAATCGAATTTATACCAATAAAATATACGGTTCTAGAGAACAAAAGAGTATAATCTCGAACATTGTTGCCACGACACCATTATTTCCGTAAACATTGTTTAAAAAAATGTAACCAAATTGGGAATATTTTTGAAAACAGAAATAAATTCTAAAATTTTTTTATATTTTTTAGATAAAAAAATATTTTTTAGATAAAAAAATATTTTTTAGATAAAAAATATTTTTTAGATATTTTCAATACAAACACTTTTTTATAGAAACATTTTTGATAAAAATATTTTTCTTTAGAAAATTTTTCGATAAAAATTATTTTTTATAGAAAATTTTTCTATAGGGAAATTTTTTTTCTAAAAAAAATTTTCGACAAAAATATTTTTCTATAGAAAAATTATTGATAGAAATATTTTTCTGTAGAAAAGTTTTTTTTACCAAAAATTTTCTATAGAAATTTTCTATGAAAAATTTTTTTTTGAAGTACATTTCTATTATAATTTTTTTTATGAAAAATTTTTCTATAGAAAATTTTTGATGAAAAATTTTGTATTGAAAAATTTTTGATAAAAAATTTTCATAGAAAAATTTTTGATAAAAAAAATTTTCATGGAAAAATTTTTCATAAAAAAAATTTTCATGGAAAAATTTTTCATAAAAAAATGTTCTACAGAAAATTTTTTCAGAAAAAAAAATTTTTATAGAAAAATTTTTGTTAAAAAAAAATTCTGTAGAAATTTTTCATAAAAAAATTTTATATAGAAACATTTTTCATAAAAAAATGTTCTATAGAAAAATTTTTCATAAAAAGATTTTCTATAGAAATAATTCTCATAAAAATTTTTCTATAGAAAAATTTTTCATAAAAAAATTTTGTATAAAAAAATTGTTCATAATAAAAAAGTTTCTACAGAAAATTTAAAAAAAAAATCCGATAGACAAATTCTTAAAAAAAATTTAAAAAAATATAGAAAATTCTACATTTTTTTTTTAAATTTTTTCTATACAAAATTTTTGATGAAAAACTTTTCTATAGAAAAATTTTGTATTGAAAAATTTTTAATAAATAAATTTTTTATAGAATAATTTTTGATAAAATAATTTTCATAGAAAATTTTTGATAAAATAATTTTCATAGAAAAATTTTTGATAAAATAATTTTCATAGAAAAATTTTTGATAAAAAAATTTTCATAGAAAAATTTTTCATAAAAAAATTATTTTTCTATAGCAAAATTTTTCATAAAAAAAATTGTAGAGAAACATTTTTCATAAAAAAATTTTATATAAAGAGCAGCAAGAATGTGGAAAGTAAAAGAAGATGAAAACTGAAAATTGTTTGTGTTTTGTTCAGTCGATGATCTACGCTTTTACTTATGGTTTATGAACATAATTCTGAAGGGTTTTGTTTGTAAAATAAGTAATAATGCGATGTTTTCGATCTGTCTAAATTGGGGATAATCCTCTTGAAGAGATGGCCTAACCAGCCATCGAAACGCGTCGATGAATTTTGGTTTCTCCGTAAAAAATTTTTTCGTAAAAAAAAAATTTCTATAAAAAAATTTTCCAAAACAAAAATTTTCTATAGAAAAATTAAAAAAAAAAAAATTCTATAAGAATGTTTAAAAAAATGGAGTAGAAAACTTTTTCTTTTTAAAATATCAGAACTACACATTGAAAGAAATACCTATTTTAGCTAAAAGTATAAAAAACGGCAACTCCGCCGACGATATTTTTGTTCTCTTCTCTTTGTGCCGACCTCTGTTCAACGAAATTTTGGTTTTAACTATTGCCAATTTAAAAAAGATGCAAAATATTTTAAACTTTTTCAAAATAGGAATCACCCTAATAAACATTTATCATATATTAGACAAGATATTTGGTTTCTTAGTAAGTGTGTATATGTAGGTATTTAAGGAAAATATTACATTAGTTTAGTTCTTTGTATATCCTGTCAGTTGCTTCGAGTGTTTAGGCGAAAGTGTTTGTTTGAGGGCATGTCAATGTGTGTCAGTCGTCAGTATTTTGTGTAGTAAAAGTGTTTAAAGAACATGATTTATATAAACTTGTATGAATGTACGTAAGTATGTGTGTTGATATGTCAAAGGATAAACAATAGAATAAGAAAACAAAAAAATATTATCATGAAGAGGAAGAGCAAGGAAAACATACGTTTAGTTAGTTTGAATTTGACTTAAGTTCCTTTAAGAAAAAAACATATTTTTCCTTTACGATACCCTATAAATTGAATAGTTGTATGTGTTTCTTATGTCTATAGTACATACATATATGAACATTTTTTAGATAGAGATATGAGTTGAGGTTTCACTTGATTTTTCGTATATTCATGTCAGACAAGTTGCACAATTTAGTTTACTTAGCAATTGTTTGTATGTTAATTTACACATTTAAATACATACAATACATACTCGTATAAGTAGTGTCGTGTGAATGTCCTTATAATTAAACTTTTAATGAGATATTTGTAGAAAAAGATTTTGTATTGTTTTTTTCATACCCTTTAATAATATAGAACGCCAGACTTGCAAAAAATTCTTTTGTTGTTTTTTTTTCGTGATTTATTGGCCTTGTATTTAGAATAAATTAAATTCATTCAAAAAGATTTATTTGTTTGTTTATAAGTGTTGATTTTGTAGCAGAATATTTTTGTTTTTGGAAAAGTATTTTTTTTTTTATAAAAATATAATTGTTTTCGTAAACAAATTTAGGTACTAAGTAAATATTCCTACATAAAATTTTTAATTTTTTTCATAAAAAAATTCACATTCTCTGGAAAAAGTCTTTTAGACTTGATCTATTTGCCTTTGGAATTTCAAGGTTTGTGATGAAAATTTTAAAGATTTTGAAAAGATCTGCTCATATTTTTTCAAACTAATCACCATTCAATTTTAATTACACATTTGTTTGATATTCATATTTATTATGAATATAGATGGTACTTCCGATACAAATATGTATATCATACCATCAGAAGCCGAAGACTTTTGGTATTTTTCATTAATCAAACTCGTGAAAATGAGCATTAAAAGCATTTAGTTGGAATTTGGATATTAGAAAAGTCGGTTCGTGCCGCTTTGTTAAAAAAAATACAAAATACACAAGTAGCAAGATCAAAATTTAATTTATAGCAACAAAATACATGGTTTGAGAGAACAAAGATAAATAATATCGAGCATTTTCGATAATTTTTTTTTTCTAAAAAAAAATTTCGATAAAAACTTTTTTCTATAGAAACATTTTGTCTGCAGAAAAATTTTTTAGAATAAAAAGAAAAAAATTTCTGTGGAAACATTTTTGATAAAAAAATTTTCTGTAGAAAAATTTTCGATAAAAAATTTTCTACAGAAAAATTTTTGATAAAAAAATTTTCTATGGAAAAATTTTTGATAAAAAAAAATTCTATAGAAATATTTTTGGCAAAAAAAAATTTTGTAAAAAAAAATTTTCTATAGAAAAATTATTGATAAAAAAAGTTTTCTATACAAAAATTTGTGCTTAAAAAATGTTCTTTATTTTATAAAAATATTAACAAAACAGAAAACTTTTCCTATTTAAAACATGAGAACTACAAATTAACAAAAATACCTATTTAAGTTATAAGTATAAGAAATGGCAACTCTGCCGACGATTGTTTTGTTCTACTCTTTTTGTGACGACCTCTGATCTATAACAATGTTGGACAAATGGAGAGAGGTTTTAAATGAGAGTGCTTAATCATAAAATCAGAATGTGCTCTGAGAAAACAAATGAGGTTGTATTTGCTGTATGTTTTGTATTGTAGTTGTTATTAACCCATTCGTGACAAACAATGACCAAAATTAAATATTTTAATTTTATATGATCTTTGTTATTAAGTAAATAATTTTTAAATGGCTTCTCAAAAGAAATATTGTTTGAACCACAGCAATAGCTTAGATATTCCTTAAAAGTGGAAAATTGCACAAAAATTGATTTTGAACCCTAAAACGCAAGGGTTAAACATTTCTAATTCTGGTAAAACTATATCCACTGATTCTACAAGGTATTATGCATAATCAGTGAATATATTTTTGCTAAAAATATAAACGTATATAAAACAAATATACCTAATGCTTTCGTAATATATCACTATAGTCTAAATTGGAAATTTACAAAATTTGCTAAACAAAATTTTTTCAAAACATAAAAAGATCATTTGAAAATAACATTAAAAAAAATCTTAATTTTTCGTCATCAATAGGAACCAATTTTAACAAAATTTTTTATTTTATCACTAATAGGTTTAAGATAAGTAAAAAAGTGGAATAGTAGAAAAAATTCAAATCTAGCATTTTTTGGGTAAATATTTTCAATGGAAGTCGTCAAGAACATGAAATTCGCGAAAAAAAACGCTATAACTTAAATAAGGTTTGAACGATTTAGTACACATCTACTTTAAAAGAAAACTTATTAAGTCTGAAAATTAGCTTAAATAGCTTTAATTTGTCAAAACCTGAAAAAACAGCATTTTGCTACTTTAGAGCCTGGGCGCCTCTTGTTAACGTTATCCGATTTGTCTCAAATTTACATACAAACACTCTACTGTTTCCTCTATACTCTAATGTTAACCCTTGTAGTGCTAAAAAATTAGCTATACATTTCAAACATACCTATAACGTATGCAAACCGAAATTTCTTAGTTTCAGTTACATGGTGTATACTTACATATTTACATAACAATTTGCATTTACATAAACATGTATGTAACGTAAAATTCAATTAATTTCTGTGGTTTATTTTGTACACAGTCTTAAGTAATCTAAATACATACATTCTACCTATATACGTACATTCTTTACACTAGAACGATGAAACACAAGTGCCATAGATACTCTTCAGAGGTACTCGTGTTCATACAAATAAATGTATTTTTATGAACACGCATATACGACTACTTCATGGCATGTGTAAAACAGGATGACAACAAATTTATAATACAAAGTTAAGGAATTAAAAGTTGCGTTGATTGTGTTTTTTAGAATTTCGTATTGTATTTTTGGTTAAACTGGAAAGCGATTCTTTAAATTTAATTCTTTGCTAGCCTAAACAAGATTTATTTTAGCTCAGACATTTAAGTGTTGGGTAGAAACATAAATATCTATTCTAAATTTACAATCAAATTTATTTAATTAAGATTTTTGTATTTTTGAGTTGATTTTTTTTTTTGGTATGTTGTTATGTACGTGTAGTCATGTGTATTAATTTAACTTTTACCCACACTTCACCTTCATTACCGCCATCATCCGGCAGTTGCTTTTACTTACCAATTTGCTATCTCCTATATAGTCTTCGTGTAAATCTTTTATCAACATTTCCAAAGTTCTTTCACGTTTTTGTGAGAATATTGGTGCTTGGAATGTTGCCTTTTCGGCGTTAATTAATTTTACCAGCAAAAATTCACGAAACAAATTTACATCCTGTAAATAAACACAACAAAGCAGAGACAAAATTAAGTTGGTTAAAAATAAATTATTTAAAATAAACTTTATACAATATAACAGGTTAGTGTGTATTTAACGACAAGAAATGGAGGTGTAAATAAATATTTTGATCTAAAGATAGCAAAGTTTAAAATAACAAATTTGCAAAATTAAAGATAATTATTTTGTTGCATAACACTGGTCAACAAGAAAAATTGCTTTTAAGTCGAACGATTTAATTTCGATGTATTATAGCCCCCTAATTACAAAAACACCTAAAATTTAAAATTATATGGATACGATTTTTTTTTAAATTACGGATTTTCACAAAGGTTGTTCCATTGATTTTATGGCTGATCTAAATTCGTTAAACGGAATACCGCCGGATTCACTCCAACATTGCCTTTAAGCCTTGATAAGACATTTTATTTCATATGGTCAACGGTTGTGGAGTTTTTCACATAAAAATATAAAAAGATATTTTTTTTTTTTGCAAAATTGAAAAGAAATTATTTTTTAAAAATTCATAAAAAATCGAAGCTTTCGAAAACATGTTTATCTTACGGTCTTAAAACTGTCAATATTATAAATAACCGAAGCCTTACTTCTTGAAAACACATGAATAAATGTTAGTGTTATTGACAATAAAGTGAAAATTAGCAAACATTTTTCATATGAAAAATTTTAAAATTTAAAAATTTTCAACATACGTAATGAGACTTGGCATTGCTACTCACTTCATTTACTTTTTTGTTAACAAAATTACAATTTATAAATGCATTTTCAGGAAATGAGGGTTTTTAATTCGAAACTTTCGCAGTTTTGTGACCACGTAACGTAGGTATACGCACTTTTTCAAATAGAGGGTATTAACTCAAAATTTTTAAATTTTCACTTTTTAAAAGAAATTGATGTGTGAGTGGCCTTATCTACCCACTGCACAGTAGGAAATTATAGCCAAAAACCCCAAAAATGTTTTAAATTTTTTTGAGAAATTTTAGTGTCAGATTAGAGCTGTCATTTCAAAACAAGTAATCCCAATTTTTTATCATAGTGGATTGCCTACTAAGGCTGTAATAATTCCTCAAAGTTTGAATATTTGTTTATATGTTCGTAATAAAATTATTTGTACATTTGAACGCATATTTTGACCTTTTCTTTTTGGAATTAAAAAGTAGATAGCTCTTACTAATCAACAGCGCTAATTTCAATATCTGTTGACCTATGCTTCATCTAGAATTTTAGCGGTTAAAACAACCATAAAAAATTAAAAAAAAAATGTTAATACAAAGTTTGATAGACTGCGAATTTTTTTTAGAGACTTTTAGAAGTTGAAGCACAACACCCTCTAATAGCTGAATTCAATCATTAATAAGCCCTATGAATTTCATATTCATTTGCATCCCATTTCAAGAAATATAACGTTTTTAGTAACACCCCTTATTCACAATTTTTTGCAATTTATCGCTAAAAAAAATCACTACTTGAAGTGAAATATAGGCGTGATGTAATATTTTTATGCCATTTTTTTTAGTTTCCTTTCTAATTCTATGCCAAATTTATATATAAAGATAAAAAACAACAAAATTTTTAATTTTGAATGATATATAAAGATAAAAAATATATAAAGATAAAAAACAACAAAATTTTTAATTTTGAATGACTGTTGTATAATTTATTTAAGTATATAGGTGGTGGTCACATAATTGTGGACGCAACACAAATTTTAAAATCTGCAAATTTAATATTATTCAAGAACTCGTAATTTTTTTAAAAAATTATTCAATGTTTTTCTATAGGTTTGTTAGAAGCATACAAAATCTGGTTTTAAGCTTATAGTATGAGCCTAATATCTCTGAAAGAACATACCCGATTTTGTCAAGTCATGTATCGTAGGATAGGTATTCTTTTTATATATTATCCTATTTGAGTAAATAATTTTTATAATCGTCAGCAAAGATTTTTTTTAGCATGTTTACTAGTCCAGTTTTATGTGACCGCAGACTTCATATTTTCTTAAAAAAACTATTTCAGTTTAACTAAAGGTATATTATTTATATACACTAAAAATTTCAAGAACAAAAGTCAATAAATGACCAAGTTATTAAGTTTTGGCCGTATTCTCCCACTGTGCACTGTAAGAATCTGACATCATCTTCACTACAATTTCCCCAAAAAAACTTCAATTTTACCCCACTTCTTAATATGAAAGTAGTAGTAAAATAAAATAGTTTTTTAACTCTACTGAAGATTTTAAAATTTTGATCAAAAATTTTTTATCAACTTCGTTCTTTTATGCATTTTTAAAAATAATTGAATTGAAATTTTAAGAAAAAAATTACAATGAAGTGCAAATAACTCCGAATCTGTTAAGCATTTCAAAAAATTATCTTTAAAGCACTTAAAGATATTTGTATTTGATAATATATTCTGTAATTTTCAATAAAACCCAACAATCTGTTTTTGAGATATGATAAAATTAATGGACCATACTCTTGAAAAATGGCAAATTTTATAAAAAAAAATTTAAAATATGGTATCCAATTTAATAATTAGGAGACCACAAAAAATAAAAAATAGTGGTGGTCATTTTAAATGCAAATACTTTACTTTTGTGGAGTAGTGTAATAACACTTTGTTATAAAAGTCTAAAATAGTTAACTCAAATTTTAAATTGAAATTAAGTTTTGCTTAGAGTAAGAAAATACGAAAATATATTCTCAAAACTTAGCAAAGGAATTAATGAAATATAGTCCTAAAGGCTATTGTATCGTTCATACCAACCGACTGTACTTTCTGCTTTCGAAAATATTCTTTAAAACCCCACCTTTTATTCTTTCGCAAATAAAGCCGTAATTGTTTTCCAAAAATTTTTAATTGTTATTTGTTCATCTTAGATAAAATAAACAAAAATTATCTCTGCTTTTCAATTATTTGCTGACGAACTTGACTGATGTTTATGTTAACATGACAACTTAAAACTTTTGTTTTGCAAAAATATTTACACGCCACATCATTAAAGACAACAGAACGTGATTTTTGCCTTAAAAGTTTGTTAAAGTTTTGCAGAAGTATCACCAACCGACAACTAAATAAATATATATTTATGTATGTATGTAAGTATAATGTGTAGGTACTTAAGTTTTTGGAAATCGTTTAAATTAAAACTTTCACTTGGTGGGTAAGTCAGAATATTAAAGTTTTAACGTGAATGTTCCAAAAAGTATTTTGTCAGATATATTTAATATTAAGGAAGACTAAATATAAAATTATGTATTAATTTAAAATGTGAAATTATTTATTAATTGTGTTCTCGTACGATAACGAAAATACCCAAACCAGTCCGAAGTTACTTAATTGTGTTGCCGTACTCTGTTTTGTTTTGAGTCTTTACTAAATTGTGAGCTTAATTTATCAAAACTACACAAAACTTTCTCTGTGTACGTTTGTGTAACAAATTATTTTCATAATTTTAATTGGAAACAAAAAATTGTTTTTATTATTATATTTATATTAAGTCTAAAATTATTCTTATTTGTCCAAACTTACCCAGGAAGTAAAGAAACAGACTACTTATTACATAGTTTGTTCAAGTAAGACATTTTTAGGCTTGAAAATTAACCTCCTATTTTATAAACAAACTATTTAACTGTACCATCAACATAAAGGAAAGACATTATACAAATATCCAATTAATTTTTCATAATTTTGTTGATTTTGTCCGATCAGCACATGATCAAATTTATAGTTTACGATTCAATTCATTTTAAATAATTTTCAGTCGAATATTAATATAACTAAATTAAAAATTTCTTCGACTTACAAGCAACAACTTTGTTAAATATCATGGCATGATCGAATGCACTGTTTACGATGTGTAGAAATAAATTATAAAGTTTATGCAATATATGGAGATTATATTATAAAATATGTAAATATAAAAAATTTCCACGGATTCTAAAAAAATACTAATTATTTTGTTACAAAAAATGTGATAAATGTAGAACCGCTTAACCGATTTTGAACAAACTTCACATGAACCATCTACAAAATAGTCAGAACAAAGAAAGTAAAGTTTCAACAACGAGATAGTATTTAGTTAGGAAGCTACTTTGAAGCCTTCCCAGTCAACTTTTTATGTTCGAGTTTCGGATTCGATGAAAGTGCTGGATCTATAAAACAATATAATATAGGACTTTAAGCATCATAATTCTTAAGTAAAACATAAAAGAAGACTACTATCAGGCTACGCCCGGGTTGCTGGATGAAACAATTTTTTCTGCCATCCTTTTAAAATTTTGTTGAAATGTCAAAAGTTTTAACCCCTTTATTTTTCAATAGCCAACTTTGGATAGAGGTAAATAAGCAACCTTTTAAAAATTAAACAAGTAAACTGAAATGGATTTAGATAGGTCAGATTTATAGAAAATCAAGTATGTTATATCGTCCCCACAATAAAACAATATATACTATTTATTGCATATGTGGTCAAAAATTTGTGAAATTCGACTTCCATAAAGTGTTTTTGATTTTCTAAATATAATTTCAAAGAAAAATAGTGTATACAAATCATACAATATTTTTATTATTCATAAGTTTTATTATTTCACGTGTAACTCTAGGTATGGTTATATATATATTTATTGGACGATGGGTACCTTTTTGCAGTAAAGATCATGTAAGGACTTTTGGAAGTTGTGCCGCTAAGGGGGTAAAAATGGATGAAAAGGGGGAAAAATCAATAACGTTATATCTCCTAAAGTAATAGGTATAGAAACAAAATTTAAATTACGTTTTGAACACCTATAAAAAAGCGGTCAGGTGTTTGGTATTTTTTTCAAAACTATGCAAAATTGGGGGTAAAAAAGGGTGAAAATTGTTTTTAGTACTATTTTTAAATTTCAATGAGTTTAAAAATAGAATCGGATGCAGCTCTTTGTCTGAGAGAAGTACCACTTGTTCCAATTGGAATGCTATCGTGGAAATTATTATTATTATTACTATTTTTAACCAATGAATATAGAAAGAAACTTTGTATTGAAATCAGTAAATGTGAAACAAATATTGAACACGTTGTTGGTACTTTTTTGATTTAGTAAGCCCTAAAAAGGGATAAAATGATAACTTAACATCTCATAAAGTAATACGAATACGCACAATATGTAAACTACATTTTTAGAAAATATAACGAATTCAATTGGTACCAAAGAAATCTTAAATATACATATGCAACTACTGAACGAAACCGTTTTTACCCTTAGGTCCCTTTCTCTATACGCGCAAAATACCCTTAAGTCCCTTTTTGTATGCGCTGTCACATGTGTAGAATAGTAAACTATGCATTTTATCATTTTATGCTCTTTAGCAAAGTTGTTGCGCATGAGCCGATGAAGGTTTTCAAGTATGAGTATTTTCCGACAGATGGCGCCATTGAAAATTACTTAAAATGAATTAAGTTGTAAACTGTGCATTTGATCATACTATGATCTTTAGCAAAAATGTTACAAATGAGCCAGCAAAGGTTTACTTAAAATTAATTAAATAGTAAACTGAGCCTTTGATCATGCTATGATCTTTAGCAAAGTCGTTGCGCATGAGCCGACGAAAGCTTTTTAATTGGTATGAACAATTTCCGACAGGTGGAGCCACTGAAAATTACTTAAAATTAATTAAATCGTAAACCGTGCATTTTTGCAAAGTTGTTGCGCATAAGTCGACCGAGGTTTCTGAATTGGTACTATATAACATATAAGGTTTACTACTAATAATTTGTCAAAAGTTCTCTTATACTAAAGAATTTCATTTAACCTAAGCGTTTTGACAAATAAACGGATATGTTTAGATATTGCAAATTATTAAACTTTTTGCCATATAAATTAGTTTGAAAATCCCAAAGGTATGTTACACAATGTTTGCTTAAAAGTCGAAGGCCGCGATTTCGCCCCAGTTTAAAGCGTTGTATCGGATACCTTATAGAACTTATCTTTTTATAATTATCCGACTCGGGTAGTCCATATTTGACCACAGCTCCGTTACAAGACCACCTTTGTTTATCCTTCATTACAATAAAACATAGGAAGACGAATACAAATATACCGATTTGCCCACTGAGGAGTTGGTTTTAAGACGATTTTTCAACAAAGCCGATAACAATCTACAATTTATCAATTGCAAATTATTTACCAATTAAATTTCAAATTATTCTATAACCACAATTGAGTTTTTGAATAGTTATATGTACATGTATTTATATTGAGGATATTCTATGTACTTTAAAAATAACTCTGTGCCACTTATTTTTTAATTACTTATCAACTGCTGCTGCTGTCAACTGGTATATACGTGCAAATATCAATAATGTATCAAAATAAAGCGGCTACGTTGCCATCAGTGAATCCCTGATGTTTGCCAATATCGACGACAATCCTCCATTAGTAGCAACTACAAACAATTACCGATGTTGTAGAGTCTGGTATAGTTGATTAATTACCCCATGTGGCTTGTCAGACGAAGGATTCAGAGAAAAATGTAGATTTTAATGAGTTCAAATTGTAAAAGCTGTTATTGAACGAATAACAATATTTATTGTAATTTTATATAATGGAATAAAATTGGTAAATGAACATGGGTTAAACTCTATCATCCCACTGGTTGTTAACTTATTAACAATAATTATATGACAATGTACATATAGTACTACTACATACATACATACATACATACATGCATACAAACGTACCAACAGTAAAAATGTACATGTACTTGTATGTATAAAATTTTGAATACACATACGAGTATAAAATTTACAAGTATGTTGCCATTGGGGTAATTTTTTAATTTAACACCATAAATTATTTTCGCTGGTTAAATTGATGTTAAACATTTATGTACAAAAACGATGTGTTATTTTCAATTTTGGTCTGAGGGTCGAAAAAAAGACATTAAAATCAATATTTTGAGTATATGTGTGAATGATTATAAGTTTGTATATGTGGGTCAAACCATGGCTTCATTTAGTCGAAAATAAATAAAAACGCATATTCATTTTTATTACGCAAAATATTCATGAATACAGTTAGTTTTTGCAATCAATTGAAAAATAACCAACATATTTTTCTTTGTTGAAATTGAAACAAACATAACTCAATTATATACCTCTCTTATGCATCTAGTTTTCAATTCTATAAAAATCATTTAATTTTATATTCCAGAAAATTTATTGCTTTTATAGCATCTATAGTTGCCATAAACGAATTGTCACTGTAAATGTATGAGTTTTATTTATTGCGCTTTTGTTTGTTTGTTGGTCGTTTTACGTTCGTTCGTTTATTTATTTATTTACTTACTGTAAATTCTGGTGGGTTTGGTAAAGTTGGACCAAATGGTGGCACATTTTCATCACAAAATATGGCCAAACGATAGGTTTGTTCAGTTTTAGTTACCACAGCAAAAATATCTGTAAATATAGACGACAAGTTTATATTTATTTGCGTATTATTTACATAAGTACGTCTGTCGTTAAATATTTGTTTTAAATGAAAAATTATGTTCAAATAAATTGAGTTCAATTCGTTTAGGGCTTACGTGTAAATTGGCTTTTTATCCATGTGGGATCAAACATTGTGGGCAAAACAGTGTCAACATTGGCAGACATACTTTGATCAATGAAAACAATATTTACAATATCATTGCCAATGTGTCGTTTACGTTCCACCTGAAATAATAGATAAGGGAGAATGATATAACTTTTTTGTTTTGAAATTTAAAATAAGCTTTAGTATCCGTAACATTAAATTTCTTAGTTATTTGAAATTCTAACATTTTCAGTAAAATATCATTAAATAGTAATTTATTGCATACATTTTTTTGTCTCAAATTTTGCATTAAATCTTTCTCCAAATTTATTGTAATAAAAAATTTCCTATGAAAAATTTAAATAACGAAATTTTAACATCAAAAGTTAAGCTTAGAAAAAATGTATATATCGAAAAATTTTCTGAAAAAAAAAAATTTGTATCAAAAAAATTCAATGTCGAAGAATTGATAAAAAAAAGTTCTATGAAAATTTTTATATATAAAATTTTTTTAAAAAAATGTTATTTTCGAAAAATTTACTAATATTAATTTATAAACCGAAAAATTTCTTTAAAAAATATCATATCAAAATATTTTAATTTCGAAAAATTAGAATAATAATTGTCTAAGAAAGTTTTAATATCGAAAATTTTTTTATAAAAATTTCAATGTCAAAAAACTTATATAAAATTAATATATCAAAAAATGTTTCATTGAAATGTAATTTTAAAAACTTTTCGTTGATAATTTCAACAACGGAAAAGTTTTAAAATCAACATTATTCTATAAAAATTTTTTATCATCAAAAAAAAAAAAAGTTTTCTAAAAAAAATTTTTATATTAAAAGTTTTGCTTAGGAAAAATTTATATATCGAATAATTTTAGTATCAAAAATTTTATTTAAAAGAAATTTATATATAAACAAATTTTAATATGAAAAAATCTTTGATAATTTTAATATCGAAAAATCTTCTATGAAAATTTTAATTTTGAAATTTTTTTACAAAAATTTCAATTTCAAAATTTATTTGGGAAAATATTTATATCAAAAATTTTCAGTAAAATATTTCAATATCGAAAAATTTAAAGAACATTTTTTTATGAAAATTTTAAAATTGAAAACTTTTATAGAAAAATTTCAGTATCGAAAAAATTTTTATAAATTGTTTTTTTTTGTGGAAATGTAATTTTCAAAAAAAATTTAAAATCAATGTTTTTCTATATAAAATTTTTATTATGAAAAAATTCTAAAAACGAAAAATTTTCTATAAATATTATGATATCCAAAATCCAAATATTTAAGAATCCAAAATTTTGCTTAGAAAAAAATTTATATATCAATAATCCAAAATCCAAATATTTAAGAATCCAAAATTTTGCTTAGAAAAAAATTTATATATCAATAATTTTGCTATAAAAAATTATATGAAAAAATTTTAATATCGAACAATGTAATAAAAAAATTCTTTCAAAATTTCATTATCAAAAAATTTTCTATTAAAATTTCAATATCAAAAAATTATCTATCAAAATTCAAAAAAATATAAATAGAATTTCTAAAAATTTTGTTTCAATAACAAAAAATATTTTATAATGATTTCAAAATCAAAATTTTTAGTACCGAAATATTTTCTAAGAAAAATTTTGTATATAGAAATATTTTCATACAAAAATTCCAATATCGAAAAATTTTCTATTACAGTTTGAATACGAAAACTTTTGCTTCGAAAAATATATAGAAAAATTTTTTATAAAATTTTTTATATTAAAAAATGCTAATATCGGAAAATATAAAAAAAAATTGTATGGATGTTTTTCTATCGAAAATTTTTGAAAAAGTTCAATATCGGAAAATTTACTTAGAAAATTTTTTTTATAAAATATTTCAATATCGAACATTTTTCTATCAAGATTTCAGTTTAATAAAAATTTAAAAAACTTCGTTAATAATTTTTAAGAGGAACATTTTCTATGAATATTTCAAAATTTTTTAATTTTAGATTTTTATTATTATAAACTTTAATAACAAAAAGTTTTCTATAAAAATGTTACAATTGAAAATTTTGCTATAAAAAATTTTATTACAATCAAAAAAATTTAAGAAAAATTAAATATCGAAAATTTTTAATGAAAATTCAGTATCCGAAAATTTACTTTGAAAAATGTATTAATCCAAAAATATTCTATAAAAAATTTAATATTAAGGTATTTTCATATCGAAAAATTCAAAGAAAATTTTTCAAAAAAAGTTTTAATATCGAAGATTTTTCTTAAAAAAAAATTAGCTAAAAACAATTATATGAAAGTTGAACAAACTTTTTATGTAAATAAAATCAAAAAAAAAATCCGTTGATAAATTCAATAAGGGAAAATATTCTATATTCGAAATCAAAATTTTGCTATGTTAAATTTTTAGGACCAAATATTTCCTAAGAAAAATTTGATATATAGAAATAATTTCTTAGAAATATACCAATATCGGAAAATTTTCTAATAAAAAAGTAAATTTCAAATTTTTTATAACAATATTCTATGAAGACTTTCCTGTATGTAAAGTTATTTAATAAAAAATTTCAATACCAGTTTTTTTTAGGAAATTTAAGCAGTAAATTCGTAAACATTTTTCTTTTAGAAAAAATTTTCTTGGAAAAGTTAGATTTTCTTTAATTTTTTTTTAAATAAATCAAAAATTTTCTCTTAGATAAATTTAACATAAAACATTTTTGATGACAAATTTTCAACATCAAAAAATTTTTCTTTAAAAAATTTTTAACAATAAAAATTTCAACAACTAATATTTTGTATTGTTTAAAATAACAAAAGTTTCTTTAATAAAATTTTATACTGGAAATTGTCTCTAATAAAATTTTGCACAAAAATTTTCTGTAAAAATTTTAAGATATTTTTTGTAAGAAAATCTCTATGAAAATTTTCTCTATAAAAAGTTTACTTTTAAAATTTTCTATCAGAAATTTTAACATCGAAAATTTTTTCTATATAAATTTTACTTCTTAAATTAAAAAAAAAAAATTAAACAACAAAAATTTTTTTAAGAAATTATCTATAAAAATTTTATACCAAAAACTTTCCGTTTCAAAATTTTTAGAAAAATTTTTCACTGAAAATATTTTGTAATAAAATTTTACAAAACTTAGTACAAACAAAAAAAAAAAAAAAATGTTAAATAAATTTAACATCAAAAATGTTCTAAAAAAACATTGTTTATACTGGAAATTACCTCTAATAAAATTTTGCACCAAAGTTTTCTCTAAGAATATTTTACACAGAAAATTTTTGAAGAAACTTTTTCTAAGAAATTTTCTATGAAAACATTTTCTTATAAAAATTTTATATATTAAAAGATTACTTTTATCATTTTCTATAAGAAATTTTTAAGCCCAATTTAAATTTCATTTCCATAAAAAAATATTACATTAAAAAGAAAATCTCAATGAAAATCAATAAAGAATACTAAAAACAGTTTTAGTAGAATTTTTTAATGAAAATTTAAAAATATTTTGTTATGAGTCAAATTTTGCTTTTAACATTTTGAATTGGAAGTTTTCTATAGTGGAATTCGATACCAAAAGCTTTTTATAGCTAAATTTTAAATTTTAAATCAAGAATTCAATTGTTAAGTTTTCCAATATTTTTTTGTAATAAAAACTTTTATCACAAATAAAAATTTTATAATTTTTTATAGGATTCACATTATCCTGATTATGCTAATTTCCATATCATTCAACATCATTTGTAAATTAATCCTAATTAAAGAATCCCTTAGCCCACATTAAATGTTTAACATAATTTCAAAATACCCTAAATAATTATACAATTAAAGTAATTTAATGAACATTTTTATTATCTATCATTATGACCAAAGAATATATGAAACAGAAATTAAAATGCAAGTTGTGTAAGAGAAAACTTATAATAAATACAATAAATAACTCACCTGTTGTCGATTATCCTTAGAAAAGGGCAAAAGTGTTGAAACATGAAACATAATTTCATGACCCTCGTGCAAAGTATACACAGAATATTTACCAGTCATATCACCTGAATAACAAATTGAAGCCACAAATGGAAAAAAGAAAATGAGAAAAAAAGGTTTAGAAGAAAGGATAACAAGGATATACATTAGTTGATATTAAAAAACAACAAAAATAACGTAAGAGTATCTCTTTGAATATAGAGATAAACTTAATAACATATTTTAAGGGGCTGCCAACGCAAACATAATTAAATGGCCATCTTGTGAACATAAAAAAGGACAAACAAGGATAATTTAGAAAGGGAACCTATCCTTAACCAATTTGGAGGTTAAGTGATTTCTATTGGTCATTGTTTGAAAGGTTATACTACGAAATTAAAAAGGGAGTAAAGGTTTAAATATGATTTGATTTGACAAAAAAGGTAAATTGGTTTTTCCAAATTAAGAAAATTACATACACATGTAGGTTTGTATAATAGGAAAGTGTATTTAAACTTTTTGTGTTTTCCTTGTAACAAACTTCTTGTAAAAAATTATCTTTATCTAGTTTTACTTAAATTTTACAACAATAGTCAATCCATTTAAAAATTAAAAAATTTTAAAACATTTTTTTCGTATTTTTTACCCTACACCAAAATTGCTTCTTTTGTTTTTGTTGTTTTCGTTAAAAACTTTCTTTCAAAATTTTCTATAAAAATATTTGTATCAAAAATTTTCTATAAAAATATTTGTATCAAAAATTTTCTATAAAAATATTTATATCAAAAATTTTTGTATCAAAAATTATTTATAAAAATTTTTGTATTAAAAATTTTCTATAAAAATTTTTGTATTAAAAATTTTCTATAAAAATTTTTGTACCAAAAATTTTCTATAAAAATTTTTGTACCAAAAATTTTCTATAAAAATTTTTGTATCAAAAATTTTCATAGAAAATTTTTGTACCAAAAATTTTCTATAAAAATTTTTGTATCAAAAATTTTCATAGAAAATTTTTGTATCAAAAATTTTCTATAAAAATTTTTGTTTTAAAAATTTTCTATAAAAATTTTTGTATCAAAAATTTTCTATAAAAATTTTTGTATCAAAAATTTTCTATAAAAATTTTTGTATCAAAAATTTTCTATAAAAATTTTTGTATCAAAAATTTTCTATAAAAATTTTTGTATCAAAAATTTTCTATAAAAATTTTTGTATCAAAAATTTTCTATAAAAATTTTTGTATCAAAAATTTTCTATAAAAATTTTTGCATCAAAAATTTTCTATAAAAATTTTTGCATCAAAAATTTTCTATAAAAATTTTTGCATCAAAAATTTTCTATAAAAATTTTTGCATCAAAAATTTTCTATAAAAATTTTTGCATCAAAAATTTTCTATAAAAATTTTTGCATCAAAAATTTTCTATAAAAATTTTTGCATCAAAAATTTTCTATAAAAATTTTTGCATCAAAAATTTTCTATAAAAATTTTTGCATCAAAAATTTTCTATAAAAATTTTTGCATCAAAAATTTTCTATAAAAATTTTTGTATCAAAAATTTTCTATAAAAATTTTTGTATCAAAAATTTTCTATACAAATTTTTGTATCAAAAATTTTCTATAAAAATTTTTGTATCAAAAATTTTCTATAAAAATTTTTGTATCAAAAATTTTCAATAAAAATTTTTGTATCAAAAATTTTCTATAAAATTTTTTATCAAAAATTTTCTATAAAAATTTTTGTGTCAAAAATTTTCTATAAAAATTTTTGTGTCAAAAATTTTCTATAAAAATTTTTGTATTAAAAATTTTCTATAAAATTTTTTGTATCAAAAATTTTCTATAAAAATTTTTGTATCAAAAATTTTCTATAAAAATTTTTGTATCAAAAATTTTCTATAAAAATTTTTGTATCAAAAATTTTCTAGAAATTTTTGCATCAAACATTTTCTATAGAAATTTTTGTATCAAAAAATGTCTTTAGAAATTTTTGTACCAAAAATTTTTTATAGAAATTTTTGCACAAAAATTTTCTGTGGAAATCTTTGCATCAAAAATTTGCTATAGAAGTTTTTGCATAAAGAATTTTCTATTGAAATTTTTGTATCAAAACTTTTATATAATTTTTTTTTTTGTTTATGAAAACAAAATTTTTTAGAAAATTTTCTATAAAATTTTTTTTTTTAATTTTTTATAAAAAATTTTTGTATCAGAAATTTTCTATAGAAATTTTCTATGAAAACAAATTTTTGTTTTTTGTAAAAAATTTGTGATACAAAAATTTCTATACAAAATAAATTGTGGATACAAAAATTTCTATTGAAAATTTGATTGAAAGCTGCTATAGAAAATTTTTGTATCAAAACTTTTCTATGAAAATGTTTCTTTAAACATTTTTGTATCAGAAATTGTATATAAAAAACTTAAATAGAAAATTTTTTGTATAAAAAAATTGTTATAGAAAATTTTTGATAGCATAAAAGACATTAGGCTTTGTCCATATACACTGTTGTAGGATCACATCGGTCGGATATTATAAACACTTCGTTATTTAGGTGTTTGTTTTCATTTCTATCATATCTTACCTTTTACATCTAAACCGCCACGAAAACGATCCCAACCTTTAAGACGCACACGTTCGCCCAGAACATCTAAGAAATCCTCAAAGTCTTGGCTCGCTTCCTCTGCAAAAAATAAGAACAAAATGAGATGATTATGATGAAAATGTTTGAAATTATTTCTATGAATATACAGTGGCTGCATTCATAAATTGTTTCTACAACAAAAGAATGTCATTAACGCAGAACAGACAATATGAAGAGGATAACTACAAGAATAACAAACAACAATATGGCAAAAAATATAAAATATTATAATGAAACCATTTGTTAAAGAAAACAAGAGATATTAAAAAGATATTTAGGTTTTTTAAGATTTAATGGATACTTGAAGAAGTATCTGTAGCCATTGTCTTGTCTTAAAGCGCAACTAAAATGTTGGCAAACAAATGAGTTTGAAATTTTTTTTGTTTTCTTAAAGCTAAAATTAAAATTTAACCATGACATTTCTTCCTAACTATTCATTTGTAAACTTTAACATTTCAATTTTAGCGCCAAATCAATATTTTTTATATATTCTTAAGATTCATTAAGATATTTCTATAAACATACAAAAATAAATTTATATACTTACGATTACTTAACATTTCATCATCACAACACTGTCCCGGCTTCATATATACAACGCCAAATTTAAAATTAACCGAACCCTCCTGCTCCTCCAAGAGCAGCAGATCCTTTTGTATGTCAGCAGAAAAGATTTCTTTGGGATTTTTCATCGTTGAGGCATCGATGCCAGTGAAGTGTGTTAGGATTTGTTTGACTGTAAGTTTTTGATTGGCCTGATAAGGTAATGCAATCTTTTGTGTGCCCTGCAATCAAATATGAGAGAAAATATAGGTATGTAAGAAAATTGTGAAAAATATATACACATATGTATAGTTTATATACATTTGTTACATACAAAGATTTCATATATTTGATACAATATTACCAATATGAGTCATATTGAATGCACTTGTAGTTGAAGTACATGAAGCACTTTAAGCTTTTGCAAGTATGATAAAATCGAAAGGAACTTAAGGAATTTATTTTTGCGGCAATGAAATTTTTATAAACTGCATGATTCAAATGTTGAACTTATCGATAAGGAATAAAATCGATTTTTAAATATTTAAAAAAGCTGCAGTGAATTTTAAGGGGAAAGTCATGGGAAAGCATAACTAGTGTATCCAGATGAGCTTGGACAGGCTCTTTAAATAATTTTAACATTCTTACACTATTCCAATCAAAAAAGATAAGGTATACATGTTATACATCAATGAAAAATTTGTTTACAATATAGAAATTGATTTATGACTTCGTCAAAATAGCAAGTGCAACAATAATAATATTAATTAATTTTTTAATATTATTTTGTAGCTTTTTTGCAAAAAATCTTCAAAACTAAACAAGATATTAAAACCATTTTTGGTTAGAGAACAACGAGTTCTAAAATTTTAATTAATATTTTCGAATACAGAGTATGTTTTTTAAATATTTCTGTTCTTTTTGGATTTATTGTCAGGCCCAATCAGATTTTCGCACAGACATTAGAAACATTATATTTTAATAAAGCAAAGTGTTGACAAATTTTTCTATAAAAATTTTTGCATCAAAAATTTTCGATAAAAATTTTTGCATCAAAAATTTTCAATAAAATTTTATAGAAATTTTTGCATCAAAAATATTCTATAGAAATTTTTTCATCAAAAATTTTCTATAAAAATAATTGCATCAAAAATATTCTATAAAAATTTTTGCATCAAAAACTTTCTATAAAAATTTTAGCATCAAAAATTTTCTATAAAAATTTTTGCATTAAAAATTTTCTATAAAAATTTTTGTATCAAAAAGTTACTATACAAATTTTTGCATCAAAAATTTTCTATAAAAATTTTTGCATCAAAAATTTTCTATAAAAATTTTTGCATCAAAAATTTTCTATAAAAATTTTTGCATCAAAAAATTTCTATAAAAATTTTTTCACCAAGAATTTCCTATAAAAATTTTTACATCAAAAATTTTCTATAAAAATTTTTGCATTTTTGCAATTTTTATAGAAAATTTTTGCATCAAAAATTTTCTATAAAAATTTTTGCATCAAAAATTTTCCATAAAAATTTTTGCATCAAAAATTTTCTATCCATTAAAAATTTTATGTAAAAATTTTTGCATTAAAAATTTTCTATAAAAATTTTCGCATCAAAAGTTTTCTAAAAAACTTTTGCATCAAAAATTTTCTATAAAAATATTTGCATTAAAAATATTCTATAGAAGTTTTTGAATCAAAAATATTTTTTAAAAATTTTTGCATCAAAAATTTTCTATAGAAATTTAATTCTTTTTCATATGTTTCTTTTTCGCTTTAAAAACTTTCTATAGAAAATTTTGCAGCAAAACTTTTCTAATGAAATTTTTGCATCGATTTTGTTCTATAGAAAGTTTTTAATACAATTTCTATACAAAAATTTGTATAGAAAATTTTTGATAGAAAATTTTTGATACAAAAATTTTTATAGAAAATTTTTGATACAAAAATTTTTATAGAAAATTTTTGATACAAAAATTTTTATAGAAAATTTTTGATACAAAAATTTTTATAGAAAATTTTTGATACAGAAATTTTTGTAGAAAATTTTTGATACAAAAATTTTGATAGAAAATTTTTGATACAAAAATTTTTATAGAATATTTTCGATACAAAAATTTTTATAGAAAATTTTTGATACAAAAATGTTTATAGAAAATTTTTGATACAAAAATTTCTAAAGAAAATTTTTTATACAAAAATTTCTATAGAAAATTTTTGATACAAAAATTTCTATAGAAAATTTTTGATACAAAAATTTCTATAGAAAAGTTTTTATACAAAAATTTCTATAGAAAATGTTTTAATACAAAAAATTTCTATAGAAAATTTTTGCTACAAAAATTTCTATAGAAAATTTTTACAGAACATTTTTGATACAAAAATTGCTATGGAAAATTTCAATCCCTTGCATGTACTACAAAAGATATATATGTAGGATTAAAAATTGTTGTGGACATATGGTGTAATATTCATCTTGAAATGGAAAAAAACATAAAAATTGATTTTGATTTTTACATGTCCTGGCCATAAATTTTAAAGTTTAGCAAATGTCATTTATTAGTTTATATTTTTTTCTTTAAAATAACAAAAACTTGTATATATTTTGTATAACACTCTTACTAATATTCTTTGTAAGTATACAAAAGTTTTAAATTCTTGAAACATCTTACAATCTAAATCTCATTACATAAACTGCAATCATAGTGTTATATCAACAATTAATCGCTTGTAAACGCAATCTCTTACTGGTTTCCGTAACATGTTAAGCACTTTCCTTTTAAACTGTACAAAAAAAGGAAAATCGATTGAATAACGAACATAGCAAATCAACTGCACTGTCATCAATATTTAACATCCTCCTGTTTTTTTGTTTCCATTGCTCCAAACATTTAGCAATATTACATGCAACATCATGTTTTCATTTCCGTTTCCAGCGAACAAAAAATAA
This sequence comes from Stomorhina lunata, assembly GCA_933228675.1. Taxonomy (NCBI): domain Eukaryota; kingdom Metazoa; phylum Arthropoda; class Insecta; order Diptera; family Rhiniidae; genus Stomorhina; species Stomorhina lunata. The sequence continues at coordinate 97,167,731 of OW121743.1, read as the reverse complement.
AAAAAGAAAAATGAACGTATGTCAATGATTCCTGAGGTGGATTACGTGGTTGACAAACATGAGGGATTAGTAAAATTGAATCAATAAAATATAAACGTTTTTATGGTTCTTTTCAGTTTTACGAAAACAAAAAGGGAAAAGGAAAAATGATATAACATTAAAGCATATAATTCATCGTAATTTCATATAAGAATTTATATTGACTATAAACATTTCGGTAATTTCAATAAAGACATAAAAATCTCAAGATGGATGAATAAAGAGATATTAATTTGAATGCCATTGACATTTTGTTGATGGATTTATTTTTGCTCTTAACAGGGCAAAAATAAGGGAAGTCGAATGTAAACGAAACTTAAGCTGATTGTGGTTGTGTCAAGGCATTTTAAGTGATATAACAAGGATTAGTTTCGCAACAATTAAGTTGATAAAGATAATATATGTTTGTAGAATTTGTGTTGTAAGAGTTTGTGTATGTATGCAATTTAATCAAATTTATTCAATTTAATAACTTAAAATTATATTTGTCAATTTCTTTGATTTAAAAATTAGACTGACCTAAAAAGGAATTGAATGGCCTTTATATTGTCCCATAGTATCTAAAGCAATGTACCCAAAAATTTCAAATTTAATTGAATTCTAGACAGATGGATTAATTCACTTAATATAAGAAAGTCTCTTTCTCTGAAAACGAAAATTTTCCTATTTCACTTTATTACAAATTAGTTCCGGTTAAAAAAGAAATATTATGACGATTAAGTGGCCTTTAGGCTCAGAAGGCTCGGATATAGTGTAATTTTTAAGCTTTTCTTGAAACATCATATTCACGTGTTTATTATCAACTTTCCTTCACAAAAAGATTCGTATTATCTTCCTATAGCGATTTCAAATTTAAATGACATCTAAACTTTGCACTCCCCTTATTTTGAAACATCTGTTAGCTTTTTGTTGTTAGTCAAACAAGTCTTTAAAATATTTTACATTTTGACATGTGTCTGCAAACTGTACACACACATGCATGTTCATCATTTGACCAAATAACATACAGTCCAGCTTAAGTATAATAGAGTTCCATTAATTTTACTTTATGTCATGTTTTTTTTATTTAATTTCTTGATAAATAAAATTCTTTGAAGGCAAGAAGACAAACGTGACTGTTTGTGCTTAAATTCGTGTCTATTAAAAAAAGTTTGCAAAAGAACATTAAATAAATAGAAACATTTAGATTTATCAATAAAAATATCTGTTTTGAAAAGATAAAAAGGTCACATACTATTCAAAGAAATTTAAAAGTATTAAACACTGCAAATTAAATAGCTATATTTTAAGAAAAATCTTTTTAAAATTTATAAACTATCACTGATTAAGAACTTGTAATATTCAGTTGAAATGTATACTGAGGCGTATGTGAAATATTTTATTTATGAGGAAATCAATAACAATCATACGCTCTAGTAATAAATTTTGAATATATAAATGAATGATATTTTACTTAACCCTAACAGTACTGATAACATTTTTATACGTAGACTCCTGATAAGGGTACCCGGGTACCCGTGAATACTTATTTTTCAGTTACGATTAAAATATTCCGCGAAATATATTTAGACTAACTACAGAGATAATTTCAAAAGTTCTTTACAGAAAATGGAATTAAAATTAAATTTTTACTAGAAGAATTCAGAAGATATAACAGCTTTGAAAGTATTACCTTTGTATGGCTTTTGATCTGAAATCAAATCTCAAAACACATAAAGTGCATGATGGTTGCCAAAGGACAATATGTAATACACATAACTAAATTATTGCTTCACCCTTAACAGAATTGTAATTTTCTGAAGTTACTCTATTATACCAGTGCAAAGTTAAGTTGTTAAATTATTAACTAAATGTACAAATTTTAAACTAAAATAAAAAAATAGAATCATACCCATTACTTTTTATATATATAATGCCTTAATTTTCTTACTGGTACCCGGGTAACCTTATCAGGAGGGTTAGGAATATTTGACTATCGGTGAATCCACAGCCTAAGCCAAAAACTTTGGAAAGCTTAGAGAAACAAAAATCTTTAGAAAATAAATAGTTTTAGGAACTTACAAAACCTCAACTTTGTATCATTTATCGTTAAAGAGATATTTGACTTTAAAGTTCGTTCGGGTACCCAGGTACCCATGTCAGGAGTGTTAGGGTTAAATAAGGTAATTACTCAGAATTTGACGATTTTGATTTAAGATGATTTTTTATATCATTATTATTTAAAATACTGTTGGGTTTGAAAAATTCAAATTTCATTCAACGTATGTGAAATTTAATAACTTTTTTCAACATTTTTTTTTTTCAAAACTTGAAGTTTGATTCATTCGTCAAAAATAATAAGAAAATTAGCAAAAATACGATTTTTTTAAATATTGAAAAACTGACATTGATTGGTATGGAAACTACAAATGTGTTCTGTGGCGCCGATTTATCAAGACAAACCCACAGCTTGGTCTTTAGTGTGTTGCAGTGTATCGTCCATTGTTAAAAACAAAGCAAAAGCTCGTCTTAATTGCTGCTCACGAGCAGCCTACATTGGTGGTAAGCTGAAATTGGCTATAAATGAAAAAGCTTAAATAAAACTAGCTACCTAACAACAGATGGCGCACTCTTACAAAAATAGTATGTTATGATATGTATACTGGCAGGAGTAGTGTCATTTCAATACCGAGGCGGCGAAGACACAATGTTAACGACCTGCCCTCAGACAACTATAAACAATCATTTAATTTTTAGAAATTTTAACCACCATTTTTTTCTAAATCAAAAATGAAAAAACAAATAATTTTTAAACGATTTTATAATACAAAAAATGTTGTGTAAAATATTTTTTTATAGAACAATGTTAGTAAAAAAATTAATAAGAAATAATTTAAAAAATTAAGAAAATCTTTTATTTAGTAAGAATTTATCAATAGATAACTTTTTTGTTGTGATACATTTTTTAAGCTTTACTATAAACCAAAAAATATAGCGATGAATTTTTCATAGAAAAGTTTTTGTAACGAAAAGTTTTCTATAGAAGTTTTAAATTTTTTGTAACGAAAAGTTTTCTATAGATTTTTATAATAGAAAAATTTTCTTAAAAAATTTTATAAAAAAAGAATAAAAAATATTCCAAAGAAAACATTTTTTTAGTGATTTTTTATTAATATATAATTTTTTGTAGTGATAAATTTTTTATATATTTAAAGAACTTTTTATAGAATTTTTTTTTTAAGTCAAATATTTTTTACAGAAAATGTAATGAAAAAAGTTTCAATTTTTCATTTAACATACATTTTATAACAAAATATTTTTTAATACAAAATTCTATAAGAAATTTTATCGGAAATAAATTTTTATAAAAATATTTTCAAATTTTATTTTTTTTATAACGAATAATTTTAAATTAATTTTTAATAGTTCAATTGCTTTTTTTCTTTTCTTTAAGAAATTGCTAACTTTTTTTGTAGAAAAATCTTCGTTAAAAATTTTATAAAGAAAGATTTTGAACAAATATTCAAAAGACTTTTTTATTCATTTTTTATAGATCAATTTTTTTATATAAAGAAAGGGTTTTTATAGGAAATTATTTTTTAACGAAAAAAATTTTATAGAAAATTTTTTAAAATTTTTTTTGTAACGAAAAATTTTTTTTGAAAAATTTTTATAACGAAAAAGTTTTAAAATTTGTTTACGTAAGTTTTATAAGAACAAATTTTGTAATAAAAAATTCTTTATAAAAAATTTTATTGTAACGAAAACTTTTTATAAAAATTTTTTTAACAAAAAATTAATTTTTGTTAAATAAATTTTATAAGAAACATTTTTTAATAAAAAAAATCTATAAAAATCTATATTTTATACAAAAATTTTATAAGAAACAATTCTTTATAAAAAAATTCAAAGAATTTTTTTTTAAACAATTTTTAAAATTTTTCATAACTGCACAGCTTCCGTCTTTTTTTTAACTTTTTCAACAAATTGCTTACTTTTTTTTGTAGAAATAATTTCGTTGAAAATTTTAAAAAGAAAAATTTTAAAAATATTCTAAAGAAAAAAATGTTTATACATAATTTTTTAATAAACAATTTTTTTTAGAAAATTATTTGATAATGAAAAATTTATTATATAAAACTATTTTATAACTAAAAACTTTTTAAAGACAATCAGCCTAACCACTCGATTTTAGACCGAAAAAGTCGGCTTTGTTTTGGAAATCGTACCACAAAACAAATTTTAAATTAAATTTGAAAACTTCATTTTAAAAACTAAAAAACTAAAATAAGCTTTTTCTTTTTGAATACTTTTCATTTTGTGATCCGTTGGAAAAAAATGTTAAGTCGAAATTGGAAATTTTTTACAATTTTCAGTCATTACATACATTTTAAAGTTAATTTCTTTAAAGCGGTTGGGATCATATAAAAATTGTGGTTTTCTATTATTAATTCACAAAAAAATATTTTTTTTTTTGTAAAAACTGATGAGAGTTTAAACAATTTTTCATCACATTATGAAAAAATTAAAATATTAATTTATGCTGTTTTGTCTAATGAACACAAGATTTTCTTAATATTTTGTTTTTGGAATTTTTTGAAATTTTATTTTATTATTTCTATTTATTGAAGAAAGCTTTTATAATATTTGAATGTATTTGTTTAAAAATATTTTTAAAGTCTTATTTTAAAAATTTCTTCAGGTACGAAAAATTTAAGAAGTCGATTTTACATAAAATCGACTTTAAAATTTGTTCTGTGGCTGAATATTTTTGTAACGAAAATTTTTCTATAAAACATATTTTTTATAACGAAAAAAGTTTTAAGAAATTTATTTACATAAATTTTAAAAGAAAATCATAAGTTTATATGAAATAAATTTTTATACAAAAATTTATAATGATTTTTTTTCTAACGAAAAATTTGAAATAAATTCATTCATAATTCTACCGCTTTCTGCTTTGTTTGATGGGATTTTTCTTCAGCAAATTGCAAACATATGTCTAAGTTTTGTAAAAGTGGTGTAAAAACATACACATTATCTTTCTTTGCTTATTCCACAGTTTATCGGTTGTTAGTTGCCATTTTTATGATAAAGTTCAAACTCTTACAGGCAACAAAATCCTTCAAAAAAAAAAAAAAAAAATCCACAAAACTGTTACTAAAAATAGTAGACGCATTTACTAACAGAGCATGTCTTTCATGAAATTATACCACAAATTCATATATTTTATGAATGCATACATACGAATTGAGTGACTTTTATTTTCAAAAATTAGAAGGAGAAACCCAAAAATAGAATGAACAGAAATGTCGTTAACAAGTTCATACTTTAACTTGTAAAAGGGTGTTGAAGTTGTTGATATTACGGAATGAGAATTGGTTTGGCAAGTGGGTGTTTGTTGGGTTTTAACTATACTGTTGCCTCTTAACAGTAAATGACCATTTTGTTTCTCTTCTACATCTACATTTTATATTTCCATAACACATTTAGATTTTTATTGGCATATGTTTTCGTTACAAGTGTAATTTAAAAAGTGTACAAAATATTTTTAATGTACTTATATGTAATTTGAAAAAGTATTTTTTAGATCTCATGCAATTCATGCAATATTTCTTAAGTATTAATCTTTTTTGTTATGTATGTTATTGAAAAATAAGATTTAATGAACTTTAAAGTTTTGTTTTGGGAATTTTTTTACACAACATCAACAAATTACTACAAAGTTCTTAAGAGTTTAAACTAATTAAAAGTTTCTTCCAACAACTTTTCAAGACAATAAAAAGTTATTTTACTTTGCAATAACTCTAATCCAAATATTTTTATACTTGCAATATAATATGGGAAGAAAATCTACAGACTTACATACATGATACTTGAATGTTATTGCTAATATGTTAAAGTAATTTTGAAATTGATGCTTCTTATTGTATGACTTAAATAAAGTTTAGAAATTAGTTGGTAGTTTACTGAAGTAAAATACATATAACATTTTATATTAACTGTTATTTTTTCTAACCCTGATCTACTTGTAGCCATGCAAGCAATTATAAATCATATTATTCTATACATATTTCTCTTCCAAAAAAGTTACTGAAGGTTAAAGAATCATACTAAAGACCGGCTCGAGTTTGATATATGGAAATAATTTTAGACTTTGGGTCATAAGTTTTTATCGATTACACAAAATGAAACTTTTTACTTTACAATTAACCTTCACTTTTTTTATTTGTTGTGGTCTCCTAATTATAAAAACCGTAGAGTTTTAAAATTCTATTGATATATTATTTAAATATTTTTCTTATAAAATTTTCCATTTTTTAATTGGCTGAGGCCATTCATTTTATCATATCTTGAAAACGGATTGTTCGATTCAAATATCTTTAAGTGCTTTTAAGATCATTTTGAGGCCCTATGCTCCACTGGGAGTTAAGGATAACAGAAGAAGAAGAAAGATCATTTTTTGATATGATTAACGGATTAGGAGTTATTAGAACATCATTGCAATTTTTTTTTATTATTTAAATGTAAATTTTTTTATTTTTTAAAAAATCCTAACAAATCTAGTATGACAAAAATATACCATTTTAATTACATGGTCACAAAACCGCATTTCCTAAAAATCTATTCATAAAGACTGACTTTGTGAAGTAACAAGCCAAGTCTCATTAAAGTATTTTGAAAATTGTAGCCATTATTAATTTTTTCAACTTTTTAATTTCATATGAAAAATGTTTGCTAAGTTTTTAATTTATTGTTAATAAAATCACTTTTCATTGATGGAATAACGATGGTATGATCTTGACTTTTTCGATTTTTTATGAATTTTTGATTTTGTAAAAAAAAAAAAATTTTACATTTTTATGTGAAAAACTCCACAACCGTTGACCATATGAAAAAAATTGTCTTACAAGACTTGAAGAAAATGTTGTTAATCCGCCGGTGTTTCTTTCCATTCCAAAGATATGGTGAAATTAATGGAACGACTTCTATAAAAATCTGTAATTTTAGAAAAATTAAAAAAAAAAAATAGAATCAACAGAATTTTAAATTTTGTGTGTTTTTGTACTTAGAGGGTCATAATACATCTAAATTAAATAACAGACAGACAGACAGACAGACAGACAGACAGACAGACAGACATACAGACAGACAGACAGACAGACAGACAGACGACAGACGACAGACAGACAGACAGACAGAGAGACAGACAGACAGACAGACAGACAGACAGACAGACAGACAGACAGACAGACAGACAGATAGACATACAGACAGACAGACAGACAGACAGACAGACAGACAGACAGACAGACAGACAGACAGACAGACAGACAGACAGACAGACAGACAGACAGACAGACAGACAGACAGACAGACAGACAGACAGACAGACAGACAGACAGACAGACAGACAGACAGACAGACAGACAGACAGACAGACAGACAGACAGACAGACAGACAGACAGACAGACAGACAGACAGACAGACAGACAGACAGACAGACAGACAGACAGACATACAGACAGACAGACAGACAGACAGTTGAAGAAAATACTCTATAATATAGAGATGTCGCACTTTCATACATTATCTGACGTATGGTCGTTTTGAAAAGACCCATAATTCGGAAACTACTACTCGAGACGATTAACCAATGAGAGAAAGCTAAGGCACACATACATGCTAATATGTATGTGTTTATTTGTGCGTTTATGTATTTTTGATTGTTCCACTTTAATTTCACTTTTGGTAGAAAATATGTATGTAAATTTATATTATATAGTCTTTGGTGAAACTATGTGAAGACAACAATTCTAGCCTTAGCCTTTTAGTTTATGGAGTTTCAAAAACTGACTGAAACTAAAGTTTTATTAGTAATTTACCAACTATTTTCATTCCAGCCGGTCTAATCTTCTTACATATAAAAGTACATAATATACATTTGCAACTCCATGAGGTCTTGGGGCATACAAATATTTGGGTTAAATTTTTGATTTCATTTTGGTTTCCTCTTAACGAGACTAGACTATTTGTGAGTTGAAAACAAAAAAATTTAGGCAAAAGTTCTAAAGCTCAAAATATGGTGAGCGATATACATGCATATTGTAAAGACTACATACACAATTTTTTTGTTCTACTACTCTAAAAGCAATTTGTTGCTTATGGGAGGATAATCATGTCCTTGATATGACCAAATGAGTTATATGAAAGTTGTAGTATTTTTTACAATTTTAAGTTCATAACGAACTTTTACTTGGGTTGGCAGAAATAAAATTTTGGCAAAAAAAATAATCGTACTGATTTGGCTGAGGCAACGAAAATGTAGTGCATATTTGTTTATCTTTTAAATCTTATTTTCAAAATTTCCATTCACTTAATAATGAAATGAGTAATTGATTTATTAGTCAATGCAAAAAAAATGCATTAGTATTAACATGATTTTCAGTTTAATTAACATGACATGTACTGTTTTCTTTCAATTAAGCTTAAAGGAAAATCCATTTAGTTAAAAAGAATTTTGTATGTAAAAGATTTTTAAAGAATTTAGAAAATTTTAAATTTTGATTGAAGAACTTAAAGTCGAAATTTTAAACAAAGGTTGGCCATAATTTGTGGGTAGGGACTAACAGCAATGTATGTTAAACAGGAAAACTTTTTCTGTACTCGTTTTCAAAATAAAACAAGTAAGAACTCTTATATATCCACCATCAATATGTGTTAAATTTGGAAACATATCTCATATATCTACAAGGGTGCAGCTAATTCAAAATGTGGATCAAAACTGAAAAAATCGCTAAGTTAATTGGTATTGTTGGTAAAACCTTTGGACTAAATTCGGTTGCAGTAGCTTTACAGTTCAACATTTAAAAATATCTTAGTGGTTTCCCTAGCATTTACTTTGATCAAAATTCGGTCTCATGACACGGTATAGTTTTACATTAGTAGGTATAGTTTTATATAATTAGGCTAAACACGCTAATAGCAATACGGCAGGTCCATATATTTCGTTAGGAGTTCCTAATGCATCCATCATATATAAAGTCTGGGCTGAACATTGATTGATGCCTATCTAATTTCCAAATTGTTTTGATTGTAGATATAAAAAGGGGATGTTATATATAAAGTCAGCTAAAGTCAAATATGGACTGATTCCTATAAAATTTGTTAAGCTGATCAAAAGTTGCATAAAACTTCCCTATTTTAAATTTAGTCGTCATAGCTATTACAATTGTATTCAATTTATCAGCATAATTTTCCCTGGCGGGGTTATATGGGAGCTCTAACTTAATTTGAACCGATTTTGTCCTTTCTCAACACACAACTTTTTCATCCAAAATACTTTTTAAAATTTTGTCCCTCTAGCTCTTTTCGTTAAGGCGATATCTGACGGACATAAACAACCTTTTCTTTATGTATTTTTGTGTTTCCATAAGTTTTTTATATGGGAGATATGGTCAAATTGTGACCGATTGCGATTAAATTTTGCACAATGGCATTGATATACAACTTTCTTGTGCCAAATATAGTAGTTATATCTGTTATACTTTTAGATTTATTGGCATTTATTTTTTTTTTATTTTAGGTGAAATTTAGGCTGTTTTCGTAAGTTTTTTGTATGGGAGCTATGGCTAAATGTAAACCGATTTTGATTTTGTATATGCTACCTAGGGCTTATGGTTAACTTCTATATACTAAATTTTATCATCATAGCTGTTATAATTTGTCATTTATTAACAAATAAGCGATTAGCCTAGACGAGGTTATACGGGAGCTATGGTCAAATGTGAATCGATTTTGCCCAATTTCAATTTTCTCAGATATGAAGAATATTTTTACTAAGTTTCAGTGAGCTAGCTCCATTCGTTTAGGCGTTATCGTCATTTCAACAGACAGACGGACATCGCTCTTAGAATTTCACAAGGATTCAGAATTTATATCGTTTTCGGTTTTTGAGCCAATATTAAGGAAATTAGAAACGAAATGACAATCTCAATATACCCCCATTCTTTTTCATGGTGGGTATAAAAAAAAAACATAAACAAAAATATATATACAAAAACAAAATATAACAGGGACCAAAAATAACCGTAATTTTGATAGTTTTGGACCAAATTTTCATAAAATGCGATGCTTTTTAAAAATTTGATTTTTATTTTTTAGAAAAAAAGTAACAGTAATTTTTTGATTTTTATTTTTTTCAGCAAAAATAACAGTTAATTTTGATTTTTATTTTTTCGAGCAAAATTAAAAGTTATTTTTTAACTTTTATTTTTTCGAGCAAAAATAACTGTTATTTTTGACTTTTATTATTTTGAGCATGAATAAAAGTTATTTTTTTACTTTTATTTTTTCGAGCTGAAATAAAAGTTATTTTTGTGTTTCCAAGCCCAATTATGATTGCAAAACTCAACTCCATTAATTTTTGAACATATGTAAATTATTTTCACCGAAAAATTATCTTTGTTTGAAAAAATTTTTCAATAAATGTATCATAACTTCAAACAAAAATAGCTTTTATTTCTGCTCGAAAAATAAAAGCCAAAAAATAACTTTTATTTCTGCTCGAAAAAATAAAAATCAAAAAATAACTTTTATTCTTGCTTGAAAAAATAAAAGTCAAAACTAACTGTTATTTTTGCTCGAAAAAATAAAAGTTAAAAAATAACTTTTATTTTTACTTGAAAAAATAAAAGTTAAAAAATAACTGTTATTTTTTAACGAAGAAATAAAAGTCACAAAATAACTTTTGTTTCTGCTCGAAAAAATAAAAGTAAAAAAATAACTTTTATTTTCTGACTTTTACGATAAAAGTTATAACAGTTACGGTCCCTGAAATATACAGCAAATATAATTCTCAGAGCATATTCTTATTTAACCCTTTGACGACGAAGAATTTTCCTGTGGGAATTCTAAAAATTTTATTGCGGATTCTTACTTAAAAATATGACATTTCGAGACTAAAGTGTTATCAAAATTTAAAAATTGTTACTCCTTCTACGAGAAAAATCATGGGACATATGTGTCCCGTTCGTCGTCAAAGGCAAAAATTAGGGAACAAATGCATTCAAAACTTAAAAATATTTTGTCTTTGCAAAAAGTAAACATGAAAACGCATGCAACAATTTATTGTTTTTTTTACATTGAAATGTGCTTATTAGTTTCTAATCAACTGTCCAACAGGTTGCATGTCACAATTTGTGCGTAATTTCGTGTTGTCGCGCTTTGAAAAATTTATATTTCTTAACTATTGTAAATCTTATAAGTTTTTTTGTGAAAATGAGCAGATTGCGTCGGTTCTATAAAACCGAGAGTGAAATCGTACAGCTTTTGAACGCATCGGATAGTGAAGATGAAGAAAATGTGTTAGAATTAGACATCGAGGATAGGGGTGTTTTGGATACTTTTACGGACTTAGAGATCGGAGAAGAAATTGAAATCGAAGATATTTTACAGACTGAAACCCCTTCAACAAGCAAAAATTCTAAAACTGATCCGTCCATGATAGAAGGTATTCCCGAAATTGAAACCGAAGATGTTTTGCTGACCGAAAAACCTTCATCGAGCAAAAGTTCTAAGATCCAAGCTTCAAAAGAAGTAAAATTTCAGTGGAAAAAGACAAATCAAAACTACGTTTCGCCGGCTTATAACGACACTGACTATATATATGGACAGGTTTTAATTCCAAAAGTGAGCCCTAATGATGAGGTCCCATCTATTATAGAAGTCTTCAATACAGTTTGTGATTTCGATACACTCATTGAGTACATAATTCATCAAACGAAACTTTATTGTGAGCAGAAAGGAATTATTTTTTCTATAAGCAAAGAAGAGTTAAAAGCTTTTTTTGGGATGATCATAGCAATGAGTATCCACAAATTACCAGAAATAAGATTGTACTGGTCTACGATGGAAATATATTCAGTACCGTTTATTTCCAAGGTTATGACTCGAGACCGTTTTGAAAAAATTCTTTCCTGCCTACATTTTGCTGACAATGCTAAACAGCCAAGCCGTGATGACCCATTATACGATCGAGCATTTAAAATTAGACCAATAATAAATCACTTCAACTCTGCGTTTGAAAAAGTTTTAAGTCAAGGAAAACGCCAATCTATAGACGAACATATGGTAAAGTTTAAGGGCCGCAATAAAATGAAACAGTATATGAAGGACAAACCCATAAGCTGGGGGTTTAAATTGTGGTGCCGTTGCGATGCTAAGAGTGGGTATCTATATAAAACTGATATATATACAGGAAAAAAGGAAGAGAGAGAAGTTGGCTTAGGCGAATCCGTTATTCTAAACATGACAGCAGGACTGGAAAATATGGGAATAGAACTATATTTTGATAACTTTTTCAATAGTCCTATATTATTACATATGCTTATGATCAATGCAATACGAGCCTGTGGCACTTTGCGAAAAAATCGAGCTCAAATGCCAAAATTTGATAACGATAAATCATTTAAACGTGGGGATATCCAAAGCTTTGTGTCAAAAGGAATTTCAGTTGTGAAATGGATGGATAATCGTGCAGTGTATATGGGTTCTAATTTCATAAGTCCAATCGACACCATAAATGTCAAAAGACGCCAAGTTGGATCTGCAAATAAAATTACTGTGACATGCCCAAAAATGATTTCCCAATACAACGCAGGAATGGGAGGCGTTGATATTATGGACCAGAAAAAGGTATAGTGTTATTTAAATTTGGAAAAAAAGTTTAATAAAAAAGATTTATTTTTAGTCCTATTATGAACATGATCGTAAATCAAAGATCAAATTTTATCTTCGACTGTTTTTTGATTTGATAGATTTGGGTATACAGAACTCATATATAGTATATGACAAGATATCTACAAGTAATTCAAACCCATTTTCTATAAAACATTTGGAGTTTCGCACTCAGTTGGCTACTCAGTTAATAGATGGTTTTTGCAGTCGAAAAGTTGGTATAACCTCAACACCTCGAGAATCCTTTAAAAGGTCAAGGATGGGGGCAGTATCGAATTTAGCTGAACATTATCAAACAAGAATGGAAGGGGGAGCCAGAAAGCGATGTATTGTTTGCGATGGGACACATATGTCCCATCATATTTTCAGCCCACCCGAGAAAAGTGTAAAACCTATTCAATATATTTTGGCCAATAGATTTTCATAAAGCATTGGTGCATATAATACTAAAAGTTAAACTACCTGTATTAACTAGAACGCGAGATATTAGAAAATTAAAATAGTTAAAATAAAAATACAAATTTCTGACTTTGAGATGCTCTGAAGTCCACATAAGTAAAAAAAATCTTGAACTTAAATCTAATTCCAAAGAACGTATTTGTTTTTTATCGAATAACACTATTTAGAACAAAATCCATTGGAAAATGTGGCTGTAATGACAAAAAATCCAAATGGGACATATGTGTCCCGTTCGTCGTCAAAGGGTTAAAGATTTAGCACTCTCATTGAAAAATACTCTCCATTTGGCCAACGTTGATTTAATTTTAAAATTTTTAGTTTCTAAAGTTTTTTCTAAACCTTGTACTATTCTGACCTTTAGTAAACCCACTCGAAAATTACATACTGTAAACAATCATAAATTACATGGAAATACATGCATATTTACATATAAATAAATTATTGGGACATTAATGGGACATATAAATAAATCGGTTTTCTCTTTCTCCCTTCTGTACGTTTATATGTATGTAAGTATGTGACTCGTAAAGTTTTATTATATGGCTTCTAATTCTGATGCTGCTGCTGTTCTCCTGCTACTAAAATTCTACTTGTTGTTGACAAATATTTACTTAACTGGCTAATTATAATCATTAACATGAATGTTGGTGAAATGACATTGTTTACAGAATAAAAATCAACACAAAATAACATTTATTGTTAAAAAGGCTGGAATTGTATATTAGCATCCTAATGATGTACAGTGGTGAGGATTCGAGAAATTAATTTTTAATGAAAATTGTAGTCAATTCGCACAAATCTTATATAATAGTGAAAAATCTCATAAAATTGAAAAAAACATAATAAGTACTATCTAAAATGAAATAATATTGAAATGTTAAATACTTTTTTAGTTTTAAGTTATATTTGCACTTAATATAAGAGCAGTTGAGGGTAATGTGTTACACCTATTAGCTTTTTGCTACATGTGCATTAAAGTGTCCCACCTTTGTATGGAGAAAAAAGACGTACCCCCAAATTTGTTGCATTTCACCCAAATAATTCAAATACAAAAAGTTTCATTCAGATCATATAACTGGAAAAATAAGGGGTTTCTTCAGATTTCTTCAAAATGTTTCGACTTAGAATATATTTTTAAATACATTTTTTAACTGCATGCTACATATAATAAAGAGATATAAAACCTTAATATCGGTTGAAAGATTTCCTAATTATTAAGTATTTCCCAAAATATGTTAAGTCCCGGAAGTCGCTCCTGAACATATGCAATAAAAAAAATATTATTTTTAACAGATTTTAAAAAGTTTGACTAGTTTTACTTTTTTGAGACCTCAAGATATTCAATTATCCAACGACAAATCACTTTTGCATGGGACGAAAAAAATTTTTTTTTCACACCGTTTTCAAAACTCCTTTTTTGGTATTTTTCAATAAATTGGTAAACAAATTCAAAAAAACTAAAAAAAAGTTTTTGTAAAAGCACTTTAAAGATAAGTACAAAGAAAGACTTAAATCGATATCTCTAACGGCTTAGCCGTATCTGCGACTTAAAGTCAAAGAATTTTGACAAAAACCCAATCTTTCACCAAAGTTATAAAAAAAGCAAGTGATTTGTTATAAATAAGCAGTTTTTATAAACAGAACTATAATTATTATTGTTTCGATGGGTAGAAATATATATGTGAACCTTGGTTAAAATCGGATGACAATAACCCTATTATTACCAGGGTCAAAAGTAAAATTTTTAAAATATTCGATTTTTCAAAAAAGGTACTAAAAATTATGTTTTTATATTATATTATTTTTCAAAAATTTTCTTTTTATAAAAAATTTTTCAAAAATTTCCCTTTTATAAGAAACTTTTCAAAAATGGCTCTTGTTTTAAACTGATTTTTTTTTAGAAATTAACCCTCAAATAACCATTGGAAATTTTTTCAAAATTTACTTTTTATAGGAAATTTTTCAAAAATTTACTTCTTATAGAAAATTTTCTTTTTATAAGAAATTTTTCAAAAATTTACTTTTGATAGGAAATTTTTCAAAAATTTACTTTTTATAGGATATTTCAAAAATTAGCTTTTTATGGGAATTTTTTCGAAAATTAACTTTTTAAAGGATATTTTTTAAAAATTAACTTTTTATAGAAAATTTTGCAAAAATTTACTTTTTATAGAAAATTTTAAAAAAAGTTGACTATTTATAAGAAATTTTTCAAAAACCTACTTTTTATCGGACATTTTTGAAAAATTTCCTATAAAAAGTAAATTTTTGAAAAATTTACTTTTTTTAAGAAAATTTTTAAAAATATTCTATTTTTATGGAAATTTTTCAAAAATTTACTTTTTGAAGGAAAGTTTTTTAAAAATTTACTTTTTATAGAAAATTTTTCAAAAATTACTGTTTATAGGAAATTTTTTAAAAATTTCGATTTTCGAAAAATTTCTTATAAAACTAAATTTTCGAATAATTTCTTTAAAATTTCCTATAAAAAATTCCTGTAAATAGTAAATTTTTGAAAAATTTCCTATAAAAAGTAAATTTTTGAATAAATTCCTATAAAAAGTAAATTTTTGAAAAATTTCCTATAAAAAGTAAATTTTTGAAAAATTTCCTATAACAAGTAAATTTTTGAAAAATTTCCTATAAATAGTAAATTTTTGAAAAATTTCCTATAAAAAGTAAATTTTTGAAAAATTTCCTATAAAAAGTAAATTTTTGAAAAATTTCCTATAAAAAGTAAATTTTTGAAAAATTTCCTATAAAAAGTAAATTTTTGAAAAATTTCCTATAAAAAGTAAATTTTGGAAAAATTTCCTATAAAAAGTAAATTTTGGAAAAATTTCCTATAAAAAGTAAATTTTTGAAAAATTTCCTATAAAAAGTAAATTTTTGAAAAATTTTTGAAAAATTTCCTATAAAAAGTAAATTTTCGAAAAATTTCCTATAAAAAGTAAATTTTCGAAAAATTTCCTATAAAAAGTAAATTTTTGAAAAATTTCCTATAAAAAGTAAATTTTTTAAAAATTTCCTATAAAAAGAAAATTTTTTAAAAATTTCCTATAAAAAGTAAATTTTTTAAAAATTTCCTATAAAAAGTAAATTTTTGAAAAATTTCCTATAAAAAGTAAATTTTTGAAAAATTTCCTATAAATAGTAAATATATGAAAAATTTCCTATCCAGTCCACATATCAATTTTTGTTATTTGTCTTATTAAGCAAGTTTTTTTTTTTATAAAATTCACTCATGATGGAACTTTTTTTCCGTGGGTTAACAGCCATCTTTAAAAATAAATGATTTCCATAAACGTTATATAATTTAAAGGTGAGTTATTTTAAGCTTTCTTTTATAGGAATTAAATCAAAATCAATGCAAATCCAAGGGTAGGGAGATTTTGCATTTTGATTTTTTTATTGTCATCCCAGTATTTAGTTTAAGGCAAAAATAATTGTAAAAAAATTTCCCTCAAAATTAATGTTGCTATTGCTTTCTTTATTACTTTCCCTTTAGCAACAAAATAAATTTTTGTTGAATTTTTATTTATTTCTATACTATTTAACTTTTCTATAGATACTACGACAGTGCCGTATAAATATTTATAAATAAGTGTTTGGAAATCTTATGGTTTTACAAAGAAACCCACAATAATTGCCAAAGGAATCATGTTGGAGTAACTAAATAGAACAATGCAGGACTAAATTGTTACTGAGTGCGTGCCTGAGGCAATGAGTTTGATTAACGATTAAATTGGGTTAAAGCGAAGAAAACGAGAAAAATGAAACAGAAAAAATTGAGAATAAAGAATGGGATAATTAAAACGCTTATTATACCACAGGGAAGTGATGGAAAATTTTTTAATTTAGAAGTGCTTTTTCCAGTGTTGTTTTAATGTAAAGAAAAATAGGATGACAGATGAAGTAGATTAACTACTTTTTTGTGCTTAAGTAAATTAATTCAATGATTGTAGGACTTTCGATTTTTAAGAAAACACGTGTATTATTAAATTTTAAACTTACAAAAAGAAATTTTAAGTTAAAATTTTTGTATTAACTTAATAAATACATAATTTAAGTTTTTAATATATTTTTCTGAAATTTATATGTGTTTTTATTAATTTTACATGTATTTCCAATAAAACTTTCAAGTTTTCTGCTTAAAGTTTGGCGAAACATTTTATTTTGAATATTTTCAAGTTAAATTAGCGGAAGCGGAAGAAAACTTTTTGTTAAAAACTTTGCTTGTAAAAAGTATCGAAATGTATATGATACTCTTGTAAATACATACTCATAAATACAAAATAATTGGCAAAGAAAAACAAAAGCTGAAAAATACATACATACACACATATATACATGTTCTTTTTATAAATAACTTTTGCTTTTCAACACTTTTGTTTAATTGCAACAAAGATTATGATAACAGAGAAAACATAAATAACTAAAGTTGTAGTCATATAGAGATGGCGTTAATGTGCATGCTATATAAACCCAGTAAACAATTTTGTTTGACTTTAAAAAATAATCATATACTATTACTTAGAACAGAATAAAAACTACAAAAAATTAGACAAACGCGAATTTATGGGCATTTTTATGATAAACTCCTTTAAAGCATAACTTCTTTTTTACTGTTTAATAGAAAAATTAAATAAATATTTCTAAGAATGAAAATGTTATTATGCAAAACATAAAATAGTTTTTTATAATCAGCTAAGTTTGGTTGCTCCATAAAATATGCTTTAGTTTTTCTACTAATCTCTAGCAGTGACAATATGTGTGTACACATCCATACATCTGTTTTCTTACATAATCTGACCAGTGGCTACACACGGACTGACATTTTAATTTGGCTTTTCAGCTTTAAAATCCACATGGATTTGTGTATGTCTATCAAAAAAGTCGTTCTGACATAGCTTTTGTTTATTTTTTCATAATAACAACAGCTGATAACAAAAGGTATGTCAGAAGCAAATAGAACAAAATAAAATTTTTACATATGACTTTCCGTCTGACTTTTAGAGAAGTTATGTTTAAAAGTATAAAATCATATTTAATTAATGTTTACGTGGCAGACGTAAAAAACATACAGCCCAACCACAGAACATTTAAAGTCTACTGTAAACCGAAAAACTTGACTTTATTTCGAAAATTGTACCATAAAACAAATTTTAAATAAAATTTTAAAACTTGATTTTAATAACTAAAATATCCTTTTTTTCTTTTGAATGTTTTTCATTTTCTGTTGTTTTGGAAAAAATATTAACTCGAAATTGGAAATTTTTTAAAATTTTCAGTCATTAGATACATTTTAAAGTTAATTTCTTTAAAACGGATTGGGATCATATTACAATTGTTCTTTTCTATTATTATTGCACAAAAATTAAATTTTATGTAAAGGTTGATGATCACTTATATAATTTATATGATTAAAAATTAAAAATATTAAGATATGCTGTTTTGTCTAAAGACACAACATTTTCTTAATATTTTGCTTTTGGAATTTTTGAAATTTTATTTTATTATATTTTTTTTGTAATATTTGAATGTATTTGTTTAAAAATATTTTAAAAATTTCTTATGGTACGAAAAATTACAAAAGTCGACTTTAAAATAAAGTAGATTTTATATAATCGACTTTAAAATTTGTTCTGTGGTTAGGCTGATAAGCTCTAAAGGAAGCTTTAACCGTAAAATAGGTTGAATTTTATACAAATTTAATTTTTGACGAATATCTCTTTTTAACTTGTGGAAGAAATATCGAAAAAGCTGTAAAAAATATGAACGAGATCTGAAAATTTTTTAAAAAATATCTATAAATAGTTTCTTATGCCAAATATTTTCTAAGAAAAATTTTTGTATTGAAAATGTTTATTCCATAAACAAATTTTAACCAAAACTGTTTGTTCGATAAATTTAGCTAGTGAAAATATTGGAATAAAAAATTTTGATGGAATAATATAAATTGTTCTATACAAAAATTTTACAATGAAAAAAGCAACGACATGTGTGGAAAATCAAAAGAAAAAGAAGGTAGAACTATAAAATGTTGTGTGTTTCTTCGCTTTATGTTGAAATTTGTTAAGACACTATAATTCGTATTTAGTCTGTCTCGCATGTTAAGTATAATGTGTTGTTTTCTTTTTGTATACAATTAGGGATGCTCCTTCTGATGATGATGTCTTAACAAGCTATTAAAGCTCATCGAGGAAAGTTTTTAATTTTTGATAAGACCAAAAAATGTTTGTTGGAAACATTTTTTGTTTTTTTTTTTTTAATTGTTAATAATAATAAATAATTGTAATAAATTGGGATTCTAGTGCAATACACTTATGTAATAAAATGTTTGATAATGTTTGATTTTTAAAAAATCCTTTCAAAAAATTTTCTTCAAAGAAATTTTATATCGAAAATTTTTCTATGAAAATTTTTGTTAAAATTTTTTTTGTTTTTAAATTTTACAACAAAAATTTTTCTTTAAAACATATTTTAAAATAAAAATTTAATAACAAAATTTTCTAATAATTAATTTTTGTTTATAGGAAAATTGACTATGAAAATTTATACATATAACAAAAATTCTATGAAAAGTTTTTCTATAAAAAATGCTTATACAGAAAATTTTTCAACAAAAGATTTTTTTGAACAATTGTCGCAAAAATTTCTATTCTCTTAAAAAATAAAACCGAACATGTTTTTCTGAAAAATTTTTATACTAAAAATTTTGTGTATAAAATATATTTTGAAAAAAGTAAACCATTTAAAAATTTTATAACAAAAGATTTTTTGGAATAACTATTACAACAGTTCTTATTCTACAGAAACAAATTTATACCGAAAAATTTTTAGGAAAAAATTTTTGGTATTAAAATTATTTTTATACCCAAAATTTTTAATATAAGAAATTTTGTATATAAATCATTTTTTGAAATAGTTTATCCACAAACAAACTTTTTACCGAAATTTTTCTTACAAAAATTTTTTCACAACAAAAATTTTTTTTTAGTTTAAATTTTTTTTTTTTTATTTTTTAGTAAAAAGTTTGATGACGAAAATTTTCTTTTTGAAAAAAATTGTTAAGAAAAAATGTTTATACAAAAAATTTTATATATAAAACATTTTGAAATAATTATTCCATAAAATATTTTTTTTACCGAAATTTTTGAGAAAACATATTTATACTAAAAATTTTTTAGGAAAATTTTTTATACAAAAATTTTTTGAAATAATTTTTCCATAAACAAATATTTTACCGAAATTTTTTACAGGAAAAAATTTTTAGTATAAAAATTATTTTTTTTGAGGAAAAATGTTTATACCAAAAATTTTGTATATGAAATAATTTCTCCATGAACAAATTTTTTATCGAAATTTTTTCTCCAAAAATTTCTTTAAAGGAAAAATTTTTAGTATAAAAATTATTTTCTAGTAAAAATTTTTATACTAAAAATTTTTAAGGAAAAATTTTTATACATTACATGTTATACATAAAAAACATTTTTTAAAATAATTTTTCCATAATCAATTCTTTTACCGAAATTTTTTCATACAGGAACAATTTTTTGTATGAAAATAATTTAATACAAATTTTTATGCCGAAAATTTGTATACTAACAATTTTTAAGGAAAAGCTTTTATGCTGAAAATTTTTTCATAAAGAAAATTTTTACCGAAATATTTTCTACAAAAAAATTTTCAGAGAAAATTTTTTAATTAAACAAATTTATATCCAAATTGATCTATGAGAAAATTGTATGCCAAAAATATTAAATTATTTTTTTTTTTTGAAAGGTTATCTATCTATTATTTACAAATATTTATAAAAAAAAAAAAATTTCAAAAAAAATGTATACCTACCGAAAAATTAAAATTTATTATTCTAGGCAAAAATATAAACCAGAAAATTTTCTTTGAAAAAAATTGAATATCAAAGATTTTTATATCAAAAATTTGTCTATAAAAATTGTGAACCTTTAATTTGTCTAAAAAAAAGCGTATGCCGGAAAATTGTTAACGACAAATTTTTGTATCTTTATGCGAAAAAGTATAGTCTTTAAAACTTTAAAACTCTTTCCTGGCTTGAAGGTAAAAGTTCCTAGTAAAAGGAGTTTTAGTTGCTGGAAATGACTTTTGAAGGTTTTCGAATTTTTTCCAAGATTTAATCTTCCTCCGGACTTAATCAGAATAGCAGTCATATGGTTGACCTTGATTTTTGGAAACTTTTGGTGCCCATAAGTTGATGTTCTTTTAAAGTTCCAGTAGAAAACAGCATGTAAATAAAAATATTTTCCAGGAAAATGTTTGAAAAAAATATACTCTTTTGAGGTTGTTTCCATTTTAGAAATCATAAGTTTTAAAGGCTAAAACTTTTTTTCGGTTTCTGAGAAATTAAGCCAAAAGAACAAGCCAGAGAAAAAAATGTAAGTAGAAAATGCACAGTAGAATTTCAGCTACAACTACCCAACAGATGAAGCGTTGGGAGTTGCCTCTATATGACACAATGATAGCTAAGCGAAAATTACCATATATTTTCAGAAATTTTTTAATATAATATATATCGTTACTTTAATATAGAAAAGCCCTAACTAATAATTTTCTTACTCTACAGAAGAGGGGGAAAAAACTAAACAAAATCTTAAGTTTTGAAGATATAGAAAATTTCTAAACGTAGAGTTTTACTAAATTCTCTAAAGAATTTAATGCTATAACTTTTTTAAAAATTACAAGATTTTTATAAAATTATATTATATAAAGCTTTAAAAAGCGATTTGAATGAAAAATGACTTAGGGCCTTTCTATATTAAAGTAACGATATGTAGAATTAATTTAGCCATAATCAAAAGTATAAAAGTGTATAATAATGCCGAATAAATATATATTTTGATTTTTGATAAATAACCAATTTTTTTCTTGGACTAGTCATGTGACTGGATTTTAGTTACTTTCCTTTCTTTGTAATGCAAAGTTGAGTTTATGATAATATATGTATATTTATAATATAGAAATTTTTTTGAACAGTTCCTTGATTTGCCTTTGAAATGCAGGATTGGTAAACAACTACATATTTACATGCACACAGATAAGCTGTATATGTATACAAGTTTTTGTTATATAATAAAAGTGCTCCCTCCCATAGAGGCTGCCGACGAATTGTTTTAAAAATGCAAGTGCTTTTTAAAAATTCATATATGAATTTTTTCAGTTTTATGGTTGTTTTCTTATTCTATTTGTTTGGTTTATCTGCTTACCTGTTTGCGGAAGAGTATGGCACGATACATAGGTGCTCCTTGGTTGCCGGAATCCTGAGAAACCACAGATAAGAAATATGGACTTTTTTCAGCATCAATGCCAACATAGTTTTGATGCACTTGAATGGAATAAACGAAACGAAACAGAAAACACTCACATTAACTGACATTTATTGTGGTTCGTGGCAAAATGTGAAATATTAAAGAAATTTTTATGAATTAATAATAAATAAAAATGAAGTTGAAAGAAATGAAAAATGTAGTTAAAATTTGAATATATTTTTTATATATGTAGGTACATAGGTGAACAATAGGCCGACTTAACAATACAAAAGTTGCTCTAAATTACTACTAACTAGTAATAAAAGTTTATTTTTTGAATCTAAATATTTCGATTGATATCTGTCAAGGCTATTGATAGGGGGTATATTTTCTGATCCACTAAATGAAAATTTGGCCATTGATAAATGCTGGTTATACAATATACGAATTGGGTTACTTTTTTGGAAAGGGGATAATAGAGAGGTGAAAGGTTCTGAAAAGGATAAAGATAAAGCTTTATATTATTTAACATTGTAATTGCATGAGCGCCATCTGAGGTTAGGTAGACGGACTATTTAAGCCTTTTGTTCAACTGATAATTTCATTTTTTTTTACATCGACGGCGTGTTAGTGCTAAAGTGCTTATCGTCACACATTAGTTTGAAAAAAAGGTAATAAATCTTCTAAAGTTTTCGAATTTTGGATTTATCAGAAGTAAAAAAGCTGTTAAACCGTGAAGCTTTTCTTAGTTATTATCCAATATGGTTGATTTTTTATATTTAAATGAACTTAAAAAAACGAAGAAAAAAAATTGATCACTATAATAACTCTTATGGCTTTTAAGTTATTTCAATTCAGAAATAAAGACAAGTATGATAGTGATATAGTCGGTTAAGACCGACCATACAATACCCTTCACCACTGAGGTCAAAGGTGTTTTTTTTTCTGTATAAAGACAAATATTTGCTAAATTTTGCCATCATACAAACATTTTCTCAAAACTTATATATTTAAGCTGTTTCCGTCATTTGGACTTATATGAGAGCTAGGGTCAAATGTGGACCGATTATCTCGAAATTTTTCAAATTGATTACAATTTTTACAAATCAACTCAAAATTCTCAGTATCTTCAGATTTACGAGCGTTTTAGTGATTTTTGTCTCATTTAGTGCGTTTTTTCAGAAGAGTTTCTATGGGAACTATGGTCAAACGTAGTCCGATTTCAACGAAATTTGGTAGTGATTTAGGTTTACATAAGCAGTACTTGTTGTAAATTTCTTGAAAAAATATTGATATTTGTGGCCAATTTATTAATTCCGGGAAGTGGGGCCCATGGGATTTACCATAAATAATGGACTGATTTTGACGAGTTTCAATAGCCATGGTCCCACTATCAAAAAATGATCTGTGCTAAATTTCATCAAATTATCTTTAGAATTGTGACCTGTACTTTAATTATATGGTTTACATGAGGGTCCAGCCAGCCGTCCAGACGGACGGACGTACTGATATCGCTAAATCAACTCAGAAAGCGATTCTAAGCCTATTGGTATACTAAAATGTGGGTCGAAGACAAATATTTCTATGCGTTACATAGATCAGGACAAAATTATAATACCCTTTCCACCTATGCTGTGATGGTGAAAAAACATTTTTTTTTATCTTCGACTTTTTTCAGTTTTTGACCGATTGTGTATTCGATATTAAATCGATAATATTTTAAAAAATGTTCTTAATAAGCCAACAGTTTAGAACATAAAACTGTGGAAACCGTTTTTAAATATCTTGAACCGTTTTATGTTGAGAAATTTCCAAAGTCAAATATTTTTCGCTGATCGAAAAATGTGCGTTTTTCCCAAAAATGTGGTATCATTTTTTAACTTTTTACTAAGAAGTTATTTATCAAAAGTTAATATTTTGTTATATATTCACAGAGAATGGGGTCTTGGGATGACTTTAAACTAAATTTTAAGTCAGTACAACATTCACTCCACGTACAGCATTGGCCGAAATTTATCGAATTTATATGAAAATTTTTGTGTTTTCGAACATATAGCCAAAAAGTGAAACCGATTTGGCAACTTTTTAAAATGCAGTTATAAAGTCCCATATATTTCCTTTACATTTTCAAAATAAAAACTAGAGCAAAGTTATAAACGAATCCACAAAATTGAACTTTATAAAAAATGGCAAAATTTCTATATACCAAAATTTTTATTGCAAAAAAGGTCAATTGGGTTTTCTTTTTAAAATTTGTTAAATTGTTTTATATAAACCATAAAATAGACTTCACTACTGCAAAAAATTATTTACGTAACTTACACGGTTTTTCAGAACTTTAAAGCCAAATTTCAAGTCAAACTTTTTTTGGTTTGAAACAAAAAAAAAAAGTGGTAATAAATCCGTATCTTCTAAACTGTAAGCCTGATTGCATCAGTATATATGACATTTTAGGAGGACCGAAGCTTTTCGAATTTAGGATTTGCGGTTACCCTGTGTTTACACACGGTGAAGTTTTGGTCGTCGAAGTAAACCACCTCAGAAGTAAAAGAAATAAAAAAGCTGATTTTCTCTTAGACTTTTTTCAAGGTTTTCCCATTGTGCATTTCAATAAATCAATAACATCTTTAAAATAACTACTTTGTAGCCTACAGTTCAGGAAATAAAACTCTGAAACCCGTTTTCAAATATCTTGAATTATTTTGTGTTGAGATATTTCCAAAATCAAATATTTTTTGCAGTTTTTTTTTAAGGTAATATCTAGTTTTTACTTTTAGTTAAGAAGTTTTTTCTAAAAAGTTTATTTTTTATTATATATTTATATAGAATGGGGTCTTGGGGTGATTCACATCAGAACTTTAAATAGTACGAAAATCACCCTACGCACAGTATTGACCGAAATTAGACCAATTTTCTTGAATATTTTTGAGTTTTTGAACATATAACAAAAATGTTAAGCCAATTTTGCAATTTTTAGAACTACAGTTAAATATCTCAATATGAGTTCTTTAGATTTCTAAAATAAAAAGTAACGCGTATTTATAAACTAATCCAGAATATATGATTTTTTAAAATATTACAAGTTTCCATATACTATAACTTTAATTGCAAAAAAGGTCAGTTGGGTATAATTTTTTCTTGATATTTAAATTGTTTTTCATAAACAATAAAATAAGCTTTAATACTGCAAAAAATCTTATTTCTTTTACGTTGTACAGTTTTTGAGATATTAAAAGTCAAATTTCAAAACTGATTTTGTAAAAAATAAGCAATACACAGGAGATAATTTTTTTCGGTTTCAAACCACTGTGCGATGCATGATAGTGTGGTAACTAATAATTTAAATAGTAAAAATTATTACAACAATTGATGTTTGCCGTGACTTGGGCTCGAACCTAGGCAGAAAATGCTTAGTAGTCGACGTGCTAGTTAACTACTTCACAGAACCATAACTTTTGGCAATGATGAAGAAATTTTAGATTAAGAATTTATTTATTAAAAAATAATTATAAAATGTAATTGCTAAAGAGCTTATTTGGGATTTCTTAACTAGGATAATACAATTTTTACAGTTCCACTACAACTGATTAGCTATGGTCATCAAATATCTCTCAAAACCAATAGGACACAAATAAAGACAAATCAATGTCCTTTCTAATCTCAAAAATTGTATAAAATTAAAGAATCTTCCAAAATTTCCTAATCCCCTAATCAGATTAAAGTCACTTTATTTTTGTGTGCCTTAAAACTTCTTAAAATATTTATTAAATAAAAATCTACTTAACATAAAAATGACCTTTTAAAAAATTTAATCCAAATCCCCCCCCCCCAAAAGAAAACACAAAAATCTCATACATATTTAATTTTGAACGCACAAGTAACATTCTATGAGATTGTAGTGGGCTTTAAAACCATTAATATCTATTGTATTCTTCTACTACAAACAAAAAAAAAATAAAGATAAAAAAAATGAAAAAGTAGGAAAATGAAAAGATAAACATGTGAAAATTTCATCAGCTAGAAGAAATAAATACTTACATTTACCCAGGAAATACTTAAAATACCAACGTGTTTGATGTTCAGGATTTTCCAATATGGGAGCACTAGGGGAGCCAAATACCTGTACAAGTAAAACAAAATAAAATAAAAAGAAATTTTGTATAAATAAGCAAAAATTTAAAGGAAATTGAAAATAAATGATTAAAGATGTTTCAAGAGTAATATGTATTGTAGCATTCACATAGATTTCTTTTATTTGTTTATAAAAATAGAAATCACAGCAGGTGGATAGATTTAGGTCTTGTTGATTGTCAGTTGTAATCAATCAAATGTCAAAATATATCGAAAATCTCATATATATATATATATATATATATATATATATATATATATGTCATAGTATTAGTTTTGCAACTTGTAGAACAATTGTGACACTTCAAAGATATTGACTTTTCAGTTTTACTGTTGGTCTATTTGTCAATTAATTTTACTATTGCACTAGAAAATCTTTTTTAGTTTCAATGCTTGACCTCCAGATATCGGTATATATATATATATATACATATACATATATATATATATATGTATATATATATATATATATATATATATATATATATATATATATATATATATATATATATATATATATATATATATATATATATATATATATATATATATATATATATGTATATATATATAAAAAGAATCTGCTTACATTTTGTCAGGGCTACCATACAACTCGAATCAAAAATATTTCTTTAGAAATTTTTTACTAAAAATTTTCTATAGAAATTGTTTATAAAAAATTTTTCTATAGAAATTCTTTTATAAAAAATTTTTCTATAGAAATTTTTTTATAAAAATTTTTCTATAGAAATTTTTTATAAAAGATTTTTCTATAGAATTTTTTTATAAAAAATTTTTCTATAGACATTTTTTATAAAAAATTTTTCTATAGAAATTTTTTTATAAAAAATTTTTCTATAGAAATTTTTTATAAAAGATTAAAAAAAAAAATTTTTTCTATAGAAATTTTTTTATAAAAAAATTTTCTATAGAAATTTTTTTATAAAAAATTTTTCTATAGAAATTTTTTATAATAGATTTTTCTATAGAAATTTTTTATAAAAAATTTTTCTATAGACATTTTTTATAAAAATTTTTTCTATATAAATTTTTTATAAACAATTTTTCTATATAAATTTTTTATAAAATATTTTTCTATATAAATTTTTTATAAAAAATGTTTCTATAGAAATTTTTTATAAAAAATTTTTCTATAGAAATTTTTTATAAAAAATTTTTCTATAGAAATTTTTTATAAAAAATTTTTCTATAGTAATTTTTTATAAAAAATTTTTCTAGAGAAATTTTTTATAAAAAATTTTCTATAAAAATTTTTTATAAAAAATTTTTCTATAGAAATTTTTTATAAAAAATTTTTCTATAGATATTTTTTTATAAAAAATTTTTCTATAGAAAATTAAAAAAAAAAATTCTACAGAAAGTTTTTTATCAAAAATTTTTCTATACAAATTTTTATAAAAAAATTTTTTATAAAAAATTTTTCTATAGAAATTTTTTTAAAAAAATTTTTCTATAGAAATTTTTTTTTAAAAAAATTTTTCTATAGAAATTTTTTATAAAAAAATTTTCTATAGAAATTTTTTTTATAAAAAGTTTTTCAATGGAAAATTAAGAAAAAAAATTTCTATAGAAATTTTCTATAGAAATTTATTTTTATTAAATAATTTTCTAGAGAAAATTTTTTTAAAAATAAATTTTCTACAGAAATTTTTTTATAAAAAATTTTTCTATAATAATTTTTCTATAGACATTTTTTTTATAAAAAATTTTTATATAGAAAATTAAAAAAAAAAAATTTCTACAGAAAAAAATTTTTATCAAAAATTTTTGTATAAAAAGTTTTTTTATCAACAATTTTTCTATAGAAATTAAAAAAAAAGATATTTAGGAAAGTTTTTATCAAAAATTATTACATAGAAACATTTTTTATCAGCAATTTTTCTATAGAAAATTATTTTATCAGAAATTTTTCTATAGAAAATTTTTTTATCAAAAAGTTTTCTATAGAAAAACTTTCTATTCTTCTTCTTCTGTTAAAACTTTCTATAGAATATAATTTTTATCGAAAAATTTCCAGAGAATAATATTTTTATATAGAAAAATATTTTTGTCTAAAAAATGTTTATACAGAAATTGTCTAAAATTATTTTATATTATTTAGTATGTATTTCTGTTTTGAAAAATATTCCCAATTCGGTTACATGTTTTTCAAACAATGTTTACAAAAATAATATATGTCATGGCAACAATGTTCGAGATTATATTTCTTTGTTCTCTCGAACCATATATTTTGTTGCTATAAATTGGATTTTGATTTTGTTTTTTGCATATTTTGTTTTTGTCTTCTCTTTAACAAAGCGGCATCAACCGACTTTGTTCACATACAAATTTCAATTGAATGACTTAAACACTATTTTTCATGAGTTTTGTTAATGATCGTGACGTTTAAAAAAATTAAAAAACGTTTTCGGCTTTTCTCATTCCATCCAGCTTTTTTAGTTTTAATCCCAATAATCGCAATATTAAATATTATTGCAATCGGATGGCTTTAACCTTTGCCGCCACGACGCCAAAGATAAAGAGAGAAAGGTCAATATGAAAGCCATAGAATAAGTATGAAATTTTTAATCTAACTTAGATCAAACATATGTTTTCATTAAAAATTTGCTTATATTCAGTATTTTTTGAATACTTTAACTTGCTTTTATTAAAATGTAATTATTTTTTATCTTAGAGTATGACACATTATTCTCAGGTCGGTTTCAAACCACATTTTTTAATTTTTCAAAAATACTGTTTAACAAATATTACAATTTAAAATTGTGTAACCGGTGTTTTAAAGTACACAAATAGCAAAATAAACTACACAAATTTCCTAAACAGTTTCGAAGTACTAGCGATTTGAATTCGCCGATTTTCCACAAAATGACATTTTTTGTCTTAACCCTTGTCATTTGTTTTCCTAACCCCATGACATGACACAATGAAATTTTGTAGTTATAAGATCTAAAAGCAATAGACTAAAAAAAAATTATTAATTTTAACTCAAAATTTCCCCAATTCCCAGATCAGGAAAAAAGGGTTTAAAAAAATTTGTTTTTTTACAAAAATGGCAACACTGGCTCTATTTGCAGCACGTTTCAGAAAAACCTTATCTTAGTAATAACAGATACGTTTGAATATATAAACATTATAATTTTTTTCAAATTGAGAAATTTTTGTTTCAACTATTTTTTCTACAAATTGCCATTTTTTGCGAGGACCAAAAGCCCAATTAACAAGAAATTATTTTATACGCATCCCCATTATGTTTTCTATTAAAAACTTTCAAAACTTTTTTTGTTTCTGTTTATGTTTCTTAAGAAAATATTTTTTTATTAGTGAAAAAATATAGCTCAAAAACAGCTATATTTTTTCTACGTTTCAAATTTTAATTATTTGTAACTTTCAAACGAACAAATATCTATAGCCTACTCCCACAAACATTATTCGGAATTTTATTAAAATTTTAAGGCATATTCTTAAAGAATTGTTGGCCCTCAGATGCATCCACTATATCAAAAAAAGCTTAAAAAATATTTAAAAAATCAACCCAAAAATTCTTTTTACCCAAATATCTCGAAAGCCAAAGGAGATAACCTATACATGTAAGCATATTTTTTGCAGATCTTTTTATGAACACCTTAAGTTTAACTTTCTTTTCAATCTATCCATTAATGGATTTTTGACGAATTTTTAAAGAAGTCGAACACCCGAGGTGACCAACTTTGAAGGTCCATCAATCACTCTCTTTTAAAAACACTGATTTTCGCCTTCGTCACAGTTATCGATAATTGATTTGGATAATTTTTTTAGCGATTTAAATACGTTGGTTTATATATTATATATTATTCCCCGACAACATTCCAATTGGAACAAGGGGTACTTCTCTCAGACAATGAGCTGCATCCGATTCTATTTTTTTAGACTCATTGAAAGGGACCTACGTTTTAACGCCGGCTCCGAACGGCAAATGCATTAGTTAGAGAAGTTTTACATAGCCTAATACTCAATAACCAGTGGCTAGCTGAGTTATGAGGTGAACCACCGTTTTTTTGAAAATTTATTTTTTCAAGTGAGTCTGGCCAGGGATCGAACTTGTGCCTCTGGTATGCAAGGCGGATGACTAACCTGCTATACCACGGCGGTTCACAAAAAATACGTTGGTTTACCGAATAATAAATTTGACACGTCTTTCCAAGTATGTACTGTCAAGACTAATGATTACTAAAGTGGCGGCAAAACAATTTAGCATACCTTCAAGACGGTTACCCTGTATTATACTTAGGCTATAGTTTTTTATTCAGACTTATACTTATTCTTATACTCAGACTTTATGTTCGTGCTATAGACTTTTAATAGAATTATGAGTATTGTCTCGTATTCAAACTATAGTTTAAAGGTACAAGGCCAATACACGCGGCATGCGGCTGCGGGCGGTCGTAATATTGTCAGTACATAAAATGTGCGTTTGTTTACAAAAGTATTCATATAAGAATATATTTGAGTGGGATGTAATTAAATCTGGCAGCACTGAAAAAATCTACCTCGCGGAAAAGTAGAACACAGTTCAACTTTTTTCTATTGCCGCTTCAAATTTGACAAATCAAAAACAGCTGATTGCCGCCCGCAGCCGCTTGTCGCGTGCATTGGCCTTCTAAATTAATATTCAGTACTTTAGTTTAAATTCATACTACAGTTTTACTGTTGTATTATTCATATAAAAACAAGTATGAAAATACTATAGTCGGTCAAGACCGACCATACGATACCCTTCACCATTATGGTCAAAGGTGTTCTTTTTCCTGTGTAAATATTTGCTAAATTTTGCCATCATACAAACATTTTCTCAAAACTTATATATTTAAGCTGTTTTTGTCCATTTGACTTATATGAGAGCTAGGGTCAAATGTGGACCGATTATTTCGAAATTTGGCAAATTGATTACAGTTGTTGCAAAAATTATATATGCAAAAAATAAGCTTAAAATTCTTAATATCTTTAGATTTACGAGCGTTTTAGGGATTTTTGTCTCAGCTAGTGCGTTTTTAAAGAAAAGTTTGTACGGGAGCTATGGTCAAATGTGGATCGATTTCAACGAAATTTGGTACAGAGATTTTAGTTTACATAAGTAGTATTTGGCCAACATATCAATTCCGGGAAGTGGGACCTATGGGAGGTACCACAAATAATGTACCGATTTTGACGAATTTCAAAAGCCATGGTCCCATTATCAAAAAAATGATGTGTGTCAAATTTCATTCAATTATCTTCAGAATTGCGACCTGTAGTTTGATTACAAGGTTTACATGGAGGTCAAGCCAGCCAGCCAGATGGACGG
The DNA here is from genome assembly GCA_933228675.1 of Stomorhina lunata. Classification (NCBI taxonomy): domain Eukaryota; kingdom Metazoa; phylum Arthropoda; class Insecta; order Diptera; family Rhiniidae; genus Stomorhina; species Stomorhina lunata. The sequence continues at coordinate 97,135,759 of OW121743.1, read as the reverse complement.
AAGGACGGACATCGCTAAATCGACTCAGAAAGTGATTCAAAGCCTATTGGTATACTAAAAGATGGGTCTAAGACAAATATTACTTATAATACCCTTTCCACCTATGGTGGTGAAAGGTATAAAAATATTGAAAACGTTTTAGAACCACTGACATACCAAAGTTTATAAAGTAGAAAAAGCAAAAAGAAACAAATTTCCTTTCTTAAATTGTTTCCATTTTACTTTGTTTCAATTTATTTGTGTTTCAAAAAGTCGAAAGGAAGCCTACTTTTTTGTTTATTTATGTCTTTGAAAACGTTTTTTTAAATTTAAATTTAGCTTTTGCATTTCCTTTTCCATTTATTCTGCAAATTAGTCTTGTAAATCTTAAACCAACAGCGGGGATTTCTTATTGTTGACTTTAACCCATTTTGTACCACTGGTCGAGATCTCGACCAGAAATTTTTGTGGATTTTCAAAAAATATTTAAAAATATTTGCTGATAGAATTATTATTATTTTTTTAATTTGTAATGAAGTTTGGAATGTCAGCTTTCATATTTGAATTTTTTTTATTTTGTACCTCCCCTTTTAAGGTACCTCAGGGCGGGCACAAAAATAGTCTAAAAATAGGCCTTTTTTAAATTTATTGCAAATGCTGTGTTAAAATCAAAAGAGAAAAAATTTTTTATTGATTTAAATAGCCAATAGTCCAAATAAACTATATTGTGTACAAATTAAATAAAACAACTACTACAGATAGCCGCCCAGCAGCCTTGAACATGGCTGGTCGAGATGTCGACCATTGGGATAATTAGTGCAATGAATTTGTTTAATGAGCTATGGAATTCCTATAATTGAACAAACAAACAATGTCACGGAATAAGTTCCAAAAAATAAAATCAAACTTTCATTTGGCAAATAACGATGAAATCGACAAAAATGACAAATTTGCCAAAGTACGGCCTCTGTTTGATCTTCTCAATGCTCGATTTATGCAGTTTGGAGTTTTTGAACCGAATTTATCGATTGATGAACAAATGGTGCCATATTTTGGTCGTCATAGCTGCAAAATGTTTATAAGAGGCAAACCAAATATTGGTGTCTATGTTTATCAAAAGGTTATTTGTATCAATTTCGACCATACGCTGGAGCTACAGATACATATGATAAACAACTTGGCCTAGGAGCTAGCGTGGTTTTGAGTCTTTTGTCGGTTTGCAAGCATCCTGGACAACATACTGTGCATTTCGATAATTTTTTTACTGGATACCACCTGCTCTGTCTTTGGAAAGAGAAAGGATTTTGTGCTACAGGTACAATCCGTGCAAATAGGCTGACAAACGCAGGCCTAAAAACAAATTTAGCCAAAAACGATATAGACTATGCATTCGACCAAATACATAAAATATCTGTAGTTCGATGGAGAGACAATGCTGAAGTCACTTTGGCTACGAATTATGATCAAATGGATCCCATAAGAAACGTAATGCGGTACGACAGAAAGGAAAAAAAAAAAAAGATTGCTGTACCCCAGGCTAACCTGGGGTTGATCTACACGACAATGCTGTTGCCAATTATAGAATTGGAATAAGAGGAAAAAAATGGTGGTGGCCACTTTGGGTCACTTGCTTGGACAGTGCGTGTGTTAATGCATGGAAATTGCATTGCATGATTTCTGAAAAGACCAATAAAAAATCCATGCCTCAAATTGATTTCAAAAATTCAATAACAAAAACACTATTGCTGTATGAGACAATCCCGCCCGATGAAGAAAGTGTCGACGACACCGCAGAGCAACCCACATCATCGAAAAGAGTGAAGGCCATGCACATGTCCGTCAGTATTAAAGGATGTTATCGCCGGTGCAAAATATGCAAGAAGCATACTGCTTACACTTGTGCTAAGTGCAACATAAATTTACATGTAGGTGAATGCTTCGAAACTTACCACGCAAATTTGAAATTATATTTTTTTATACTTATTAATTTCTTTACATAAATAAAACATTTAAACTAAAATAAATTGATCGAATTTTTCATTTATCTGTAAGTTTACTTTTAATCTTTATAATATAGTAAAGTAAATTTATTGCTCTAATTATCCCAACGGTCGAGATCTCGACCACCAGTTTTCAGGGTTACCACCTTACAAAAAAAAAAAAAAAATTACAAAAATTAAAATTTGAGCCGGTTTCTAACCAGCCACGAAAATTTCGTTAAGATATAAAAACTTTTTTTTGGCTTGGGACATAATGGGTTAAATTATTCTTGTGTTTATTAAAAAAAAAAAAAAATATATCGTTCATGTGCTAATGACATGTGATATATTTTTTAGTATTTATTTTAATTTAAAAGTAAATTATATGTTATTTATTTACGTACATACGAGTATAGATATTCATGTTAAGTAAAATAAATCACATTGACAGTTTATTTATTGGAACATTTTTCTTTTGAGAAATCAATACATGAACATATTTGAGGTTCACATTAAGGTATTATAAATAATTTCAAGGAAGAAATGGAAAAGTGTTACTTGATGTCAGAATAATTCAGTTACAATTTTGGACAGTTTTATTATTATTTTTTTTACACTTTTCTAAAAATTTCCGTCTGTGCGTCTTTATAGTCATGATAAAAATCAATGGCTCATGTCACTAGTAAATTTTTTACTACTTGTTTTTACTTGTTTTTATTAAAATGATTAAATAAAAAATTTTAATTTGTTTTTAAAATTAATGGAAAAGATAATGAAACTTAAATAATTACCACTTGAATTTTTTAGAAAATTCCGAAAAACAAAGCCATCAATTTTTCTCTTATTTGTTGCTAAAGTTTTTCAGAATTGCAAACTTTTTGCAAAAATATATTGTAATTCATTTACTATCTAGCCATCTATCGTCTTCATTTGAAAATAGTTATAAGCAGAGATAATGCCTTTCAAAATAATGATTTTGTAGAATATTAAATCAAATTTTTGTTTAAGTCAAAAGTTTTAAAACGTGTAGTCAAACTTCATAAGTCGATTTATAATGAATAAAATTATCTTTAAGTGGTTTTAAATAAATAATGGTACAATAACACTGTGCTACAAGAAATATGCAGTCAACATGTTTTCTAAGTTTAAAGATATTAAAAATTAGTTCTAAAACTTTAATTAAAAGGAAGGCATACTCGTATTCCGACAATATATAAAGAAATTGAGAGATGTATGTTTAAGGAAATTGAGATGAATAAGTTCTTTATAGTACAAAATAAAAAGAGCTAAAATGATGACCAACAGAGGTTGACACAAAGAGAACAGAACAAAAAAATCGACGCCAGAGTTGCCGTATTTTATACTTTTAACTAAAATAGGTATTTATTTCAATGTGTAGTTCTAAAGAGAAAAAAAGTTTCTACTCCATATTTTTACAATATTTTTATCAAAAATTTTGCTAAGAAAATTTTTTTAGCCCAAATTTTTCTTAGAAAATTTTTTTCTCAAAAATTTTTCCATAGAAAATTTTTCTATCAAAAATTTTTCTATACAAAATCAAATCTAAAAAATAAGAACAAATTTTTTCTATAGAAAATTTTTTATTAAAAATTTTACTTAGAAAGTTTTTTATCGAAAATTTTTCTAAAGAAATTTTTTTTGTCAAAAAAAAAAATTTTTTTTCAAAAACTTTTCTATAGGAATTTTTTATTAAAATTTGTTAAAAATTTTTCATTAGAAATTTTTTCTATAGAAAATTTTTCTTTAGAAAATTTTTTATCAAAAATGTTTCTATAAAAATCTTTTTGTGAAAAATTTTTCTATAGAAAATTTTTTTTTATTAAAAATTTTTTTTTTATCAAAAATTTTTCTATAAAAATTTTTTTATCAAAAATTTTTCTATAAAAATTTTTTTATCAAAAATTTTTCTGTAGAAATTTTTTTAATCAGAAATTTTTCTATAGAAAATTTTTTTATCAAACATGTTTCTAGGGAAAATTTTGTCATCAAAAACTTTTCTACAGGAAATTTTTTTGTCAAAAAATTTTTTATAGAAAATTTTTTTATCAAAATTTTTCTATAGAAAATTTTATTATCAAATTTTTCCTATAGAAAATTTTATTATCAAATTTTTTCTGTAGAAAATTTTATTATCAAATTTTTTCTATAGAAAATTTTATTATCAAATTTTTCTATAGAAAATTTTATTATCAAATTTTTTCTATAGAAAATTTTATTATCAAAAATTTTTCTATAGAAAAGCTCAATAGAATGTCTGAAGTGAAGAAAGATAAAACTGAATAATGTTTGTGTTTGCTTTTATTCAGTTAATAATCTGAGCTTTTACTTATGGTTTACAAACATAATTCGTAAACATTATGTTTGTAAAATAGGTAATAATGCGAGGTTTTTGATCTGTCTAAAAGTAGGGATACTCCTCCTGAAGAGATGGCCTAACCAACCATCAAAACCCGTCGAGGAATTGGTTGTCCTCAAAAACATTTTTTGGCTTTTATTAATAAATTGTCTTTTACATTAATAAATAAACTGGAATCAAATGCGAATAATTTTTCTTTTTAAAATTTTTTTTTATCAAAATCTTTTCTATTGAATTTTATTTTTATAAGAAAAAATTTTCTATAAATTTTTTTTTTTTAATTTTTCTATAGAAAATTTTTTATCAATAAGTTATAATTTTTCTATACATAAAATTTTTTTTATCAAGAAATTTTTGAATAGAAAATTTTTTTTATCAACAATTTTTCTTTAGAAAGTTTTTTTTTATCAAAGATTTCTATCAAAAATTCTTAAATACAATTTTTTTTTAGCAAAATTCCTTCTATACAACATTTTTTTTTTTAAACTTTTCCATAGAAATTTTTTTTATCAAAATTTATTCTATAGAATTTTTTTATTAAAAATTTTTCATTAACAAATTTTTCTATAGAAAACTTTTCTTCAGGGAATTTTTTAATAAAAATTTTACTATAAAATTTTTTTTCTCAAAAATTTGTCTATAAAATTTTTTTTTATCCAAAATTTGTCTATAAAATTTGTTTTCTCAAAAATTATTCTATACGGATTTTTTGTTCAAAAACTTTTCATTAGAAAATTTTTATTAGATAATTTTTCATTACAAAATTTTTTTATTAACAATTTTTGTATAGAAAATTTTTTTATCAAAAATTATTTTTTAAAAATTCTTAAATAAAAATTTTTGTACATGAAAAATTCTTTAATAGAAAATTATTCTTTAGAAAATTTTTCTATAGAAAATTTTTCTTTAGAAAATTTTTGTATAGAAAATTTTTCTTTAGAAAATTTTTCTGTAGAAAATTTTTCTTTAGAAAATTTTTCTGTAGATAATTTTTCTTTACAAAATTTTTCTCTAGAAAATTTTTCTTTAGAAAATTTTTCTATAGAAAATTTTTCTTTAGAAAATTTTTCTATAGAAAAATTTTCTAAAGAAAAATTTTCTATAGAAAAATTTTCTAAAGAAAAATTTTCTATAGAAAAATTTTCTAAAGAAAAATTTTCTTTAGAAAATTTTTCTATAGAAAAATCTAAAAAATAAGAACAAATTTTTTCTATAGAAAATTTTTTATTAAAAATTTTACTTAGAAAGTTTTTTATCGAAAATTTTTCTAAAGAAATTTTTTTTGTCAAAAAAAAAAATTTTTTTTCAAAAACTTTTCTATAGGAATTTTTTATTAAAATTTGTTAAAAATTTTTCATTAGAAATTTTTTCTATAGAAAATTTTTCTTTAGAAAATTTTTTATCAAAAATGTTTCTATAAAAATCTTTTTGTGAAAAATTTTTCTATAGAAAATTTTTTTTTATTAAAAATTTTTTTTTTATCAAAAATTTTTCTATAAAAATTTTTTTATCAAAAATTTTTCTATAAAAATTTTTTTATCAAAAATTTTTCTGTAGAAATTTTTTTAATCAGAAATTTTTCTATAGAAAATTTTTTTATCAAACATGTTTCTAGGGAAAATTTTGTCATCAAAAACTTTTCTACAGGAAATTTTTTTGTCAAAAAATTTTTTATAGAAAATTTTTTTATCAAAATTTTTCTATAGAAAATTTTATTATCAAATTTTTCCTATAGAAAATTTTATTATCAAATTTTTTCTGTAGAAAATTTTATTATCAAATTTTTTCTATAGAAAATTTTATTATCAAATTTTTCTATAGAAAATTTTATTATCAAATTTTTTCTATAGAAAATTTTATTATCAAAAATTTTTCTATAGAAAAGCTCAATAGAATGTCTGAAGTGAAGAAAGATAAAACTGAATAATGTTTGTGTTTGCTTTTATTCAGTTAATAATCTGAGCTTTTACTTATGGTTTACAAACATAATTCGTAAACATTATGTTTGTAAAATAGGTAATAATGCGAGGTTTTTGATCTGTCTAAAAGTAGGGATACTCCTCCTGAAGAGATGGCCTAACCAACCATCAAAACCCGTCGAGGAATTGGTTGTCCTCAAAAACATTTTTTGGCTTTTATTAATAAATTGTCTTTTACATTAATAAATAAACTGGAATCAAATGCGAATAATTTTTCTTTTTAAAATTTTTTTTTATCAAAATCTTTTCTATTGAATTTTATTTTTATAAGAAAAAATTTTCTATAAATTTTTTTTTTTTAATTTTTCTATAGAAAATTTTTTATCAATAAGTTATAATTTTTCTATACATAAAATTTTTTTTATCAAGAAATTTTTGAATAGAAAATTTTTTTTATCAACAATTTTTCTTTAGAAAGTTTTTTTTTATCAAAGATTTCTATCAAAAATTCTTAAATACAATTTTTTTTTAGCAAAATTCCTTCTATACAACATTTTTTTTTTTAAACTTTTCCATAGAAATTTTTTTTATCAAAATTTATTCTATAGAATTTTTTTATTAAAAATTTTTCATTAACAAATTTTTCTATAGAAAACTTTTCTTCAGGGAATTTTTTAATAAAAATTTTACTATAAAATTTTTTTTCTCAAAAATTTGTCTATAAAATTTTTTTTTATCCAAAATTTGTCTATAAAATTTGTTTTCTCAAAAATTATTCTATACGGATTTTTTGTTCAAAAACTTTTCATTAGAAAATTTTTATTAGATAATTTTTCATTACAAAATTTTTTTATTAACAATTTTTGTATAGAAAATTTTTTTATCAAAAATTATTTTTTAAAAATTCTTAAATAAAAATTTTTGTACATGAAAAATTCTTTAATAGAAAATTATTCTTTAGAAAATTTTTCTATAGAAAATTTTTCTTTAGAAAATTTTTGTATAGAAAATTTTTCTTTAGAAAATTTTTCTGTAGAAAATTTTTCTTTAGAAAATTTTTCTGTAGATAATTTTTCTTTACAAAATTTTTCTCTAGAAAATTTTTCTTTAGAAAATTTTTCTATAGAAAATTTTTCTTTAGAAAATTTTTCTATAGAAAAATTTTCTAAAGAAAAATTTTCTATAGAAAAATTTTCTAAAGAAAAATTTTCTTTAGAAAATTTTTCTATAGAAAATTTTTCTTTAGAAAATTTTTCTGTAGAAAATTTTTCTTTAGAAAATTTTTCTTTAGAAAATTTTTCTATAGAAAATTTTTCCTTAGAAAATTTTTCTATAGAAAATTTTTCTTTAGAAATTTTTTCTATAGAAAAATTTTTCTTTAGAAATTTTTTTTATCAATTTTCTTTAACAAAGCGGCACCAACCGACTTTGCTAGCATCCAAATTCCAACTGAATGGTTTTAATACTAATTTTCACGAGTTTCACTATAATGATAGTGGTATGGGCTGCTTACGCCTGGTCATTACAGCGTCTTGACTTATATGACAGGGTGGTTGGAACTGAGATCTGATGAATAAATACTATAACCGGATATGAGAGACCAATCACTGTTAAAGCAAAAAATTGGCCTCCTTGAGACAAAAACATCGATAAATCACACTTTAAGATCCGGCTGTAAATGCCCATAATATAAGGAAAAATTTAATTTGGCGATCCCAATGTGCGGCGAAAAATTGTTGTTTTTCAAAATTGTTTTACAGCAATACTTTATAATTAGTGGTGCACGGCGAACTTTTTTTTCGAGACGCCCTACTGGTCATCAAAGTTTAATTTTGTTGCATTATGTAACTGACAAAAACTTAGTGGATGATTTATCTCTTAATGGCTTTAATAATTTTACCATTGAATCTATTTCAAACCAAAAAGACGATTGTCATTTTGAGTCTAAAAACGATAAGTACTTAAATACTAGCTGGTGGAAATCTTAGAATTATTAAATATTTTCAAAATGACTTTCATATTTGCTCAAAGAATAGAAATGTAATGAAAAGAAACTAAATGGATGAGTGTAATATTTGCTGAATTAACATCTTATTATAAAGAAAGCTAAATCTTTGTAGGAAACGTTTTCCAAGTTATACCCCCTCCTTTACTTAAATCATGCTTGAGATTAACACATATTATCTTTTATAGGAATTCATTGAATTTTCTTATTTCTTTGCAGCAAGAAAAATAACAAAAGACATAAACGTAACAACAACAAAAAAGTTGCTTTTAAAATTATTTATGTTTTTAATGGACAAAATGTTATTAAAAGCTTTATGAATTATTTACTTTTATTTTATGGTTAAGAAATTTAAATATTTCTATCTTGTTTCTATTTTGTAAAACCCCCTAGCAAAGTCTTTAAATTTTAAAGAAAAATCAATTTTAATCTAGTTTGTAACAATGGGTTTTCTTTTAATATAATTATTGTTGTTAATTTAAATGTTAATGGAATTTTCACACTTATTCCAAATATATAAATAAAATCCTTTGTTTACCTGTCATTTTTGACAAGTTTAAAAGTCTTTAAGGTAAAATGTAAATGACATTACAAAGGAGTACAAATTTATTTTGTTATTATAATTTACATTTTTTACATATAATGGATGGAATTGAAAATGAGTTTACTTAAATTAAATAATTGCAGAGACAGAGTTATTGGAGAAGAATAATGTTATTAAAGTGGTTTTTACGTTTTGTGTAAAATGTTAAAGGTAGGGGAATTGTGTTTTTTATACTTAAAAAAAAAACATTCAATATAAAGGTATAAAGGTAAATTCGAAATTGATTTTCAAGTTCCATACAATATTTAGTTTTTAATTTTCTATAAAAATGTTAAATTTTCCTAACAAAATTTTGATAACAAAAGTTTTTTGATGGAAAAGATTTGATAATACAAATTTCTAGTTTTAATAGAAAATTTTTTGGATATTACTTATTTCTTATTTTTATATGATATTTTTCAAAAATTTCTTGTATTTATTTATAAGAAAATTTTCAAAAATTTCTTACATTTACAGGAAATTTTTCAAAAATTTCCTATTTTTATAGGAAATTAAAAAAAAATTTTATAATTTTATAGGAAATTTTTAAAAATGTTTTATTTTTATAGGAAATTTTTCCAAAATTACAAATTTTTTTAAGAGATTTTTAAGAAATTTTTAAAAAATTTCTTATCTTTATAGAAAGTTTTTCTAAAATTTCTTATCTTTATAGAAAGTTTTTCTAAAATTTCTTATTCTTACTTTTATAGGGAGTTTTTCACAAATTTTTTAATTTTATAGGAACCTTATCAAAAATTTCTTAATTTTATAGGAATTTTTAAAAAATTTTAAAAATTTTTCATTTTTTTTTTATTTTTATAAGAAATCTTTTTAAAAATTCATATTTTTATAGGAAGTTTTTTCAAAAATTTCTTGTTCTTATAAGAAATTTTTCAAAAGTTTATTTTTATAGGAGATTTTTTTCAAAATTTTTTTGTTTTTATAGGAAATTTTTCAAAAATTTCTTACTTTTGTATTAAATTTTTCAAAAATTTCTTATTTTTATAGGAAATTTTTCAAAAATTTCTTATTTTTATAGGAAATTTTTCAAAAATTTCTTATTTTTATAGGAAAATTTTTAAAAATTTCTTATTTTTATAAGAAAATTTTAAAAATTTCTTATTTTTATTGGACATTTTTTTAAAAATTTGTTATATTTTTAAGAAATTTATTAAATTTATTAAATATAAGAAAAAAGTAAATGAAAAAAAATTGAAAAAATTCCTATAAAAAGTAAATTTTGGCAAAAATTGCTAAAAACTAAATTTTAGAAAAATTCCTATTAAAAATAAATTTTCGAAAAAATTCCTATGAAAGTAAATTTTCGAGAAAAATTCCTATAAAATGCAAACTTTTGCAAAATTTTCTATAAAAAGTAAATTTTTGAAAAATTTTCTATAAAAAGTAAATTTTTGAAAAATTTCCTATAAAAAGTAAATTTTTGAAAAATTTCCTATAAAAAGTAAATTTTTGAAAAATTTCCTATAAAAAGTAAATTTTTGAAAAATTTCCTATAAAAAGTAAATTTTTGAAAAATTTCCTATAAAATGTCCTATAAAAAGTAAATTTTTGAAAAATTTCCTACAAAAAGTAAATTTTTGAAAAATTTCCTACAAAAAGTAAATTTTTGAAAAATTTCCTATAAAAAGTGAATTTTTGAAAAATTTCCTATAAAAAATAAATTTTTGAAAAATTTCCTATGAAAAGTTAATTATTGAAAAATTTCCTATAAAAAGTAAATTTTTGAAAAATTTCTCAATAAAAAGTGAATTATTGAAAAATTTCCTATAAAAAGTCAATTTTTGAAAAATTTCCTATAAAAAGTCAATTTTTGAAAAATTTTCTATAAAAAGTAAATTTTTGAAAAATTTCCTATAAAAAAGTAAATTTTTGAAAAATTTCCTATAAAAAAGTAAATTTTTGAAAAATTTCCTATAAAAAAGTAAATTTTTGAAAAATTTCCTATAAAAAAGTAAATTTTTGAAAAATTTCCTATAAAAAGTAAATTTTTGAAAAATTTCCTATAAAAAGTAAATTTTTGAAAAATTTCCTATAAAAAGTAAATTTTTGAAAAATTTCCTATAAAAAGTAAATTTTTGAAAAATTTCCTATAAAAAGTAAATTTTTGAAAAATTTCCTATAAAAAGTAAATTTTTGAAAAATTTCCTATAAAAAGTAAATTTTTGAAAAATTTCCTATAAAAAGTAAATTATTGAAAAATTTCCTATAAAAAGTAAATTTTTGAAAAATTTCCTATAAAAAGTAAATTTTTGAAAAATTTCCTATAAAAAGTAAATTTTTGAAAAATTTCCTATAAAAAGTAAATTTTTGACAAATTTCCTATAAAAAGTAAATTTTTGAAAAATTTCCTATAAAAAGTAAATTTTTGAAAAATTTCCTATAAAAAGTAAATTTTTGAAAAATTTCCTATAAAAAGTAAATTTTTGAAAATTTTCCTATAAAAAGTATATTTTTGAAAAATTTCCTATAAAAAATAAATTTTTTAAAAATTTCCTATAAAAAGTAAATTTTTGAAAAATTTCCTAAGTAAATTTTTGAAAAATTTCCTATAAAAAGAAAATTTTTAAAAAGTTTCTGATAAAAAGTAAATTTTTGAAAAATTTCCTATAAAAAGTAAATTTTTTAAAAATTTTCTATTAAAAGTTAATTTTTGAAAATTTTCCTATAAAAAGTAAATTTTTAAAAATTTTCCTATAAAAAGTAAATTTTTGAAAAATTTTCTATAAAAAGTAAATTTTTGAAAAATTTCCTGTAAAAAAGTAAATTTTTGAAAAATTTCCTATAAAAAGTAAATTTTTGAAAAATTTCCTATAAAAAGTTAATTTTTGATATATTAAAAATCATTCCGCCAAATTTTCAGTATTTTTTTTTTAGATTTGTGGACTTATTCCACTTTCAAACTAAAGTCTTCATTTATATGAAGTTTTTAATTTTTGTTTTTTTATAGGAAATTTTTCAAAAATTTCTTATTTTTATAGGATATTTTTCAAAATGTTCTTATTTGTATAGGAAATTTTTCAAAAATTTCTTATCCTTATAGAACATGTTTTTTTTAAATTTGTTATTTTTATAGGATTTTTTCATAAATTTCTTATTTTTAGAAGAAATTTTTTATAAAAATTCTTTCTCATTCATCGATAATTGAATTATAATGACAGATGTTTACCCTCCAAAATACTACATTTGTTATTACTGACACAAACTATATGTATTAGTTATGCCATATGTTGTACACATCAAGGCCCTATGCTCCAGTGGGAGTCAAAGGTAACAGAAGAATGTTGTCCAAGACCATTATTAACTTGTATATAGAATATTTTTTATATATTTTTTTTTTTCTTTTATAATTTAATCATATATTTTGTTTTTTAAATAATATCATATGCGTGTGTCTAATTTTTGAACTTGTTCTTTTTGATTTATATTTTTTTGTTACGCCTAAAATATCGATTAACTCAAACTCTTTCTTCTATATTTTTACACCTTTAAGAGACATGGCGTGACTAATTTAACTAACGTTAGGCCGTCAAATATTTATACTGAAGCCCCATTTCAACACAAACTCTAAAAATTTAATTGTACCTATTCATGAGGACATCCAATATAAAAACGATTAATAAATTATTATTGGCAATCGTAGGTCAATGGCTATTGTTAATATTTATGTTAATGTCAAAGGATAAAACAATACTTTTCTTTGTGTGTTTATGTAGATAATTATTTTACTAAAAGTTCAAATAAAATAATAACATTGATAGATTGAGAGATATAGAACCTAGTAATAAAGAAATTCATTTAATTGTATAATTAAGAACTTATTTTACCTATTTTCAACAATATCCAATTACTAACTCATTTAATTCATAAACACGTCCATTTCGCAATTAGAACAAATTAATTTAACTTATTAACTACAACCAGAACTTTTGAAAATTTCTTTAAACGAATTAAAATATATAATAATTGCAACTAAATTACAGGAAAATTTCTCATAAACTTAAACTATTTTATCACTTAATTTCCAAGCACTTGTAAAACTAACTGCAAAATTCCAAAGAAACTAAAGATTTCTGTGGCAGACTGGCCAAGTGATTTACAAATATTTAAGTTTACAGATAATACTTATAAATATTGTACTTTATTTAAAATGAAAACTTCTTTGAATTAGTTTGTAAAAAGTTTTCAAGTTAACAATTGGATTTACTGCAAGTAAATTGTAAATAACCAAGATTTATTGCAAGTATTCTTAAAAAAAGTTATGGAATACTTTCTATTATTTAATAAGAGATTTATTTTCTGGGTACACAATATTTTCAGGAGGAATATTGAGAATAAATGTTTGGGGGTTAAAAATATTTAATATTGATACATTTTTTTTAATATTTTTTTTATATTTCTTATTTTTATATTACATTTTTAAAAAATTTCTTTTTTTTTATAGGAAATTTTAAAAAAGAAATATTTTTTTAAGGAATTTTAAAAAATTTTTTATTTTGATAGGAAATTTTTCAAAAACATTTTTTTTTAAATATTTCTTATCTTCATAGAATATTTTTAAAAATTTTTTTATTTTTATGAACATTTTTCAAAAATTTTCTTATTCTGCAGAAAATTTTTCAAAAACTTCTTATTTTTATGAAAAAATTCTTCATTTTATAGCAAATTTTTAAAAATTTTCTTATTTTTATCAGAACTTTTCAAAAAATGTCTTTCTTTTATAGAACATTTTTTAAAAACGTCTTATTTTTAAGAAAAAATTTCAAAATTTTCTTATTTTTATAGGAAATTTTGTGAAATTTTCTTATTTTTACAGAAAATTGTAAAATATTTATAGAAAATTTTTAAATGTTTTTTTTATAGGAATTTTTTCAAAAATATCTTATTCTTCAGAAAAAATTTCTTAATTTTCAAAAATTTCCTATTTAAAAAAATTTTCTTATTTTTATGAAAACTTTTTATAAATTTCATAATTTTATATGAAATTTTTCAAAAATTTGTTATTTTTAAGAAAAATTTTAAAAAATTTCTTTATTTTAAGAATTTTTTTTTTTTCAAAATATACTTATTTTTATAGAAAATTTAAAAAAAATCTTATAATTTTATAGGAAATTCTTCAAAAACTTCGCATTTTTATAGAAAATTTTTCAAAAATTTCCTATTTAAAAAAAATTAAAAATTTCCTATTTTTATAGAAAAATTTCCTATATCTCCAGGAAATTTTTAAAAAATTTCCATTTTTTATAGCTAATTTTTCAAAAATTTACAGTTTTTATAGGAAATTTTTGAAAAATTTCGTTTTTTTTTATAGAAAATTTTTCAAAAATTTTCTATTCAAAAAACAAAAATCAAAAATTTCCTATTTTTATAGACAATTCTTCAAAAATTTCCTAATTTTATAGGAAATTTTTCAAAAATGTCCTATTTTTATAGAAAATTTTTCAAAAATTTTTTTTATAGGCAATTCTTCAAAAATTTCCTAATTTTATAGGAAAAATTTAAAAAAAATTTCCATTTTTATAGGAAATTTTTCAAAAATTTCCAATTTTTATAGAAAATTTATCAAAAATTTCTTATCTTTATAGGAAATTTTTCAAAAATTTCCAATTTTTATAGGAAATCTTTCAAAAATTTTGATAAGAAATTTTTCAAAAATTTCCTATTTTTATAGGAAATTTTTAAAAAAATTTTGATAGGAAATTTTCAAAAATTTCCTATTTTTATAGAAAATTTTTCAAAATTTTCCTATTTTGATAGGAATTTTTTTAAAAACTTCCTAGTTTGATAGGATATTTTTCAAAATTTCCTATTTTTATAGGAAATTTTTTAAAGATTTATTATTTTTATAGGAAATTTTTCAAAAATTTCCTTTTTTTAAAGGAAAATTTCCAAAATTTTGCTTTTTTTATGAAATTTTTCAAAAATATCCTATTCTTATAGGAAATTTTTTAAAAATTTCCTATAAAAATATAAAATGTTTGAAAAATTTTTAATCAAAAAAAATTTTTGAAGAATTTCCTATAAGAATAGGATATTTTTGAAAAATTTGTTTAGGAAATTTTTAAAAAATGTCCTTTTTTTTAGGAAATTTTTAAAAAATTTCCTATTTTGTAGAAATTTTCCAAAAATTTCCTATTTTATAGGAAATTTTTCAAAAATTTCTTATTTTTTAGGAACTTTTTCAAAAATTTCCTATTTGTATAACAATTTTTCAAAAATTACCTATTTTTATAGGACATTTTGGAAAATTTCCTATAAAAATTAAATTTCTTGTTTTGGTAGAGAATTTTTCAAAAATTTCTGATTTCTGATTTTAAATTTTTTTTATTTTTATGGGAGTTTTTTTTTTTGAAATAGAAAATATTGGGTCAGTTAAGTTTTCACATTTTTATATATTAAATGTCGTAAAATTTTCCATAATAATATTCACATAATTTCAAATTATGTTTAATACTTCCAATTAAAATATTCAACTTATAATTTAAAAAATTATAAATATATCCTTGGCTTCTTTTCCACATATTTGCACTGAAAAAGGAGATGGCCATTAATTCCTATAACATGTTTTAATAATATTCATTGAACATTTTTTTTATATTATCTGCAGACAATGATTTTCTTTTATAATACACAGAGTAATATTATCATTAACTTTTCTTGCTTTAAATATTGTTAAAATTTTTGCATAATTTAAAAAGTTATTATGATTTTTTATATTTTATACAAAATTAAAACAGATTTTCTGTTTTTGTTAGTTTCCCTTTAATTTAGTCCTTATTTTGCAGATTTTTTTTACATTTATTTTTATAAAATCCTTGTCTTCAATAAAATATTTCATATTATAATATTCCGGGTTGTTACAACTTGTTTTCTTATTTCCCATTTTCCAAAACGTAAATTGTTATAGTTTATAGTTATTTTGCTTTACTTACATTTCCACACTCAATGAAAATGAAAAATAGAGAGAAAATGAAAAATGGAAAATGAAGTGTTCTATGTTGAGCTGGGATAAATAATGCATAATGAAGTGTTTCCAGGATGGGTGAGTGTCTGTCTGTAATGTATAGTCATGTTATATATTGAAGTATACCCAGTAGTTTCAAATAAGAAACCGTCTCAAATACTGATAAAATGTCTACAAAATTGTACAAAAGACTTGTGGTATATTTTATTCCTAAAGCAAACTGGGCCTTGACAGTGAAAAATTGCCAATAATAACACGAATATTGGAGACGGTCACTTAATTTGGAACTTCCGAGACATGCTTTAAAAAGTATGATTCTTGATAAAATCTCTTAGTTATCATAATGTCATGTAGGTGTTTTATAACATATTTAACCAACACTTGAGGTCACGGTTCATAAAAAAGAACAAACAAAAATAATAGCAAGAGCTGACAGTGGAATTGTGTTGATTTGAATGAAGAAAATACGTTTCTTGTTGGTTTTAAGGTAAAAGAGTAATAAAATTATGTATTTTATGGTGTTTTCAATTTACCTCATCCTTTTCCGCCAACGATTCTCCGTTTTCAACTCGAAAACGTTTAAAGTTCGGGTCAATGCCATCCAGTTCAGATTGAGGTAACTGAAAGAAAATAAAGTTATACATATAATTCTCTTGAAGAACAATTTTACAAAATTAACATTTAACATTTAAATATTTTAAATTTTTATAGAAAAAATTTTGTAACAAAAAAAAAAAATGTTCCATAGAAAAAATATTGATGTCAAATGAAAAATTTCCTATAAAAGTAGTAAATATTTTAAAAAATTGTTTGAAAAATTTCCAATAAAAATAGAAAAATTTTTTAAAATTTCTTGTCAAAATTGTAAACCTATAAACAAATTTTTTACAAAAATAGTAACGTTTTGGACAAATTTCCTATAAAATATTAAATATTTGAAAAAATTATTACTAAAGTAGTTAATTTTTGAAAATTTTCGTATAAAAGAGAAAATTTTTAAAAAATTTTCTATAAAAATATGTTCATTTTTTAAAAATTTCCTATATTTTTAATATTTTTATAAAAAAAGCAAATTTTTTAAAAATTTCTCATAAAAATGGTTCATTTTTGAAAAATTTCCTATAAAAATTGAACAATTTCCAAAAATAAAAAATTTCGAAAAATTAAAAATAAACAAACTTTGAAAATTTCCTATAAAAGTAAAAATTTTTTAACAATTTCCTAGAAAAATATGAAATTTTATAAAAATTTCCTAAAAAAATAAGTTTTCAAATTTTTTATAAAAATAAGAAATTTAAAAATTTTTTTTTTTTTTAAATTTCAATAATATTTATTTTTTTTAAATTTCTAAAAAATAAAATTTTATTTAAAAACTTCCAAAAATAAAAAAATTCTGAAAGATTTTCTATAAATATAAGAAATTTTTCAAAAATTTCTTATAAATATAAGAAGCTTTTTAAAAATTTCCTATAAAAATATGAAATTTTTTAAAAATTTCCTGTAAAAACAGGAATTTAAAAAAAAAATCCTATAAATATAAGAAACTTTTTCATAAAAATAGGAAATTTTTGAAAAATTTATTATAAAAATAAACAAAAATTTTAAATTTATATAAAAAGTTTTCGAAGTTTTCTTGTAAAAACAAAAAAATAATTTTTTTTTTTTTAAATTTCCTATAAAAAAAAGAAAACTGAAAAATTTCCTATAATACAAATTTTCAAAAATTTCCAAAAATTATAAATTTTTTTAAAAACTTCAAAAAACAACAAATTTCTGAATATTTTTCTGTAAAATAAGAATTTTTTTTAATTTCCTATTAAAATTTAAATTTTTTAAAAACTTTCTAAAAAAATAATAATTTTTTTTTAAAATTCCTTAAAATAAAATTTTATTTAAAAACTTCCAAAATTAACAAATTTCTGAATGATTTCCCATAAATATAAGAAATTTTACAAAAATGTTCTATAAGTATATGATTTTTTTTTTTAAATTCCTATAAAAATATCAAATTTTTTAAAAATTTCCTTTAAAAATATGATTTTTTTTATAACATTTCCTATAAATATAAGAATTTTTTTTATAAAAAAAGGAAATTTTAAAAAAATTTCTTATGCAAATAAACAAAAATTTAAAATTTTTATAAAAATGAAAAGTTTTGGAAATTTTCTTCAGAACAAATTTTCTATAAAAATTGAAATTTTTTAAAAATTTTCTGAAAAAATAATAAATTTTCCTATAAGAATTTAAAATAATTAAAAAAAATTCCTCTAAAAAGTAGATTTTTTTTTAAATTTCTTATAAAAAATAAATTTTTGAAAATTTTTTTATGGAATTAGATTTTTTTTTTAATTTCCTATAAAAATAAGTAATTTTTGAAAAATTTTCTATAAAAATAAGAAATTAAAAAAAATTCTATAAAAACAAGATATTTTGAAAAAATTTCCTATAAAAATAAGAAATTTCTTTAAAAATTTTCTGAAAAATAACACATTTTGAAAATTTTTCTATAAAAATAAGAAATTTTTGAAAAGTTTCCTATAAAAATAATAAATTTTTTAAAAGATATCCTATAAAAATAGTGAATTTTTGAAAAATTTCCTATAAAAATAGTAAGTTTTTTTTTTTAAATTTTCTATTAAAATAGTTAATTTTTAAAAATTTACCTATAAAAATAGTAAATTTTTAAAAAATTTTCTATAAAAATATAAAATTTTTGAAAAATTTTCTACAAAAATATAAAATTTTTGAAAAATTTTCTGTAAAAATATAAAATTTTTGAAAAATTTTCTATAAAAATATAAAATTTTTGAAAAATTTTCTATAAAAATATAAAGTTTTTGAAAAATTTTCTATAAAAATAATACATTTTTGAAAATTTTCCTATATAAATAGTAAATTTTTGAAAAATATCATAAAAAAGTAGTAAATTTTTGAAAATTTTCCTATAGAAATAGTAAATTTTTGAAAATTATCCTATAAAAATAGTAAATTCTTAAAAATTTTTCTATGAAAATAGTAATTTCTTGAAAAATTTCCTATGAAAATTGTAAATTTAAAAAAATATAAATTTTTGAAAAATTTTAAATAATAAGAAATTTTTGAAAAATTTCTAAAACGATGAAATTTTTAAAAAATTTTTGAAAAATAGGAGATTTTTGAAAAATTTACAAAAGTAATTTATTTTTGAAAATTTTCCAAAAATAAGAAATTTTTCAAAAATACTCAGAAAAATAAGAAATTTCCAAAAATAAGAAATTTTTAAAAAATTTCCAAAAATAAGAAATTTTTAAAAAATTTCCAAAAATAAGAAGTTTTTGAAAAATTCTTAAAAATAAGAGAAATATTTTCATAATTTCCAAAAATAAACATAAATTAAGAAATATCCTATAAAGATAAGAAATTTTTTAAAAATTTCCTATGAAAATAAGAAATTTTTAAAAAATTCCTTATAAATATAAAAAAAATTTGAAAAACGCTTACAAAATAAGAAATTTTTGAACAATTTCGTTTAAAAATAAGAAGTTTAAAAACAAGAAATTTTTAAAAAATTTCTTATAAAAGTAAGAAATTTCTAAAAAAAAAAATTCTGGAAAAAAAGAGAAAATTTTTGAAAAATTTCATAAATTAAGAAATTTTTTTTAAAATTTCAAAAATTTCTTATTTGGGAAAATTTCCCAAAATAAGAAATTTTTGCAAAATTTCCTAAAATAAGAAATTTTTAAAAAATTCTATAAAGTCAGAAATTTTTCATAAGACAGAATTTTTTGAAAAATTTAATAAAATAAGATGATTTTGAAAAATTTCATATAATAAGAAATTTTCAAAAATTTCATAAAATAAAGAATTTTTGAAAAATTTCATAAAATAACAAATTTTTGAAAAATTTCATAAAATAAGAAATTTTCGGAAAATTTGTTAAAATAAAAAAAAATTTCGTAGAATAATAATAAAATTTTTTAAAAAAATAAAAAGTTTGTGAAAAATTTCATAAAATTAAAAGTTTTAAAAAATTTCATAAATAAGAAATTTTTGAAAAATATCATTAAATAAGAACTTTTTGAAAAACTTCTTTCTTACCGGAAATTTTTAAAAAGTTTCTTATTTTTATAAGAATTTTTATAAAAAAAAAATTTTCCTGTAAGAGAGAAATTTTGTTAAAAATTTGTTATTGAAAATATATCAAAAAAGAAATCATAGAAAACATAAAACAACTGTTTCTAATTACTAATTTAATATCATACATATTTAATATATACATTCCCTTAAATTAATACGATTTGCAGTCGGTTATCACTTTTCACATAAATAAATCTAATTCATTTAATATAATCTAACGCTTTTATTTGTATGTCTGGGGCGTGCAAAATGATTGAGTGTTTTCGATCGAGAAGATAACAGAAGGGCTAAGGTGAATTATTCGCGTGTATTTCACCAATAAAAAAGAAATTTAAAAGAATCAATAAATATGCAGATTTTTAAACTCAATATGGAAGAAGGCAATTACAATCAATTTATTCACAAAATGTCTTTGAAAATCATAAGAATTCCTCTTCAACTGAATTTAATACATTTGCTTTAGCTTAATTTCCTTGCTTTTAATATATGAAAGTGATATGAGTATATAAGAGAAAATATAGTAATAATATTTTCCCAGAAAATAACAGCATTTCTTTTTTTTATTTATGAAAATGTATTGCTTTTACTGAAACTTTCGATTAATCCATGAGAAATTGAAGAAAAATCTTAAATTTTTAAACTTAATATTAAATTAAACCAATTTAACCAGAGATTTCTGGAGTTTATAGTTGTGGTAACAAAGAAATATCAGTTTTATTCCATGTCCTCTTTTATATTGATTTACCCATATATTTATTTTCACATATGTATTAATATCCTACAATTTACATACACTTAAATACAAAAATATATAAGAAGTATCATATTTACATATAAATTCAATAAATGCATATTTATGTAATTCTTTCGACATTTTTCTACATACATACATTTTCAACTATACATACACACATTTCTTCATTTTCATACAAATATGAGTAAAATTTTTATTTTCATTTTGTAAATATAAAAGTGTCAATGTCATTGGTAAAGGTAAACTTATACTAGCACATCCAACATTTTATACATTTCACACTCCTATCCCAACACCTTTTTCATTCATTCGTATATTTTGTTCCTACCCATTCACATGATAAATTACTCTGATGTAGAATAAAAAAAAAAAGATTCACAATTTGACACGCATTTGGAAAAATTTGCTTTGCAAAGCTCTAGCATTTTTTATTGTTATTGTATGTATATCTACTACACTCTGAACTTAGAAAAGTTTGTAATATTTTAGTTTTACCTTTTCACGGTGAAAAATTTCCCAAATTAACATTTTGACACCTTGACACAACTATTAATTAGAAAAGTAAAAGTATTTTTGTTTAGTTTTTGATTAGGGCTGGAGTGTTTGTTTTTCTAATATAATTCAACGTTAGCATGATTTAATGCCTGAGTATTTATTAGATAGTTTGCATATTTTATTGATTGCTAAATTAAAATAGGTTTGGTTTGGATTTAATATCTAATATAAGAAAAAGCAATTAATTTTGTTATTAATATGTTATGCAGTTTGAATTCATTGGTAAAGATTTTTTCTGGGAAAACTGGTTTTTCTACTTTTTGAAAGTTATGAATATGAAAAAGAATTTAATCAAGATGTTTACGAAATCTGAAAATTTTCTAACAGTTGCAATGATGAAGCGAACAATTGTTCCTGTAATAAACAAATTAAGCTTGGATATGTCTCTTAGAGTTAAGACATCTGCTTCACACTTGACTTTAGTGGTGAAGGGTATCAAATAGTAGGGTTTGACCTAATATAGAATATTCTTTCTTGTTATGGTACAATTTGTCTTTGGTTTCTAAATAGACTCAGATTTGGCATTAATAGTCTTCTTAGATTTTTGATAATTTGTTACGTTATTTTTATTGAAATAGAATCTTTTTTGTGCGATTTTGTTTTTCCAATGTCCTAATAACGCTATGTAAAGGTTTATATATTTTTTCTAAGTTGTTCATTAGAGTGGTTCGAAAAAAAAGCTGTGCCAAATCGAATTGTAAAAAGTTATGACTAAAAATTGGCCTGGTAGTAAAAAACTATCGATGAGAGAAATGTATCCCATACATGGTTGGAACACCGATATATAAAATGTTATTATCGGACTAAAAATGGTGACACAGTAAACAAAATACTTAAAGGGCGGTACTTGTAGGCGTGGCAAACAAAAATAGTATTGTTTTTACATTATTTTTAATCCTAGGGGGTGACTGATACAACTTTTTTTTTGTAAAGAAGGCGAACCGCTCTATTGCTTATCCCATAATACTGATATCCTAACTTTACAAGTTCATCGCTTGCTATTGTAATCTTAAAATACAGCCTGAAGTCATCTTCGCAAAAAAAAAATATTTTGTTTAAAAAACATCTCTATAGAAAATATTTTATATAAACAAATTTGTGATACAAAATATTTCTATAACAATATATTTTTTAAAGCAAAATGTTCGACGCAAAGTTTTTTTCTGTAAGAAATTTTTTAAAGCTAAATTTTATCCTATAAAACAATTTTTGACACAAACGATTTTTTGTTAATTCATTTTTGGCTACAAATTATTTTCTACTGAAAAAATTTTTATACGAAATATTTTCTGTAAAAAAGTTTTTGAAACGAAATATTTTCATCAGAAAAATTTTCAGAGCAAAATATTTTCTATAGAAAAATTTTATTCACAAAATATTTTCTTTTGAAAAATATTTGATACCAAATATTTCACTTATGTTCTATAACATTTTTTTTCTATAAAAAAATTTTTAAAACTAAATTTTATTTAAAAAAAAAAAATCATTAGAAAAATTATTCGCACTTAATCCCTATATATTACATTTATTTAGAAAATTTTTTATATTTACTTTAATTTTGTATTAAATTTTTTTTTTTAAATAATTTCGTATCGAAAACTTAAACATAAATTTTTTTCGAAAAATTTTCGATAGAAAATAATTTGTATCTAATAATTTCTTACAGAAAATATTTGAGAAATTTTGCATGAAATAAAATTTTGTTTTAAAAATTTTTTAAAGAAAAAATTTTGTACCGAAATTTTTCTTGTGAAAATATTTTGTATCGAAAAATTTTCTACTGAAAATATTTTGTATCAAAAGTTTTTTTATATAAAAGATTTTGCACTGAAAATGTTTCTAATAAAAATATTTTGTATTAAAATGTTTTAATAAAATAATTTTTAACTAAATTTTTTTTTTAAATTTCATTGAAATTTTTTTTAGATAATAAAATTTTATTTTAGCATTTTTTTATAAGGAAAAGTTTCATATTATACATTTTTTATGGAAAATATCTTGTATCAAATATTTTCATAAAGAAAATATTTTGTATAGAAAATTTTTCTACAGAAAATATTTTGTATCGAAATTTTTTTGCTAATAAAAAAAATTCATTTTCTATAGAACAAATCTTTGTTTTAAAATTGTTTTACAAAAAATAAGTTTTGTATCAAACATTTTTTGTATAAAATAATTCGTAACAAATACTATTCGAACGAACTATTTTGTACCGAAAATTTTTTTATACATAATATTTTTCTTCGAAAATTCTTCTAATGAAAATATTTTGTTTCCAAAATATTTTTACTGAAAATATTTTGTTTGAAAATGTTTCTGTAGAAAAAAATTTGTATCTAAATATTAATTTACAGAAAATATTTTCTGTCAAAAATTTTTCTATAGGATGAAATTTTGCTTCAAAAACATTTTTTATCCAAAACAACTTTGTTTTGAAAATCTTTCTGTAGAAAATATATAACTATAGAAATATTTCGTGTCGAAAATTTTTTTATAAAAAATATTTTGTATGAAAAAGTTTTTTAGTGAAAATTTTTTTAGTGAAAATAATGTTTCGAAAAATTTTTTGCTACACTAAGAGAAAAATGACGATCTGATTTCAAGAAAAAAAATCTACAATATAAGATTGCGAAATCTTGAATTTTCAATCTTGAAAATATAGCCAGTAAGATTAATATTCTTAAATTTAAGAATAATTTCTTAGTTATGAGAATACAATCTAAAAATAACATGAAATTTGTTTGCTTTTAAGATTTTAATCTTATTATAAGATTTTAAATCTTAATTTTAGATCGTATTCTTTATTTTAAGATTGTGATCTTGATTTCAAGATTTTATTCTTATTTTGAAGATTGTAAGTTCTAATCTTAAGATCGTATTCTAGATTTGTGTGCTTGTTTTAGGGAAATTTTGTCATAAATTGTAATCCGCCGACCAAAGTAATTGCGAAAAAGTGAAAAACTAATTTTTTGAGAAAAAATATAAATTTAATAAGAAATATAAATGGAAAACCTTAATCTGAATGAAGTGATCCTTCTAAATATTCCAATAGAAGGCAATTTAGTTCCGGTGTGTGATGGGGAGTATGAAATGAACTGCCCTTCACAAGAAATTTCATGAGATTTCTTGGACGATGACGCGTTGCTGAAAAATCTTTTGAAATAATTCGATCTGGAATGCGTTTTTCCGTACCTGCAGCGTAAGTTTTTCATCATATTTATAAATACATTAGTAAATTTCTTTATAAAAAATTATATTAATTTAATTTGTTTCAGGCTCAAATGTAACTTTTAGAAGTCTGCAGTATATGAAAGCAGTGAAAAATTATTTGTCTGGGAAAATAATCAGGTTTTAATATTTTATTTAGAAAGTAAATTAAACCACTAATAGTTTTGTCCTTTAGTTTGAAATAGATGAAGATACACTTTCGATGCCGTCAAGGGTAGGTCAGTGGCTACAAAAATGTCCAGATGAAACTTCCACTTCATCGTCTTCTGTAAATGTGGAAGTTAACAAAAAAGTGTTTGACAAGGTAAAAGTATTAGATAATTACTTAATACATTAAAATATGTACAAAACATAAAATATTTTCGTTTATTTATATAGGATTTAGCTTCATTATTGAATGAATCAGTAAGTGACAAAAGCATCCTAGAATTTTATGCTTCACACAAAGATTTAAACAATAACTACCGTGATGAGCTGATCCAGATTATAGTACATCAAATTCTAAAAAAGGATCTCGCACTTCATCCTCACGATTTCCAAGATATATTGACAGAAATACTCGTATGCACACTTTTTCCAACGGAAGATGAAGTCAAGGTATTTTTAGGATAAAATTTTTCACTAACTACCTATAATCTAAAATAAATAAATCAAAATTTTAAAATATAGGAATACTATTAATACATTCCTCGAAAGGGGGAAAAAATAATAAAAAATGTGTTTTATTTTATCACCAAATACGAATATTATAATAAGAAAAAACGTGCTGATAATAAGATTTTCTGCTTGAAATCGAAACTTTTTCTGATTGAAAGTAGAGTAAATGCGAAAAATCTTATTTAAAGAATAAAATCTTATTTTTCAAGATTATTTGTAAGATCGCAATCTTGAAAAAGTTCTAAGAACAAGATCGATAATTAAGAATGCGTTCTTATTATTTAAGATTATGTTCTTATTAATTAAGAGTGCATTCTTAAAAATTAAGAATTTAATCTTAATTAATAAGAACACATTCTTAGTTATCGATCCTGTGCTTAGATTTTTTTTTAAGATTGCGATCTTACAAAGAATCTTAAAAAATTAAGATTTTATTCTCAAAATAAGATTTTTCGTATTTACTCTACTTTCAAGCAGAAAAAGTTTCGATTTCAAGCAGAAAATCTTATTATCAGCACTTTTTTGCCTGAGTGTAACAATATTTTGTATCAAAAATTCTTTATGGAGTAAAATTTGGCTTTAAAAAAATTCGTAACGAAAATTTTTCTGTATCAAATATTTTCCTTCAAAAACTTTTGTTTCAAAGCCTTTTATTGAAAATATTTTGTATGAAAATTTTGCTATTGAAATACAAACTATTTCAAATTTTTTTTTTAAAGAAATTTAGTATTAAACATTTTTCTATGGAATAAAACTTAGTTTTAATTTTTTTTATAATTTGTGTCAAGCATTTTTTTGATATCGAAAAATTCTCTAGTAAAAATATTTTGTTTCGAAAAATTTTTTGCTGAAAATATTTTAAATATTAATAAGTTTAAATTATTATTATTAATTAAGTTTAAATTATATGCCATATTTTTTGTACTGTTTTATTGGCCCTAAGGGCTTAAAAAATGAATGAATGAATAAATAAATAAATAAATAAATAAATAAATAAATAAATAAATAAATAAATATTTTGTTGCTAATTTTTCTATCTAAAATTTTTTTGCGGATTATATTTTGATTTGAAAATTTTTCTTTAGAATCAAAATTTATATTAAATTTTTTTTTATAGAAAAAAAAAATGTAGAAAATATTTTGTAACAAATAAGGATTCGCGGCTACAAAAGGTTCTTTTTGCATTATTTAAAATTTTTGCGAAATTAACTTTTTTATTATTTAGCAACTTAAAAAAATCAATGAAAATCTATTATAGTTTCTTAATTGTTTTTGAAAGATTTTAACCTAAACATTACAAAAATTAATAAATTTGCAAAAAGAACCTTTTGTTCCGCTGCTCCTCAAATGTTATGAGTGAACATTTTTCTATAGGAAATAATTTTTACAAAAAATGTTTTGTATTAAAAATTTTTCTGTAGAGTAAAACTTAGTTTTAAAATTTTTTGCTAAAAAAAATTTGTGTCGAAAATTTTTCTGTAGAAAATATTTTGTATCGAAGGTTTTTCAAATGAAGATATTTACTATCAAAAAAGGTTAGTATTTTTTCTACAAAATAAAATTTATCTTTAATTTTTTTTTTTTTTGTAAAATAAATTTTTATTCGAAACTTTTTTCATAGAAAATATTTTGCATCAATAATTTGTTTCAAAAATTTATTTTCTTAAAATTTTGAATACGAAAATTTTTCTGTAGAAAAAATTTCTTTCCAAAAATTTTTCTATAGAAAATATTTTGTATTCTAAAATTTTTTTATAGAAAATATTTTATATAAAAGTTTTAGGATTAAAAATTTTTCTATTGAATAAAATTTTATATTGAAAGTTTTTTTTTTTTTTTCATTGAAATATTCGTATCAAAAATGTTAAAGTGTTGTTATATCACGCCTGATTTCATTAATTATTATAATTTTATAATAAAAACTTCTTAAAGAAAATGTTCATTAGACAGATTTGTTATAAAAAATTGTTCATCGAAAATCTTTTTTAGGAGATACTTTTTATAAAGAAAAACTTTTTTTTAAGGAAAATTGTTTTTAAACATTTTTTCACAGGAAAATTGTCAAATGTTGAATAAAAACCTGGGTTTATTATAACAGAGCAGTTCCAAAAAATTTTAAAAATCATGCTTCAATGTTGTTTTAAGTCGATTTTGAGCTTAGGTAGCAGTCACTTTTTTTTAGGATATGTCCGAGACAACAACAACTCCAACCACTAGTGATAGGAAAACATAAAAGAAGCCCTGATTTAAGTCTCAGCTATTACAATTAACTTTACTCTTCAGTCATCCAAAAATACTTTGTTTACTTTTTTGATGTTTTCGTCGGTGTCAGCCTCAGGGTTATTCACTTTGTATGTCATTAGTGCTTATTTTACTTCATTTTAATTTATCTATGACTGAATTTACTGATGTCTAATATGAATATTATGTTTTTGTTACCAAAGAGCAATGCTTTATTAACATAGAATCCAGTTATGCTATATCTCAAAAGCTATCACTTAGGCTATACTATTTAATAATAGTATAGCCATCTGTACGTCGATCTACAAAATTTCAGCCCAACTGTTAAACATTGGTCATTTTACTTGTTTTCCTTTATTTGGAATATATAAATTTAATGTTTGTGTAGAAATCTAGATAATTTTGAAATAAGCAACTGCAGAATTTTCATTTATTTTTATTAATTCAGTATTGAGCTGGTATATTTCCAGGAAACACAAGTCTTATGGTTTATTCTTTGATTCAAAATATTTGAAATTCATCGAATTTTTTCCAATTAGTTTTTAAAATATAAACTCAATTTGTAAAAAAAAGTCTAGTATTTCAAATGTTACACTCAATTAAAAATTTCATCTTTTCTATTTTTCCATTTTATCTTCAAATAACATCTGAATAACCAACTAAATATTTTGTCTTCATATGAATAAATTAAAGATATCCACAAAAACCTCAAATACATAGTCTTTGCTAGATTTTTCGACAATTTAGTTTGTGAAATGAGAAAGTGAATTTTATGCCCAATAAAATAGAAAAATGTTCAAAATCTACTATAGTTGTTTTCCAAATCTTTTTTTGTTTCTTCTCTCCAGTACCAAATATCTATTGTCTAGGTCTTTTAGTTTATGTGTTGATATTGGTATAGGACAATATATTAGAAATTGGTTTTATAGGAAAACAAAACTACTCATTTGTAAAATAATTAATTTATGTTTATTTTTCTTTTTTTTCCTTAGTTCTGTTTATTAATGTGATATCTTTGTTTCGAATGTTGTTAAGTTGCTTATTAGATTTGTAGAACAAAAAATTACTAGAATTAAGTTCTAGTTTTCTTATTTTACTAATGAATAGAAATCAAATCAAGTGAGTTACTTGATTTGAATAGAAATCAAATCAAGTGAGTTACTGTGATGGCCTTTATCACTGGGAGACTTGTGTACTGATTTTTAACAAAATTTAAAAATGTTTTAATAAATAGAGAATTACTTGTGATAATCTTTGATACCATACGAAATGATGCCTTTTATACATACCGTTGGTTTTATGTAGAAAAGCCCTTACTCGCATATTTAGAACTTTACAAAAGAAGGTAAAAACTGATTTAAAACAGAAGTTGACAAAATTTTACGCTTTTTTTAAATGCAGGTTATTATTAAAATAAGGACGATTTTGGTTCTTTAAACTTTTTTCTTAATTTTAAACATATAAAAAACTAAATTGAGATAGGGCTTTTTGTATTCTGGTTTCAGAGCATAAATGTAACTTAGGGATTTTATCTGTAGTGATCAAAATAAATTATATTAATAAAAGCTTTACATAGCGAATGTTTTCTATATGAAGACTTTCTATAGCGAATGCTTCCCACAAGAGATATTTCAATATTAAAAGTTTTCTATAGGAAAGCTTACAATATTGTTTCTGTAGGAAAGCTTTCGATATTGAATGTTTGACTTGGAATGTTCTCTATATAAAATCTTTCGAAATTTAAAGTTTTATAAAGGCAACCAAAAGTTTTCTATAGAAAATTTTTTTATATCGAAAGCTAATTATTAGGAAGCATTTTGAAATCAAAAGTTTTATATATTAAATAATAAGAAATTGGATTTTTTATATTGGAAAGCTTTATGTAGAAGATCTTTTTTTACTTAAAGCTTTTATATTAAAAAGCTTTTAATATGGAATGTTTTTAGTAAAATGTAAAATCTCAACAAATCTGCTGATATAAAACTATTCCAATCCAAAAAAGTTTTAGGAAATCTGTTGATATAAAAGGTTTTTGGAAAATCTGTTGATATAAAAGGTTTGCAATCCAAAATATTTGGACTATAAAATTTGTATCTTAGAAAACTTTTGATATTCAATGTTTTCTGTAGAAAATCTTTCAATATCAAAATTTTATTGTGGGAATCCTTTCAACATCGAAAGTCTTATATAGAAAATATTTTTTTCTGAGAAAAACTTTCGGTATTTAATGTTTTAAGTTAAAAGCTTTTTACATAAAAAGTTTCCTTTAGTTAGCCTTTAGGAAATCTGTTGATAAAAAAGGTTTTCAATCCATAATATTTTGACTACAAAATTTTTATATAAGAAAACTTATGATGTCCAAAGTTTTTTTTTTATAGAAAATCTTTCCATATCAAAAGTTTTCGACATCGAAAGTTTTATATAGAAAATCTTTTTTATTTTGGAAAGCTTTCGATTTGAAATGTTTTTAGTTGAAAGCTTTTTATATCCAATGTTACCTATATGAAAGCTTTGATATTGAAAGTTTTTTATAGGAAAGTTTTGAATAAGAATTCTTTCGATATCAAATGTTTATTATAGTAATCCTTTCGACATCTACCGTTTTATATAATTTTTAATATAAACAGGTTTTTAGAGAGCTTTGGCTATTAAAGTTATCTATAGGAAAAGCTTTTGATAATAATATTTTTCTATAGGAAACTTTTATATAAAAATCTTTTAATCCGAGATATTTTGATGACAAATATTTTATATAAAAAAATTTTCAATATCGAAAATTTTTTATAGAAAACTTTTCGACATCGAAAGTTTTATATAAGAAGACTTTAGATAAATAATGACAGTTTTTTAGTTGAAAAGCTTTTGATGCGGAATGTTTTTAGTATAAATTTTAAAATATTAAAAGTTACCTATAGGAAAGCTTTGAAGATTTTAGAATTGAATTGAAAATTTAAATTTTTCTGTAGGAAACTTTTACATAATAATTTTTCTATGACAAAAATATACGACAAATATTTTATATAAAAAATCTTTTAATATCGAAAGTTTGTTATAGAAAACCTTTCGGAATCGAAAGTTTTAAATAAGATAACTTTGGATAAATAATTACAGTTTTTTATTGCAAAGCTTTTGATGTGGAATGTTTTTAGTAGGAAGTTTTAAATATTAAAATTTACCTATAGGAGAGCTTTGAAAAATTTTAAATTGAATAGAAAATTTAAATTTGTCTGTAGTAAAGTTTTATATAAAAAGTTTTTTATCTGAAATATTTTGACGACAAATCTTTTATATAAAAAAATCTTGTAATATCGGAAGTTTATTATAGAAAATCTTTCGGCATCGAAAGTTTTAAATAAGAAAACTTTGGATAAATTTTTCAGTTTTTTATTGGAAAGCTTTTGATGTGGAATGTTTTTAGTATAAAGTTTTAAACATTAAAAGTTACCTATAGGAAAGCTTTGAAAATTTTGAAATTGAATTAAGAATATAAATTTTTCTATAGGAAACTTCTATATAAAAAGTTTTTATCTGGAATTGACGACAAATGTTTTATATAAGAAATCTTTCAATATCGAAAGTTTATTATAGAAAACCTTTCGACATCCAAAGTATTACATAAGATAAATAATGACAGTTTTTTATTGGAAAGCTTTTATTGTTGAACGTTTTTAGAAAAAAGTTTTAAATATTGAATGTTACCTATAGGAAAGCTTTTTATATTTAAAGTTTCTCATCCGAAAAATGTTGTCGACAAAAGTTTAATATAAGAAATTATTAAACATCCAACAAAAAGCTTTAAAACTCGTAAGTTTTATATTATTGGTAAGATAAGGCTTTTATTTTTTTAGGAATAAGTTATGGCTTTTTAGAAAATTACTTAAATAACCGCTTAATTTGATAAAATTGCCTTAAATTTTTGTGAAGAGGTGTATTTGGGTGAAATTAATTGGAATCATAAAAACATCAATTTCGAAAAAAGAGTGAGTTAGGGCCTTTCAATATGAGACCAACGATACACACATATTTAAAATATGTGCTTCAGTTTATATGAAAAATATGGAAAATGAAAACAGATTGTCATAAGATTTTATTCAAGAATTAATGCAAATATAGATGTACCTATTAAGGTTTCGGAATAAAACTTTATTTGTTCAACTTTTTGTTGTTTTCGTGATGTTTAAGTGACTTTTGAACCGTATGTCTTTATTTAACTATTTAAGAATTGGTTTACTTTAGGTTTTAAATACATTTTTAAAATAAATATTTAATAATGTGTTATCACCACAAATTGTGAGTACATATATTGGCAAAGAATCAATTTGTCTACAAACCTGATCAACTGAACCATAATGATGGCGGGAAAATACACCTCGACGTGATATTAATTCTGTGGCTGATGAGCTGAAATAAAGTAAATAAAAATAATTTTTTGAAAAAATATTGAATGTACTCGTATATATAAAATACATTTAATATAAAAACATAAAAAGTACCCAACATTTAAGTGACACACTAATTGATTTTTACTGTAGTTTTAAGCTTTTATAAATGTTTTTAAGGCAATTCCAGTGGAATTGGCTCTAATTGTTTAAAATTAAAGCTTTAGAAGCAAAACCATATTTTTAGCCATAGGCGCATGATTGTTATAAATAATAAAAATATAATCATACGTCACATATGTTTTAAATTTGGAAATTGAAGGTTGTAGTTTCAATTTTTTATTTACAGAATTTTAACACAACATAATATTGTTTCAGCTAGTAACTTTGCTTAGTTTCTATTTAAAACTCAATTTAGAAGTTTCCAGAAACAACAAATTTCCGCTCGTGCATCTAACTAAATTCTCTTTTAACCATATTCAAAACTCAGTTTATGTCAAACTTTCAACAATTTTGTAGTTGGTAAAACAAAAACCCTCATCTAACTAACAATTTGACATGCAATCAGACAAAATATTTCATCTTGATCTTTGAATTTTCTCCCTTAACACCAAATAAAGGCTGCCACTTGCATAAAATCTGTTGTACGAGTGTGAAACACGTTTTTACTTCAATCGTTTTTGTGAAAAATTCGTTCATAATTTTCTTTAACCAAAAATCATATGAAATAGCGTATACTTGCTTTTGCCTTTATTTTTTTTTCTTAAATGACAATTACCAATTTAAAAGAGTAGAAAATGGTCAAGTTGTGTATTTTATATGATTTATTATTGTAAACTGAATATTGGGACATTTTTTTATGACTATAAATATTTTTAATGACTGTAAATATACACTCAGCAGTTTTGAATTGAAGATTTTTTTAAAGACTGGTTAAAGGGTCATTTCGATGCAACTAAGAGCTTAAAATTTTCGAAAAATTTGCTATAATTAGTCAATTTTCGAAAAATTTCCAACAAACAGTCAATTTTCGAAAAATTTCCTATAATTAGACAATTTTCGAAAAATTTCCAATAAATACTAAATTTTCGAAAAATGTCCTATAAATAGTCAAATTTCGAAAAATTTCCTTTAAATATTCAATTTTCGAAATATCCCAGTAAAACTTTTCATTACCAAATAATGAGTTAAACAGTTAAACTATTGAACACGAACTACTTACTCATTCGCTGTTTAAGTCATTACATTAACATGGGGATGTCATTGGAGGTAAGTACTACCAATTGTAGAAAAGTAATGACTTGGGTAAGCAATTTGAAAGCAACAACAACAACAGCAACAACTTTTTTGTTGTTGTTTTATTAAAAACATATATTTTTAAACGAAATACAAATTTTTTTTTATGATCCCATGGGGGCTCGAACCTAGACCCTCCGACTGCTAGGCAGAGACTCTACTACATATGTTGAAAACTTAGCAGCTTATAATTAATATAAACAATTTTTATTTTTAGATCCAAAATCATGTGAAAATA
Source organism: Stomorhina lunata (assembly GCA_933228675.1). Taxonomy (NCBI): domain Eukaryota; kingdom Metazoa; phylum Arthropoda; class Insecta; order Diptera; family Rhiniidae; genus Stomorhina; species Stomorhina lunata. The sequence goes on along the minus strand of OW121743.1, from coordinate 97,102,471 downwards.
ACTTTGTTTTTCCCTGCTTTTTTTTGCTTTGTTGTAATTTTTGGAAAAATATTTTTATACGATTTTTTGTAATTATTTTAAAACTTTTTTAAAATTATTTTAAAACTTAAACAATTTAAATCTTCTTTTTTGTATAAGTTTTTACATAAGATTGACTCTTACTTACTTAAATGTTAAAACCTGTTAAGGTCAAAGTCCGAGCATATTTTCGAATTCCATGGATTTCGATCTTGTGCGAATATTCTCAAATTTTATAGGCCAAGCTTTGAAAAATATTCCTCTACTTGGTCTTTCTATCGAAGTTTCGGACATCCTCCTCTAACATTAGGTAGTGGGACATTTCAATTCTAATTTTATCCTCTTCATTGTATTTTTTTTCAAGAGAGGGTTACTAGCCCCATTTTTATCGATCTTTGGGACAACTCTCGAAAAATGTTAACTCACAATATTAATGGGTGTTAAACTATCTCCCCGGGTGATACCATGAGGAGGTGTGTGTCCACAGTTAAGATGAAGGATGACCCAGATAAGTTGGGCTTACCAAGTTAAGACCAATTAGAATCGTGTTTGGTATTCAACATCCCCTGCATAATCATAATTGACTCATGATGGTATTTTTTCATTAACGTCAGTTAGTTTTACAAATTTTTTTACAGAAAATAATATTTAAGTTCTTAAAATTCAAAAATCATTTAAAAAGACTCTTAATAAAAAAAAAACTAAAAAAAAATTGTTGCCCTTGGTGGGATTTGAACCGGGGCCATTCAGTTTAAATTACCATCTTAATTACAAATAAGTACTTCTGTAATAACTTATTATTTATTTGGATGGTATGTTGTAGTCGTAAATTTTAGAAAAATTTCCTATAAATAGTCAATTTTCGAAAAATTTCCCATAAATAGTCAATTTTTAAAAAATTTCCTATAAAGAGACAATTTTCAAAAAATTTCCTATAAATAGTCAGTTTTCGAAAAACTTCCTATAAACAATCAATTTTCGAAAAAATTTCCTATAAATAGTCAATTTTTGAAAAATTTCCTATAAATAGTCAATTTTCGAAAAATTTCCCATAAATAGTCAATTTTCGAAAAATTTCCTTTAAATAGTCAATTTTCGAAAAATTTCCTATATATAGTCAATTTTCGAAAAATTTCCTATATATAGTCAATTTTTTAAAAATTTCCTATAAATAGTCAATTTTCGAAAAATTTCCTATAAATAGTCAATTTTCGAAAAATTTCCTATAAATAGTCAATTTTCAAAAATTTCCCATAAATAGTCAATTTTCGAAAAATTTCCTTTAAATAGTCAATTTTCGAAAATAGTCAATTTTCGAAAAATTTCCTATATATAGTCAATTTTCGAAAAATTTCCTATATATAGTCAATTTTTGAAAAATTTCCTATAAATAGTCAATTTTCGAAAAATTTCCTATAAATAGTCAATTTTCGAAAAATTTCCTATAAATAGGCAATTTTCGAAAAATTTCCTATAAATAGTAAATTTTCGAAAAATTTTATATAAGTAGTCAAATTTCGAAAATTTTCCTATAAATAGTCAATTTTCGAAAAATTTCCTATAAATAGTAAATTTTCGAAATATTTCCTATATAAATTCAATTTTCGAAAATTTTCTATAAATAGTTAGTTTTCGAAAAATTTCCTTTAAATAGTAAATTTTCGAAAAATTTCCTATTAATAGTAAATTTTCGAAAAATTTCTTATTAATAGTCAATTGAAGAAAAATTTCCTATAAATAGTCAATTTTTGAAAATTTTCTGTAAATAGTAGATTTTCGAAAAATTTCTTATAAATAGTCAATTAAAAAAAAAATTGCTATAAATAGTCAATTTTGAAAATTTGTCTATAAATAGTAAATTTTCGAAAGATTTCCTATAAATAGTCAATTTTCGAAAAATTTCCTATAAATAGTCAATTATCCACTTTTTACACTCAAAAATTTAAAAATATCTAATCGTTTCATACATCTCGGAGTCGGTTCTTTAATAATGTATAAAATATAATGTGTTGAACTGCTGGGTAAATTACCTATATATATAATCTTTATATCTTTTAGCTACAATCATTATTATTATTTTCTTGAATGTGACATATGGCGTTGTCTTGTTATTATAAATTGTTTTGTTTTTAACTTGTAAGATATTTACAAATGACATTATTTATTTTCAAATGTAAATGATTTTAAGTAATAAATAACCAGCACTATCTTTATCAGTAACATCAAATAAAATAAATTGTAAATTAGTTATAAATTTCGCATGCAAAAATTTTATATGAACTTAAGAAGAGCTGAACCATAGAATTTTTTTTGATAAAACCATAGAAATTTTTTTGATAAAAAATTTTGTAGAGAAAAATTTTCTATGGAAAAATATTAAAAAAAAAAATAGAATAGAAACTTTTTTTTAAAACATCAGAACTACACAAAGAAAAAATACCTTTTTAAGTATAAAAAATATCAAATGTCTATTTAATTTAAATCTGTGCATCCTTTTTAATTTTCAAAATAAATTGTGTCTTATATTGTATTTTATGGTTATCGTTTTTTTGTACTATTTCCTATTAGATTCTAATTTTTCTATAATTTTAATAAATATTCAAAATAAATTTAAAATGAAATGAAAAATATTATTATTTTGCTTCCTTACTAAATCCATAAATAAATTGTGAAGGACAATATTATACAGGAAAGCAAGATTTTTATACATTTCGAAACTATCAATAAATTTTGCTTTATATTAGAGTAAAATTTCATATTATTGATAAACATGGTTTGCATTGAAATTATTATTGTTGCATAAAATAAGTTTTTCTATTTGAATAATTTTTAAGGTGCATAATTTTAAATTCTAAATTTACAAATGAAACATTTTCATTAAATTTGCAAATGCAAAATTTTCTTTAAATTTCTTATGCATTTCTTTTATTAAATTTGTTAAATCAATTTTCTTATCACGCAATTCGCATATCGTAAAATTTTTTTCTTTATGCTAAGAAAATTTAACAAAATTCATGTATAAATGAATTTTATTGAATTTTCTATATATTATATAACAGAAACTGACATTGCCTTTATTTTGTTACTCATTTCATTTAAAAGCTACAAAAATTGCAACTATTTTCCGAGACAAAGAAAAGAAACAATTTATAAAATCAGTCACGCATTAAGCAACAAATATGTTGCAAAAAAAAAAAAAAACAACTAAAACGAAGTTGAAAATTCATTGTTGCATAAAAAAGAAGAATAATGAAATTTCGATATTGATACCCGAAAAGTATGCACTAGATATTTGTCATTGTATCTTCTGAGTATTGTGTTGGCGTTAACGGCCAAATAAATACTTTGAAGTTGAGATAATTGTTGGAAAACTTAAATAAGTGGTTAAAAGTTTTTCAAGTTCTGCTGTGAAGTAAAGAGTGTGTTTTAAGAAGAAAAATAAAAATAGATTTTAAATAATTAAAAGTTTTAAATTTTTAATAGTTTCTATGGCAAAGATAAAATAAATGTAGACATTTCGTCAATGAACCCAAAAATCAATATTTCTGTTAAGGAATATTAAAACTTTAAACTATTTACTCTCAATTTTTTTATAATTTATAAAATTTAATTGAGTTTTATGTTTATATTTGTATTATTGTAAAATTTTATTTTTTATTATTTCAATTTAATATCCTTACATATATATGCCACTATTATTTTTGGCGCCTTTTCATTTTAATAGTTATAGCAGACAGTCATTTTTAATATCATTTTGGTATTCACAGAAAACGCTATCAGCAAAATTTTTATTTACTGTTTTTTAATTTATAAATCTGTGACCATGAAAAACCAGCAGTAGGTGTTAAATACAGCGTTAAATGTCGTTACTTTAGCGGGGGATTTTGCAATGTTAGTAAGATTTATGTTACATTTTAAGTTTGAGTTTTTAGCCTTATATAGAAAGAATGGAAGTTTATTTATCAACATAAGATAAAAGGGATTTATTGAATATAGTCCAAAGTTAGTTATGAAAAATTTTCTACAAAAAATTTTTAATAAAGAAAAATTTTCTTTAGAAAAACTTTTAAAAGCGAAAAATTTCTATAGAAAAATTTTTGATGGTGGAAAAGTTTCTATAGACAAATTCTAAATGGCGAAAAAATTTCTAAAGAAAAATTTTCTATAGAAAAATTATCAATAAAAAAAATTTTATTGCGAAATATTTTGTATGGAAAAATTTTTAATGGCAAAAAATTTTTTATTGAAAAATTTAAATTAGCAAAAATTTTTTATAGAAAAATGTTTAATAGCAAAAAAAAACTATACAAAACTATGTAAAGAATATATAGAAATATTTCTAATAGCAAAAATTGTTTATAGAAAATTTTTAATAGCGTTCTAAAAAAATTTTCTATAGATAATTTTCTATAGAAAATTTTTTTATAACGAAAAAATTTTAAATAGAAAATTTTTAAATAACGAAAAATTTTATATAGAAAATTTTTTAATGACGAACATTAAAAAATTTTCTATAGAAAATTTTTTAATGACGAACATTAAAAAATTTTCTATAGAAAATTTTTTAATAGCGAAAAATTGTCTATAGAAAATTTTCTAATAGCGAACAATTTTCTAAAGAAAATTTTTTAATAGTGAAAAATTTTCTATAGAAAATTTTTTAATAGCGAAAAATTTTCTCTAGATTGAAAAATTTTTAATAGCGATAAATTCTCTACAGAAATTTTTTTTATAAAGAAAAATTTTATATAGAATTTTTTTTTATAACGAAAAGTTTTATATAGAAAATTTTTTAATAACGAAAAATTTTCTATAGAAAATTTTTTAATAACGAAAAATTTTCTATAGAAAATTTTTTAATAACGAAAAATTTTCTATAGAAATTTTTTTAATAACGAAAAATTTTCTATCGAAAATTTTTTAATAACGAAAAACTTTCTATCGAAAATTTTTTAATAACCAAAAATTTTCTATAGAAAATATTTTAATAACGAAAAATTTTCTATAGGAAATTTTTGATAACGAAAAATTTTCTATAGAAAATTTTTTAATAACGAAAAATTTTCTATAGAAAATTTTTTAATAACGAAAAATTTTCTATAGAAAATTTTTTAATAACGAAAAGTTTTCTATAGAAAATTTTTTAATAACGAAAAATTTTCTATAGAAAATTTTTTAATAACGAAAAATTTTCTATAGAAAATTTTTTAATAACGAAAAATTTTCTATAGAAAATTTTTTAATAACGAAAAATTTTCTATAGAAAATTTTTTAATAACGAAAAATTTTCTATAGAAAATTTTTTAATAACGAAAAATTTTCTATAGAAAATTTTTTAATAACGAAAAATTTTCTATAGAAAATTTTTTAATAACGAAAAATTTTCTATAGAAAATTTTTCAATAACGAAAAATTTTCTATAGAAAATTTTTTAATAACGAAAAATTTTCTATAGAAAATTTTTTAATAACCAAAAATTTTCTATAGAAAATTTTTTAATAACGAAAAATTTTCTATAGAAAATTTTTTAATAACGAAAAATTTTCTATAGAAAATTTTTTAATAACGAAAAATTTTCTATAGAAAATTTTTTAATAACGAAAAATTTTCTATAGAAAATTTTTTAATAACGAAAAATTTTCTATAGAAAATTTTTTAATAACGTAAAATTTTCTATAGAAAATTTTTTAATAACGAAAAATTTTCTATAGAAAATTTTTTAATAACGAAAAATTTTCTATAGAAAATTTTTTAATAACGAAAAATTTTCTATAGAAAATTTTTTAATAACGAAAAATTTTCTATAGAAAATTTTTTAATAACGAAAAATTTTCTATAGAAAATTTTTTAATAACGAAAAATTTTCTATAGAAAATTTTTTAATAACGAAAAATTTTCCATAGAAAATTTTTTAATAACGAAAAATTTTCTATAGAAAATTTTTTAATAACGAAAAATTTTCTATAGAAAATTTTTTAATAACGAAAAATTTTCTATAGAAAATTTTTTAATAACGAAAAATTTTCTATAGAAAATTTTTTAACAACGAAAAATTTTCTATAGAAAATTTTTTAATAACGAAAAATTTTCTACAGAAAATTTTTTAATAATGAAAAATTTTCTACAGAAAATTTTTTAATAACGAAAAATTTTCTATAGAAAATTTTTAATAACGAAAAATTTTCTATAGAAAATTTTTAATAACGAAAAATTTTCTATAGAAAATTTTTAATAACGAAAAATTTTCTATAGAAAATTTTTTAATAACGAAAATTTTTTTAATATAGAAAATTTTTTAATAACCGAAAATTTTCTATAGAAAATATTTTAATAACGAAAAATTTTCTGTAGAAAATTTTTTAATAACGAAAACTTTTCTGTAGAAAATTTTTTAATAACGAAAACTTTTCTGTAGAAAATTTTTTAATAACGAAAACTTTTCTGTAGAGAATTTTTTAATAACGAAAACTTTTCTGTAGAAAATTTTTTAATAACGAAAAATTTTCTATAGAAAATTTTAAATAACGAAAAATTTTCTATAGAAAATTTTAAATAACGAAAAATTTTCTGTAGAAAATTTTTAATACAGAAAAATTTTGTGTAGAAAATTTTTAATACCGAAATATTTTCTATAGAAAATTTTTCATACCAACAAATTTTCTATAGATAATTTTTAATACCGAAAAATTTTCTATAGAAAATTTTTAATACCGAAAAATGTTCTATAGAAATTTTTAATACCGAAAAATTTTCTATGGAAAAAATTTTAATAACTAAAAATTTTCTATAGAAACATTTTTATTAACTAACAATTTTCTGTAGAAAAAATTTTAATAATGAAAATTTTTTTATAGAAAAATGTAATATGACAAAATTTTCTTTAAAGATTTTCTGTCATATTCAAGTAATGCAATCAGGAGCTGTATTTAAATGAATTGGAAAAAAATATTTACTCACTAAAACAAAAAATAAATAACCGCTAAGTTAATAATTTATTTACATGTAAATGACAGATTTCTCTGGCTTAGTGTGAAGGTGATTTTAATTTGATAAACATAGTAGAGTTTTTTTTAGAAAACTCAAGTGCAAAATTTTTGAGGGGTAAAATAAACAGTCAAGTACATCTATTACATTTATTTAAGATAAATATTTAAAAACTTTGGAATATTAAACACTTAAACACATAAACTTTGGAATATTAACACAGTTAAAAAAAATTATTTAAATAATTCTAAAAATTCTAAAAATTCTTTGCTTTAGGATATTTTTCGTCAGCGTCACTGTATTTTCTTTTTAAAAGCTTTTAATTAAATTTTTAAAACAATTGAATTTTTTTGTGAATTCGAACTTTTGTTTACTTTTAATTTATTTGCATGAATGTATGTATGCGTGTGTATGTGTGCATGCATTGTTGTGTTAATAATCAAGATATTTAAAATACTCGTATATGTAATCCCTATCATTTAATATTAAATTCGGTTTAGTCCATGTGAAAGCAGACATATAGTCTGTAGAAATAATAGTACAAATTAATAGTTAATCTAAGGAACAATTTTAATACAAGTTTAATAAAACTTGCTGTTCTTTTTGATATGGATTTAACCTTTTTGTTTGTTTATTTATTTCATATATTAATTATTAACATGTGATAACTATTATCTAATGTCTGAGGTTTTATTTATTAAAACTATTTGCCTCAAAATTATGTAGACAATAACGAAAACCATTTACATAATTATCTATACAATTTTCATATTAAATTCAAAAAGTAATTATATAAATTAGATTTGATTATTGAAAATTAAATAACAGTTTTTTTGTTGTCAATTTGATGAAATAAATTATAAAGTAACTTTATAACATCGCACAGTGGAGCTAATGAGTTTTTTCTATCTTAACTCAGCCAACTACTAGACGGATTTTGACGGAATTTGAAAAATCAGTAAAAGAGGAGTTGGACGTATCTATCTGTAGTACAGAGGGCTCTACATTGGCCCAAACTTGCCTACCTCGGGTATGTAAAACTTTTGGGTCCGTTTAACTTACGTCAATTTGGTCCAATGCGAAAGATGCAGTTAGATTTTTTTAAAAATAAATTCTAACTGCACTGCCTTATCTCTTATCTAGCTTAAGAAATATTTGACTACATATTGGATTTTCTGGGTATTTTGCATGACATCTGGTCTTTTTCGGCTTATAAATCATTTTTGGTAAAACGGAAATTTTTTTAAAAAATACTGTAAAATTTCTGATAAATTTCTAAATGAACTAAAAGAAAAAAAATTTAATTATGTAAATTTTATAATACAGGAAAATTCTTTAAATTTCGTGAACCGAAAAAAAGTATGAAAAATTATATTTTTTTTTTTTTGCAAAAAAATAACAAAATTTATTTTTTCTATGTTTTTGAAAAATTTTTCAAATAACTTAATTCTGTATAATATAAACATATAAACTATATTTTGAAACTGGATAAGCACCCTACAACCAGGGATGGTCGAAAATCAGCTAAGTTTTAGACAAAACTTGTGTTTTTGTGTCGGTAAAAAAATTTGATTATTGAAATTGTTCTTAATTAAATTGAAGTAACTGTAATGTATTAACAAGAATCTGTACAAGAATCTAATAAGGCCCGGCTAAAAAAGGGGTGACACGCCCAATTTTTCTAAAAAAAAAACTCAAATTTTCGAAAACCGTTCACTTCTGTATTCAAAAATTTCGAAACTCTTTCTGAAATTTATATTTCTGAATTTCTAATATATTGGTCTATATTTTGTGCAAAAAATTTCCTAATTTCTTGTTTAGTTATAGAGATTTTTAATAGAATTTTGTGACGGACTTTAATAATACTACATATTTATATGGAGTATTACTAAACATATATCGTATATCTAGTTATATGTCCACATTTGTTATCTCCTAAATTTCACCTTATATATGTTTTACAGTCTTCCGCGAATACCTCTACTATATGCAATAACAGAAATATCACTTTTTTCATTACTTATTAAAAATACATATATTAGTTTTTATTTTATGTATGGGATACACAATTACAATTCGTATTTAGTTTATGCTTAACTCTGTATAAATGTTCAAGTTTTGCATGAGGAAGGAGCGGTTCAAACAAGACAGAATTTGCCCTAGACTAGTAGACTTAAGGTTTGATTAGTCACGATTCTTGAATATAGTTCACGAATCACGTTGCTTAGCGGCTTCGGCGGACAGTTTCAGTCACAGAGGCTTCGCCCGACTGTTTTGGTACAGCAGCTTCGGCTGACTGTTTTGTCACAGCTGCTTCGGTTGACTGCTTCAGTCACAGCTGACTGTTTTCGCACAGCGGCTTCGGTTGACTATTTTGGCACAGCGACTTCGGTTGACTGTTTTTCACAGCGGCTTCCGCTGACTGTTTTAGCACAGCGGCTTCGGATGACTTTTTTGGCACAGCGGCTTTTGGTGACTGTGTCGACATAGTAACTTCGGCTGATTGTTTCGTAAAACGGCTTTGGTCGTTCAGCTTAGGTCAAAATTGTAATATTGCAGTAACAGAATAGTAAGTTCTCCTTAATTAATATTGTACTGTATTGTATTAAAACCTTTAACTGGTCGTCATCTACACCCGAACTATATTTCCGAAAACCGAGCAGTATCACCGATTCTCCGGCATCCGATTGATATCACAAAATCCAAGCGTTACTGCTATTCCAGAAACAAGCAGTATCGCCGACTCTCTGTCGTCCTATTGATATCTTAGACACCGAATTGTTAATATATTGGTCTACACTGTGTCCAAAAATGGTCCTAAAAGCTTGTTTAGTTTTAGAGATATGTAAATATTAACAAATTACATACATTTATTGTTGCTGCACTTCTTTGACAAAAGTCTTAATCAATGTTTTAAATTGTGAAAAATTTTTAAACTCACTTTAAAGTACATAAAATTTCCTTTTCATTGATGTATATCATGTCTATCTTATTTTGGTAGAATAATTCTGAAAAACTTTTAGATTTGTTAAAAATAGGACCATATGTAAACATATAGTCCGGCTTTATCGACTTTAGATCTTTCGTACTTGTATTATAAGTTTGTACTGATATATATAACGCATAGAAATATTTGTCTTAGACCCACCTTTTAGTATACTAATTGGCTTAGTATCACAATCTGAATCGATTTAGCGATTTCAGTACGACCGTCCGTCTGGACGTCTTGATGGCTGGGGGTCCATGTAATCAAAGTACAGGTGGCAATTGTAAAGATAATTTGATGAAATTTGGCACAGAGAATTTTTTTTTAATAGTGGGACTATGGCTTCGTCAAAGTCATTCCATTATTTATGGTACCTCCCATAGGTCCCTTTTCCCGGAATTGATATTTTGGCCACAAAAATATTTTTTCATGAAATTTAGAACACTTACAACTAATGTAAACCAAAATTACTGTACCAAATTTCGTAAAATCGGTCAACATTTGACCATAGCTCCCATACAAACTCTTCTGTCAAAACGACCTAAATGAGACAAAAATTACTAAAACACTCGTAAATTTGAAGATAAGAAGATTTTGACTTTATTTTTTGTTCTTGCATAATTTTTGTAAAAATTTGCCAAATTTTGTAAAATTTGCCAAATTTCGAAGTATTTGGTCCACATTTGACCCTAGCTCTCATACAACTGCAAATGACGGAAACAGCTTAAATATATGTCTTGAGAAAATGTTTAAATGATGGCAAAATGTAGCAAATATTTGTCTTTATACACGAAAAAGAACACCTTTGACCTTAGTAGTGAAAGGTATCGTATGGTCGGGCTTGACCGACTATATCACTTTCTTACTGGTTTTTTCTTAAATTAGATCTATCTTTTGATCAATTTAAAATTTAATATAAACTTTTTTAATAATTTTCTATTTTTTATTTGATAATTGATGGTTTTTCTATCCGAAAATAATTCCTCACTGCCACTTGACAAAACCACAAAGTTATATTGGCAAATATTTGAATTTTGTGGTTAGAGGAAGGAAAGGAAATAAAAAAGCCATTAAGTAAAAATATCGAAAAGCGAAATGCCAAATTTGATATTAAAAAAAAAAATAGATTTTTTTTTGCAATATTTGAACATTTAAAATTAAATTGAAAACAGTTGGAAATATTTTCATGTATTTGATTCATGGATTTGAATGTGGTTGAACAATATTTAAGGAAAAATATTAGCAAAAATATAAATTAGCTAAATAAGGATTACTAAAGGAGAAATAAATACAAATTCTATTTTCAGTCTGATTTGAAAGGGATCTTAAATGGCATATAGAAAAGTTGGGAATAACTTTTTTAGGAGTAGGCTTAAATGTCGTATTCATGCGATTTAAATAACTAACTTGTGACTGCATATGACAGGTATTTCTCATATCTCAAAATATTGTGTGAATTGTAACAATGTCGTCTTATCGTTATTTTTCTTTCTTTAACTTAAATAAAAAATGTAATCAAATTTTAAAGTTTTCTGGTATACACAGAAAACAAATAACTTACATCCATTAATCACAAATAAAAAAGAAAATCTTTAACAAATTGTGAGGCAAATAAACACAACTTACATAACACTCGATGCACGTCGTTGCAATACACGCAACGCACCTATATCCTTATGAGGAGGGGCGCGTGTTGTAGTGGGTGGCGCACATAAACTTTGACTCCTGTCACGTACACTTTCGTCACGATACGAACGAAAAATAGTGGCTAATTTTAAATTGAAACACAACATCTTGTGCCGGCTCCTTGAGGAGTTGGTGGTGGTGGTCGTTGTTGTTCTTGACGACGCCGTTGTTGTAACTTTTCGTAAAAACTTTAGACTTAAAAATATTTATATGTCTTTTATTGGTGTTCAGGATATTTTATTTTATTATTTTCCTTTCTGTTACAATTTTAATGGTTGCTTGGTTTGAAGCTTAAAGTTTTTCTTATATTTTCTTAAATATTTTTATTAAGGAAAAAAATATTTGGTTTTTATGGCTCAACAAAATTTTTTTCGTTGGTAAGTTTTAAATAATTTTCGTTTATTTAGTTTTGGTGTTTTTGCGTTTTTTTAAACATTTAGTTAGGGTTGGACTTTTTTACACTTTTTTGAGTTTTAAACTCATAACCTTATTTTTAAGGGTTTTAAGTTTTATTTTCGTTTAAGGATTTTTAGTTATAAATTCGTTGTTTTTGTTAGATTTAGTGACTCCTTTTCATTGAAAAACTTTTTCTTTATTAATTTCGTTGTGGTTTAATTTAGCGTTTTTTTTTTTTTCTACAAAATTTTTTTAAATATTTTTTGAAACCCAACTGCAATAGAAAAACGTTTTATATTTTTAAATTTTCAATGACCTAGGCCAATTTAAATTTTCTATATTTTTACTTTCACTCGGTATGAAAAAAAAAAAATCACATCTACTGAACTTGTAATAGATTTGTGCATTTTTCTCTTAGAGTTTTGTCGCTTAACAATCGCAAAACTAGTTCGGCGCCCGTTTGAACTTTTTCTCGTTCTAGTTGGCTTTAGCCCAAAAACAACAGAAAACTAAAAAGTTCTCTGGTTTTCATCAACATTTTTCTCTTTATACTTTATTTTAAGAAACTTTTTATCGGTTGAATGTGTGCATTTCGTACTATTTTGTTTTTTGCGGTATTCAGTAACTTTCCCTTTTTTTATTATTTGAAACACTTGCTCTAGACCACATTGTGGTTCTTTTTTAGAAGAAGATTTTTTCTATTTCTGATTTGAGTTTTTCTTATTTTAGAAATAAACAACTTTAAGAGGCATTTAGATTGGATTAACAACACTAAGGGGAGAAAATTCTACATTTTAGAGATGAAGAAAGGAAAGTTTTCAAAAAGTTATTATTTAAAGGAAATTTTTCAAAATTGACTAATTTTAGGAAATTTTTCGAAAATTGACTATTTGTAGAAAACTTTACGAAAATTTATTATTTATAGAAAATTTTTCAAAATTTGAAATTTTTTGAAAATTCTTCGAAAATTGACTATTTATAGGAAATTTTTCTAAAATTTGTAATTTTTCGAAAAATCTTCGAAAATTGACTATTTATAGGAAATTTTTCTAAAATTGACTATTTGTAGGAAATTTTTCGAAAATTGAAGGATAATTATCGAAAATAGACTATTTATAGGAAAATTTTCGAAAATAGACTATTTATAGGAAATTTTTCGAAAATTTAATATTTATAGGAAATTTCTCGAAAATTGACTATTTATAGGAAATTTTTCGAAAATTTAATATTTATAGGAAATTTCTCGAAAATTGACTATTTATAAGAAATTTTTCAAAAATTGACTATTTATATGAAAATTTTCGAAAATATACTATTTACAGGAAACTTTTCGTAAATTTACTATTTATATAAAAATTTTTGGAAATAGACTACTTATAGGAAGCTTTTCGAAAATTTACTATTTACAGCAAATTTTTCGAAAATATACTTTTTAAAGGAAATTTTTCGAAAATTTATTTTTTGAAGGAAATTTTTCGAAAATTTACTATTTAAAGGAAAATTTTCGAAAATGTAATATTTATAGGAAATTTTCTCGAAAATTGACTATTTATAAGAAATTTTTCAAAAATTGACTATTTATATGAAAATTTTCGAAAATATACTATTTACAGGAAACTTTTCGTAAATTTACTATTTATATAAAAATTTTCGGAAATAGACTACTTATAGGAAACTTTTCGAAAATTTACTATTTATAGGAAATTTTTCAAAATTATACTTTTTAAAGAAAATTTTTCGAAAATTTACTTTTTAAAGGAAATTTTTCGAAAATTTAGTATTTAAATGAAATTTTTCGAAAATTTACTACTTAAATAAATTTTTCAAAATTTGATTATTTATAGAAAATTTTTCGAAAATTGACTATTTGTAGTAAATTTTTCGAAAATTTTCTATTTGTAGGAAATTTTTCAAAACTTGAATATTTGTAGGAAATTTTTTATTTTTCGAAAATTTACTATAAATAGGAAATTTTTCGAAAATTTACTATTTATCGGAAATTTTTTAAAGATTGACTATTTATTAGAAGTTTTTCGAAAATTTATTATTTATAAGTTATTTTTCCAGAATTTTCTATTTACGGGAAATTTTTCAAAAATTTACTGTTTATGGGAAATTTTTTGAAAATTGACTATTTAAATGAAATTTTTCGAAAATTGAATATTAATAGAAAATTTTTTGAAAATTGACTATTTATAGGAAATTTTTCGAAAATTTACTTCTTTTATTGGAAATTTTTCAAAAATTTATTATTTTGATAGGAAATTTTTTAAAAATTTACTATTTTTATAGGAAATTTTTCCAAAATTTTCTATTTTTAAAGGAAATTTTACAAAAATTTACTATTTTTATTGGAAATTTTACAAAAATTTCCTATTTTTATAGGAAATTTTTCAAAAATTTACTATTTTTATAGGAAATTTTACAAAAAATTAATAATTTTATAGGAAATTTTTCAAAAATATACTATTTTTATAGGAAATTTTTAAAAAAATTACGATTTTTGTGGGAAAATTTACAAATTTAATTTGTAAAAATTTACTATTTTTATAGAAAATTTTTCAAAAATTTACTATTTTTATAGAAAATTTTTCAAAAATTTACTATTTTTATAGAAAATTTATCTAAAATTTACTATTTTTATAGCAAATTTTTCAAAAATTTACTATTTTTATAGAACATTTACTATTTTTATAGAAAATTTTTCAAAAGTTTACTATTTTTATAGAAAATTTTTCAAAAATGTACTATTTTTATAGCAAATTTTTCTAAAATTTACTATTTTTATAGAAAATTTTTCAAAAATTTACTATTTTTATAGAAAATTTTTCAAAAATTTACTATTTTTATAGGAAATTTTTCAAAAATTTACTATTTGTATAGGAAATTTTTCAAAAATTTACTATTTTTATTGAAAATTTTTCAAAAATTTACTATTTTTATAGGAAATTTTTCAACAGTTTACTATTTGTACAGGAAATTTTTCTAAAATTTACTATTTAATGGAAATTTTTCAAAAATTTAGTTTTTATAGGAAGTTTTTCAAAAATTTACTTTTTATAGGAAGTTTTTCAAAAATTTACTATTTTTATAGAAAAATTTTCAAAAATTTGCTATTTTTATAGAAAAATTTTCAAAAATTTACTATTTATAGGAAATTTTTCTAAAATTGATTAATTATAGGAAAATTGTCAAATATTTACTACTTGTAGGAAATTTTTCAGAAATTTACTATTTATAGGAAATTTTCAGAAATTTACTATTTAAAGGAAATTTTTCGAAAATTTACTATTTCTAGGAAATATTTTAAAAATAAAGTATTTATAGGAAAATTTTCGAAAATTAACTATTTTTAAGAAATTTTTCGAAAATTGACTAATTTTAGGAAATTTTTTGAAAATTTAAATAAATAACATATTTTAAGTTATTGTAGTTACCACACTTTGTCAAGTTATATTATAATCATAGATAAACTCCTTTTTCCACTCACTGAATCCAAACGGCTCAAAACGTGCTAAAGCCATTTCGTGCATAACTTTTCTTTTCTATTAAAATTTCCTCAAATAAGTCTCTATAATTTCAGTGAAGGACTTTTTTATTTGAAAGTAAGTAAATAAGAGTATTATGATGATCTGATTTTGGATGGATGTAATCACATGCACAATTCTTAGGGTAAGTTCACATAAAGGGTTCTTTTTAGAAATATTTTTCAAAACAAAAAATCATAACTTAAAAGTTTAAAGTTTCAAGTAAAAAGATTCATTGACATTTTACTTAATGAAAAACCAGATGTCTAATAGTTAGAGACGTTTGAAACAACTATATTATATAAGTGTTTTTAAGTTTAATAATAATAAATTCTACCATAACATTCCAATTGGAATAAGTGGTACTTCTCTCAGACCATGAGCTGAATCCGATTCTATTTTTTTTAGACTCATTGAAAGGGACCTACGTTTTAACTCCGGCTCCTAACGGCAAATGCATTAGTTAGAGAAGTTTTGCATAGCCTAATACTTAATAACTGGTGGCTAGCTGAGTTGTGAGGTGAACCGCCGCTTTTTTTCTTTTTTTTAAGTGGGCTAGGGATCGAACTTAAGACCTCGGTATGCTAGGCGGATGACTAACCTGCTATACCACGGTGGTTCTTAAGCTTATTTTCCTAAAATTCCTCTAATGTGAACATACCTTTATATAACTCTTTTTCTACTATTTCTTCATTCTATTTTGTTTATTGTTTTGTACATTTTAGATAAAACATTGTTCTTACCCAACCACAATAGTTTGCATTTATTCAAACAAAACTACATTTCCGATTGTTTAAATGTATAGGAAATGGTTTTTACAATGTATTTATGTATATGTGTGTGTGTCTATTAGTGTATTTTGTTGCGATGGAAAAGTAGAGTAAATAAGAGGAAACAAATCGAAAAAAGTGGAAACAAAATGCATTAAACATTATTTTTATGTTGTTAGTGGGTGACAGAGCACAGTGGGATGAGATGAAAATGAAATAGGAGATTAAAGTCAAATCTCAGTTGAAAACAGAAAAAAGTTTTGTGATTTGAATTGAATGCTTAGGTTTTCTACTTTGGTACCCATGGCACCAAACCTATAATAGACAGTCTTAATAGACCAGAGGAGACTGTCTAAATTTAATGTTACCAATTCCTTTACTATATCCACATTAAACTTCATTTAAATCAACTAAATCGCTTAACAGTTAAATAAAATATGTTTCCAAATTTATTTCCATCCCATCCCACTGTGCAGTTTGTTAGTTTTCTCTACTGTCACATGTGTGTGTGTGGATAGTTTTTTTTTGTAGTTTTTACAATTTTTTTGCAATAACAACAAAATTGTTTTTTTTTATTCTTCTTAAACTGCGTGTCTTGGTCTTTTCGTTAGTATAATTGTATTTGTAGATTGAATTTGAAATGTAGTTTATTTGAGATTTCTATGCCATTTACTATATACTTAGATTGTCGTTATTTAGTTTTTTTTGCTTTTTCTTTAACTCTTATATTTTTCTCTGTTTATTCTTATGTTATTGACCTATTTATTTCACATTTGTTCGACTTTTCTGATGATGGAAAAACAGCAGTGTTTTTCTTTATTTTTTTTTTATTTGTAAAGAATCATATTGCAAAAAAAATAAACAGAAAAGAAGTACAAATGGAAAACAACATTTTAAAGATATTTTAAACGGATTCATGCTGTTGATTTATTTCTTCATTCCCTGACATCTCCGGGTGCAATTAACAACATGAAAATGAGATTATGGAAAAACGGATATGCGTAGATGGAGAAGAATTAAATTGCATTAAATTGAATTGAATTATAAAAAGATAAGTAGAGAATGATGCAGATTGATGTCAGCTTAACAGACTGAAACATAACAATTAGTGCAATATTTTATTTGAAATTGTTTTCTTAGGACTTTTGTCCTAAAGAATTGCACAGTGACACATTTTCATTACTAGAATTGTTGTATTTAATTTAAAAGAAATGGTAATGTATTAAGTTTTTCTTAAAGAATAAAAGATTTCAAAAATAAATAAGATAATGCTAGACAATTTTAGATTATACTGCTTTTGGTACTTAAGCGGTGACGGTATAATGGGTTATAATATTGGAAAATATTTGTTAATCAACTATTTATGCATTTTAGCCATATTAAGTTAATACGAATTTAATATTGGGTTATTTGAAAAGCATTTTATTTTTTTTTATTTAAATAGAGAATTTTTGTTGTTTTGAGATTATTCAGGGGTAACACTTATCACATTCCACTGTTAATAACCACATAAACCGTGATATAGGCTTCAAGGTTATAGGCTCATCAAAAGTAACAAGAATAGAACAAAAAATCGTTGCCGTTTTTTATACTTTTAACTAAAGTTAGTATTTTTTTGTGTGTAGTTCTGATGTTTTAAAAAGAAAAAGTTTTCTTTCTACTCCATTTTTTCTGAATATTTTTTTTTTAATTTTTAATTTTTATATAGAAATTTTTTTTTGTCCAAAATTTTTCTATAGACAAATTTTTTATCAAAAATTTTTTCTTTAAAAAATATTTCTTTAAAAAAATTTTATCAAAAATTTTTTTTTTTTAAATTTGTTATCAAAAATTTTTCTTTAAAAAATTTCAAAAATCTTTCTTTAAAAACTTTCTTATCAAAAATTTTTCTCTAGAAAATTTTTTTTGTCAAAATTTTTTCTTTCAAAATTTGCTTTATTCAAAAGTATATTTTTTTATCAAAAATTTTTCTATAAAAAATTTTTCTATATAAGATTTTTTTATAGAAAATTTTTTATCAAACATTTTTTTTTTTATCAACAATTTTTCTATATAAAATTATTGATAAAAAATTTTCTATAGAAAAATATTTTTATCAAAAATTTTGCTATAAAAATTTTTTATATCAAAAATTTTTCTCTAGAAAATTTTGTTAACAAAAATTTTTCTATAAAAAATTTTGTTATCAAAAATTTTTTATAGAAAATGTTCTTATCAAAAATTTTTCTATAGAAAATTTTTTGATAAAAAAATTTTCTATAGAAAAATTTTTAATTTTTTGATAACAAAATTTTCTGTAGAAAAATTTTTGTTAAAAAAATTTTCTAGAGAAAAATTTTTGACAAAAAAATTTTCTTTAGAAAAATTCTCGATAAAAAAATTTTCTATAGAAGAACTTTTGTTAACAAAATTTTCTAAAGAAAAATTTTTGATAAAAATTTTTTTTTAATCTATATAAAATTTTTTTATAGAAAATTTTTTATCAACAATTTTATATAGAAAAACCGTTGATAAAAAATTTTCTATAAAAATATTTTATATAGAAAAATTTTTGATAAAAAAAAATGCTTTTGTATAAAACAAATTTTTTTAACAAAAATTTTTCTATAGAAAATTTTGTTATCAAAAAATTAAAAATTTTTCTATAGAAAATATTTTTATCAAAAATTTTTCTCTAATAATTTTGTTATCAAAAAGATTTTATGAAAAATTTTTCTATTGAAAATTTTTTCAACAAAACGTTTTCTAAAGAAAATTTTGTTAGCATAAAGCTTTGCATCAAAAATGTTTCTATTAAAATTTTTTTATCAAAAAATTTTTTACTAAAAATTGTTCTATAGAAAATTTTTTATTTTTATCTATTTTTATCAAAAATTTTTTATAGATAATTTTTTATCAAAATTTGTTTTGTAGAATATTTTTATATCAAAAATGTTTCCATAGATAATTTGTTATCAAAAATTGTTCTATACAAAGTTTTTTTTTTATCAAAAATTTGTCTATAGATTTTTTTTTATCAAAAATAGAAAATCTTTTTATCAAAAATTTTTCTATAGAAATTTTGTTTATAAAAATTTTTTCTATAGAAAATTTGTTTTTCAAAAATTTTTTCTATAGAAAATTTGGTTATCAAAAAACTTTTTATTAAAAATGTTTATATTGAAAATTTTTTTATCAAAAATTATTCTATAAAAAAATGTTTAATTAAAAATTGTTCTGTTGAAAAATTTTTCTAGAATGTTTTTTTTATCAAAACTTTTTCTATAGAATAGAACATTTTTTATCAAAATTTGTTCTTCTTCTTGTCATCCTATAGAAACTTTTTTTACCAAAAAATTTTGTATAGAAAATTTTCTTATCAAAAATTTTTCTATAGAAAATTTTTTTAACAAAAATTTTTCTTTAGAAAATTTTTCTATGGAAAATTTTTTATCAAAAAATTTTCTATAGAAAATTGTCTTATCAAAAACTTTTCTATAGAAAATTGTATTCAAAAATTTTTCTATAATAAATTTTTTTAAGAACAATTTTTTATAGAAAAATTTCCTATAATAAATTTTTTTATGAAAAATTTTCTATAGACAAAGTTTTGATAAAAAAAAGTCCAAAGAAAAAATTGTTTTGTTAAAAAAATTTTCTATAGAACTATTTTTGAGAAAAAAAAAAATCTCAATAGAAAAATTGTATGAATTTTTTTTTATATAGAAAATTTTATAGCAAAAATTTTTTATTAAAATTTTTTTTATCAAAAAATTTTCTAAAAATATTTTTTTCAGAAATAGTTCTATAAAAAATTTTTATTAAATTTTTTTTCAGAAATAGTTCTATAAAAATTTTTTATTAAATTTTTTTTATTAAAATTTTTTTTATATTTTTTATCAAAAAATTTTATATATTTTTTATCAAAAATTTTTCTGTAGAAAATTTTCAATCAAAAATTTTCTGTAGAAAATTTATTTATAAAACAATTTTCTATAAAAAAAATTTATCAAACATTTTTCTGTAGAAAATTTTTGTGTCAAAAATTTTTCTATAGAAAATTGATAAACAACAAGAATATGAAATTTTGTGTTTGCTTTTGTTCAGTCGATAATCTCAGCTTTTGCTTGTGGTTTAAAGACATAATTCGTAATAATTCTGTTTGCAAAATAGGTAATAATGTGAGGTTTTCGATCTTTTCGAAGCACGTTGAGGAATTTTGATTTCTCAGCAAACATTTTTTGGATTTTTATCAATAAATTGTCTGTTACATTAATAAATAAATGATAGTAGATAACAGATTTGGGATCAAATGCGAATACTCTTTCTTTTTGGAATTTTTTTTTATCAAAAATTTTTCTATAGAAAATCTTTTAATAGAAAATTTTTACAAACAAATTTTTCTTTAGAAAATTTTTATATTAAAAATTTTTATATTATATTAAATTTTATATTCCTATAGATTTTTTTTTCAAAAATTACAATAAGTGGAATATAATATTAAAAAGAATAATTAGGACACACTGTTTAATTATGAAATATCTTTCCTATCTATTAACATCTTATAAGACCATATACGCATGCTGCAAAAATAGCATTCTAATTATTTCCTTTTAAAATCTCAAGTAGATATCAACGAACTTTTCCTTACAATGTGTCAATCTTACAATGTGTCAATCTTAAGATGTGTCAATCTTAACCTATACCCCCAAACCAAGCTTTTGCTTTTCCATATGCAAACATATGCTAATAATTATTTCCCTATTATCAACACATTAAAGTATATTTGTTTTATGTTATATAATACATCTTCTAAAGTGTACTTTTGCCGCTCTTAGCAATTTTCTTTTGAATAGGGATTTTACATTATAAAATATTTAAATATAAAAGATTTAAAAAAATCATTAAAGTCTAAATTTATGGATTCAAAAAAGATATATCAAAAATTAATAACCATCACTTAACTTTTATACGAAATTTTGTTTAAATTACTACAACTTCCTAATATGGCTCTTTACTCAGAATAGTTTCTTTTAGGGTCACCTATAGTTTATGTAAAAAGCAAATGCTTTTGTTTGGAATATTTGAAAAAAATTTAAATTGCAATAATTTAAAAACATAATTTTCTTTTTTATAGTTTAAAAAAAAAGAATGAAAGTTGAAATAAAGCTTTTTAAGACATACATATGTATATATCTATAATGTAAATTTTATACT
This sequence comes from Stomorhina lunata, assembly GCA_933228675.1. Lineage (NCBI taxonomy): Eukaryota > Metazoa > Arthropoda > Insecta > Diptera > Rhiniidae > Stomorhina > Stomorhina lunata. The sequence continues at coordinate 97,080,908 of OW121743.1, read as the reverse complement.
TAGAAAAATTTTCTGTTAAATTTTTTCTAAAGATATACTTTAGATTATCAACTTAAAGCTCATATTCTTATTTAAAAATATTATTGCATAGTATTATTCTTTCTAAAGTGTTTTGCTTTAAATTATAATCAAGAACCTTTTGAAAATTTTATGTTGCATTTATTAAAAAGCATAAAGTCGTCCTGAGAAATCAATCTGGTATTTAATATGTCAACTTTAAAAGTAGTAACTGTTTCAAATTATATTAAACTCTATGATGTTGAGCTCAAAAATATGTGTCATTTATTCTTTTTTACACAAATCTAAGCTTCATTTTAAGACAGTTACAATTATCATTAACTGTTGGTTAATTATGAATATAATTTGTAATTTAATTCCCTAACAAGAACTTTTGTTTGCCTCCCTACTTGGTTCTGGTTTAGATCCTGCAAAAACGTTAGTGGGTGTAGAAACACGAATCGTAAAATTAGCAATTAAACTTATTATAATAGAGCTAGAAAATGACTAGTAGGTCACCCTCTGAAAATAAACATTGATCGATTTAAAGTTGAAATCTTAAACATATTTTTCTTAGATTCTGTTCATTTTATATATTTGTAAGAACTCCGTGATTTTACCATGAAAAATTAAAAATGAAAATTTTCACCTTTGACCCGGGAAAAAAAGGGTTAAGATTATTCAAATTCAAAAATAAACTCAAGTTACTTTCTTCTTCATGGGGAGGAAAGGGTTAAGATTATCCACATTCAAAAATAAACTCAGTATACTTTCTTCTAATACTGAGCAATAATATTCATTAATAGCTTTGACAAAATTAAACAAATATTTGTCCTAATAATGACAAAAAAGTCATTTTGGAGGACATCGCCGAATTTAAATCGCTTGTATGGCAAACTTTCATAATTGGCCTTAATTTTTTTTTTTTTTTTAATTCTATTTTTCTGTTTTAAAATTAAATTTTCTGATTATTTTTGATTTTTATTTTTTTGACCAAAAATAAAAGTTAGGTAGTTTTGCCTTTAATTTTTTCACACAAAGTCTGAAGTTATTTTTGTAGCTTATTGTATCGCAAAAACTGTGCCGGTTATTTCTGCCGTTTTCTATTTCTACGGTGACCATTTTTTTGAACGACAAGAAAGGGCAAATATTTTTTTTGATATTAAGTTCATTTTCTTAATAAGTCCAGTATACAAATTTGGCACAATTTGATCAACATATCGGCCGGTACTTTTAATACTTTAAAATTTTCAAAATTTCCAAAAATAATAGGAATATTTTAAAATTTCCAAGAAAAAATTAAAAATTTCAAAATTTTACAAAAATATGGGAAATTTTCAATATTTGCCAAAAGAAATGAGAAATTTTTAAAATTTTCCAAAACAATTGGAAAATTTCAGAATTTTACAAAATAATGTAAAATTTTTAAAAATTCCAAAACTTCAAAATAATGGTAAATTTTTAAAATATCCCAAAATAATGGGAAATTTTCCCAAAACGAAGGGAAAATTTTCAAAATTTTCAAAAATAAAAAGAACATTTCAAAAATTTCTCCAAAAAAATGAAAATTTTCAAAATTTTACAAAAAGATGGGAAATTTTTAATATTCGCCAAAAGAAATGACAAATTTTTAAAATTTCCCAAAATAACGGGAAATTTTCAAAATTTCCCAAAACGAAGGGAAAATTTTCAAAATTTCCCAAAATAAAGGAATAATTTTTAAAATAAATGGAAAATTTCAAAAATTTTCGAAAAAAGGGAAAATTTTCAAAATTTTATAAAAAAAAAATGGGAAATTTTTAATATTTGCCAAAAGAAATGAGAAATTTTCAAAATCTCCCAAAATAATGGTAAATTTTACAAAATAATGTAAAATTGTTAAAATATCCCAAAATAATGCAAAATTTTCAAAATTTTCCAAAATAAAGGGATAATTTTTAAAATTTTTCAAAATAAACGGAAAATTTAAAAAAATTCCCCAAAATAATTAATATTTTCAAAATTTTAAAAAAGATGAAAAATTTTCAATATTTGCCAAAAGTAATGAGAAATTTTCAAAATTTTCCAAAACAATTGGAAAATTTCAAAATTTTACAAAATAATGTAAAATTTTTAAAAATTCCAAAAACCTAAAAAATTTCCTAAAACGAAAGGAAAATTTTCCAAATTTCCCAAAATAAAGGGATAATTTTCAAAATTTTGCAAAATAAACGGAAGATTTCATAAATTTTCCCAAACAAAATGAAAAATTTTACAAAAAGATGGAAATTTTTAATATTTGCCAAAAGAAATGAGAAATTTTAAAAATTTCCAAAATAATGGGAAATTTTCAAAATTTTACAAAATAATAGACAGTTTTTAAAATATCCCAAAATAAAAGGAAAATATTCAAAATTTCCTAAAACAAATAAAGTGATAATTTTCAAAATTTTTCAAAATAAACGGAAGATTTCATAAATTTCCCCAAACAAAATGAAAATTTTAATAAAATGATGGAAATTTTCAATATTTGCCAAAAGAAATGAGAAATTTTAAAAATTTCCAAAATAATGGGAAATTTTCAAAATTTTACAAAATAATAGAAAGCTTTTAAAATATCAAAAAAAAAGATAATTTTCAAAATTTTTCAAAATAAACGGAACATTTAAAAAATTTTCCCAAAAAAATTAAAATTTTACAAAAAGATGGAAAATTTTCAATATAAATTTTCAAAATTTCCCAAAATAATGGGAAATTTTCAATATATTACAAAATAAGAAAAATTTTTAAAATATCCCAAAATAAAGGAAAACTTTCAAAAATTTCCCAAAACGAAGGAAAAATTTTCAAAATTTTCAAAAGATTTCAAAATTATGGAAAATATTCTAAATTTTTCAAAATAAATGGAAAATTTCAAAAATTTCCCCAAAATATGGAAAAATTCCTCCAAAAAATGAGAAATTTTCAAATTTTCATTAAAAACTGGGAAATTTTCAACATGCTTTTGTATAACAGTTATTTTAAAAAGAATATTTTTGTATAGCAGTTTTCTGCATTGAACACTTTTGTATAACAGTTAACCTATGGGGAATTCTTTTAAAAAATAGTTTTCCTGTTCAGAATACTTTTTTAAGACAGTTTTCGTATATAGAATGCTTTAGTATTTAGTATTTTCCTATAAAATTACATTTCTATGACATTTTACTTTTTTATAACAATTGTCTTTTAAAGAATATCAGTTTTTCTATGAAAAATACATAACAATATAAGTTTTTTATAACAGTTTTTTTTTATAGGGAATACTATTTGAAAGCAGTTTCCCTATAGAGAATATAATTTTTTGATACATTTTCTATTGATAATGAGTTTGTCATTTTTACAAGAAGAAATAAAAAAATTAGTGCTAAAAAAAATATACTTCAAAAGAGTTTGTTTCAAAAAAATAAGATCTCAAAATTAAAGGCAGAAATTGTCTAATATAATATTAAAAAAATTACCGGTACAAAATGTACAAAAAAAAATATAAAGCAAACATATTTGATATAAATTGAGTGATATAATAAACGGCAATCATAGCCTGTAGGTTTTGTGCGATATAATAAATTATAAAAATAACGGGTAGACTTTGTGCGAAATAATAATAGCCAAAACTAACAATTATTTTTAATCAAAAAAATAAAATTCAAAAAGTAACTTTTATTTGTGATCAAAAAAATAAAAATCAAAAATTTACTTACAATTAAAACATAGCTCAAACGAATCTATGTAGATAATTGAATTTTAAAACAATTGCACTTTTGGGTGTGCTTTTTTATTTAAAAATTTAAAATAATGATAATTTTCAGTCCTATTATCCATTAATGCCTTTACCTCAAACTTTAGCGTCATTGCGACACAGGTTAACATTATTTGATAGCATTAATATTTTATATTTCGATTATTGGGATCATCTCAATTCGAAAAAAAATCCCGATACAAGATCGGGATAGTCCAACCTTCCTATTGTTACCAACTAAAAACTTCCTTTTTATACAAGTCTTTTCCTACAACTAAATTGAGTTTTTAAAAAAAAAAACTATTTTTTTACAATTTTTTAAATGGAATCTTAAATTCAACCAAAATAAAATTTCAAGGGGTGACAGGAAATCTTTGGAAATCAAATCTTTGCAACCTAATTGAACAAATTATAATAAGTCCTGCACATTCACAGGGAGAAAATAACCTTATGAGTATAAATCCCTTTATATTACAATGTCGTTATATTTTAAGCTTTTTAAGTTTAAAGTTTTGACTATAAAAAAATCGGAATTTTTGCATGTAAGAAATTAAGTATAATGCTAATTGTTAGATCTAAATTTTGAACTTAATATATGCATTAATAACATAATAATTGATTCCCACACTTAACAACTCTTCAAATGTCACAAAGGCAATAGTAAACTAAAAACTACTCCTTGGAAACTTAAGGAATTACATACATATAGAAAACAGGGTAGAATCGTGGTAACTACATTTAAGTTCAGCATTTAACAATACGTATATTTTATATAAAAATAAATGTCAACTTAAATAAGTATGAAATTGAAAAACACATACAAGTCTTCTATTTCTTATATAACAATTATTGTTGTCATGGCAGAATGTGAGGCAGCAACAGCAGCAAGAAATTGTAATATTCTTGACAGCAACAAATTGTAATATTCCTGGCAGCAACAATATGCGAAAAGTAATAATGATACCAGTTAAGTAATTGTTGCAAAAAAACTAAATAGGATGTCGCTCATTTAATGTAACATAAGTATTAAAATTATAATAAATATAAATTAAAAAAAATATATGCATTAATTAAGTGCACAGTTGCAGTTTTATTAAGTCATTAAATTGTTAAATATTAAACCTAACTCATCCGTTTCCCCTCACTAGTTATCACAAGCAATGACACAATCTAGCAAGAAAGGCATTCAGTCTATTCATTATTAAGCAAATGAAAAAGTGATAATAATTATTTTAAAAGCCAAAGTAAGCAAAGGATAATTTATTTAATGTTGGTCATGAAGGACCAATGTTACATCATAAATTTATAGTGATATTTGCTTAAGACATAACTACAACAATGAAAGTTTTACTAAATGCAACAATGTACTCATTGTTAATAGGATTTGGGGAATGTTGAAATAAATGGTGGAAATCTTAAAAAAGTTCAACGAACAAACATTTTTGTTATACAAAAATTATAAAATTATTTCTATACAAAAATTTTCAGTATGAAATTTTTTCTATAGAAAAATTCTCGATACAAAATTTTTTCTATACAAAAATTCACAATATAAAAATTTTTTATAGAAAAATTGTAAAAAATTTATATCAAAAAATTTTCATTATATTTTTTCTATAGAAAAAATTTCATATTGAAAATTTTTCTATAGAAAAAATTTCATATTGAAAATTTTTCTATAGAAAAAATTTCATATTAAAAATTTTTCTATAGAAAAAATTTCATATTGAAAAATTTTCTATAGATAAAATTTCATATTGAAAATTTTTCTATAGAAAAAATTTCATATTGAAAATTTTTCTATAGAAAAAATATGAAATTTTTTCTATAGAAAAATTTTCAATGTGAAATTTTTTCTACAGAAAATTTTTCAATATGAAATTTTTTCTATAGAAAAATTTTTAATATGAAATTATTTCTATTGAAAAATGTTCAATATGAAATTTTTTCTATAGAAAATATTCAATATGAAATTTTTTTTATAGAAAAAATGTTCAATATGAAATTTTTTCAATAGAAAAATTAACCATATGAAATTTTTTCTATAGAAGAATTTTGAATATGAAATTTTGTCTATAGAAAAATTTTCAATATGAAATTTTTTCTTTAGAAAAATTTTTAATATGAAATTTTTTTTTTAGAAAAATTTTCAATATGAAATTTTTTCTATAGAAAAATTTTCAATATGAAACTTTTTCTATAGAAAAATCTGTAATATGAAATTTTTTCTATAGAAAAATCTGTAATACGAAATTTTTTCTATAGAAAAATTCTAATACGAAATTTTTTCTATAGAAAAAATTTCAATACGAAATTTTTTCTATAGAAAAAATTTCAATACGAAATTTTTTCTATAGAAAAAATTTCAATACGAATTTTTTTCTATAGAAAAAATTTCAATACGAAATTTTTTCTATAGAAAAAATTTCAATACGAAATTTTTTCTATAGAAAAAATTTCAATACGAAATTTTTTCTATAGAAAAAATTTCAATACGAAATTTTTTCTATAGAAAAATTTCAATACGAAATTTTTTCTATAGAAAAAATTTCAATACGAAATTTTTTCTATAGAAAAAATTTCAATACGAAATTTTTTCTATAGAAAAAATTTCAATACGAAATTTTTTCTATAGAAAAAATTTCAATACGAAATTTTTTCTATAGAAAAAATTTCAATACGAAATTTTTTCTATAGAAAAAATTTCAATACGAAATTTTTTCTATAGAAAAAATTTCAATACGAAATTTTTTCTATAGAAAAAATTTCAATACGAAATTTTTTCTATAGGAAAAATTTCAATACGAAATTTTTTCTATAGAAAAAATTTCAATACAAAATTTTTTCTATAGAAAAAATTTCAATACGAAATTTTTTCTATAGAAAAAATTTCAATACAAAATTTCTTCTATAGAAAAAATTTCAATACGAAATTTTTTCTATAGAAAAAATTTCAATACGAAATTTTTTCCATAGAAAAAATTTCAATACGAAATTTTTTCTATAGAAAAAATTTCAATACAAAATTTTTTCTATAGAAAAAATTTCAATACGAAATTTTTTCTATAGAAAAAATTTCAATACGAAATTTTTTCTATAGAAAAAATTTCAATACGAAATTTTTTCTATAGAAAAAATGTCAATACGAAATTTTTTCTATAGAAAAAATGTCAATACGAAATTTTTTCTATAGAAAAAATGTCAATACGAAATTTTTTCTATAGAAAAAATTTCACTACGAAATTTTTTCTATAGAAAAAATGTCAATACGAAATTTTTTCTATAGAAAAAATTTCAATACGAAATTTTTTCTATAGAAAAAATTTCAATACGAAATTTTTTCTATAGAAAAAATTTCAATACGAAATTTTTTCTATAGAAAAAATTTCAATACGGAATTTTTTCTATAGAAAAAGTTTTAATACGAAATTTTTTCTATAGAAAAAGTTTTAATACGAAATTTATTAAATTTTAATATATATTTTTTTCCTACAGACAAATTTTTATAGAAATTTTGTGTTCAAAAAATTTTTCCATAGAAAAATTTTTTGCATAAAATTTTTTCCATCGAAAATTTTTATGTACGCACATTTTTTATCATATTTTTTATAAAAAAAATTCATTATAAAATTTTTTCTATAGAAAAATTTTTATTATATATTTTTTTCTATTAAAATATTTTAATTTTGAAATTTTTTCTAAAGAAAAATTTTCATTTTAAAATTATATCAATAGAAAAATTTTTATTAAAAAATTTTTTTTATAGAAAAATTTTCATTATAAAATTTTTCAATAGAAAAGTTTTCATTATAAAATTGAAAAATTTTTTCTATTGAAAAATTTTCATTACAAAATTTCTATAGAAAAATTTGCATTATACAATTTTTTGTACAGAAAATTTTTCATTATAAAATTTATTGTATAGGAAAATTTTCATTATAAATTTTTATCTATAGAAAATTTTCATCATAAAATATTTTCTATAGAAAAATTTTCGTTATAAAATATTTTTCAATAGAAAAATTTTAATTATGAAATATTTTTTATAATTTTCGTTATAAAATTTGTAAATGAAAACCTTATCCAAATGACAACCTTTTCCATCGTCAAGGGGAGTAATCTATATCGAGAGACCAAACAAATACGAATTATAATTTCTATGCAAAATATCCAAATGAAGAGAATGTTGTCGTCTAAGCAAAATTGTATTCAACACTTTTTTGTTTTAGCTACGCTTTACTTCTGAATAATTTTGGGTATTAAATTTTTTTGCATTGTTATAAATTTAGCATATTTTTTTTAGAAAAATTTTACTTGTAAAATTATTTTTATAATTTTCATTTTAAAATAGTCTGTAATAATAGGCTGTTTTAATGTGACGGAAATCTAGTAAAATTTGAAAAGTTTTTATTTCATTTGTTTATTTGATATAAATGCTCTTAACATTTTAATTGCATTTCAAGCTGAGCCTGAAGCAAAAAATTCTTGTTTACAAATTATAAAATATGTACACAAATACTAATGCAAAAGTAAACATATTTACAAGTATGTCTGTATGTGAACAAAAACTTATGTATGTGTGTATATATAGAGTATTTGTTAGTTGTATGTAAATATTTGATAAGTTTTAAGTAAAACTCGTTGAAGGTAAGTACTTTTACCTTTTATATACATACAACTACTAAAAAGGCCAACTGCATATTTCAGATAAATGCAGCTACAAAACCACCGACTACTATTGCATAAATTACTACTACGACGACTACTCCTATTGTACATTGTAAATAACCTAAATTACATAAATATTTACTAATGTAAAATATTTACGAAAAATACACAAAAAAACAAAACACATTTTTGTTGCAATGGCCGAAAAGAAAAAAATATTTTTGTTAATTTTTTCTCAATAACAAAGTTCACAAGTTCAGTTTGAAGAAAAAAAGGAACTACGTAGTTTTAAGTTAAAACGAAAAACGAAATATTTAAAAAACAAAAACAGAGTAAGACTGAAAATATATTCAAAATGAAAAATTATGCCATTTAATAGTAAAAGGAATAAGGCAACAATAAATTATGAATTATAATAAAAAACTAAAAGATTTCAAAAGCTAAGTAAAATTTAATTACGAAAACTGAAATACCAGAAAAATATTACTGGAAAAAAAATTGGCAAAAAGGAAAAATTCATAAAAAACCAAAAACTTACTGGCTGAAAGGACAATGGGTATACAAAAGAGGACTAATTAAAAGTTTAATTTATTCTGACATTTTTTCGTTTTGGGAAATAAAAATTAAATTTTTTCGATAAGCTTTTAGAGTTAACGCCTGAAGTGATTTCATTTCGTATTTTTTGCTTATTCAATAGAAATGAATTAAAACACAGCCTGTGATAGTAGAATGGACATTTGGAAGACCTATCCCAATATTTAAATTACCTTTTTGTGAAACAAAGAAACTTTTTAATATAAAAAAATCTATAAAAAAAAATAAATTAATACTTTTTTACAGAAAAATTTTATATGAAATTTTTTTTATAGAAAAATTTTCATTATGAAATTTTTTGTTTAGAAAAATTTTCATTAAGAAATCTTTATATAGAAAAAAAATTTCTTATAGAAAAAATTTCATATTGAAAATTTTTCTATACAAAAATTTTCATAATAAAAATTTTCTATAGAAAAAATTTCATAATTAAAATTTTTCTATAGAAAAAATTTTGTAATGAAAATTTCATAATGAAAATTTTTCTATAGAAAAAATTTCATAATAAAAATTTTTCTATAGAAAAAATTTCATAATAAAATTTTTCTATAGAAAAAATTTTATAATAAAAATTTTTATATAGAAAAAATTTCGTAATGAGAATTTCATTAGAAAAATTTAATAATGAAAATTTTTCTATAGAAAAAATTTCATAATAAAAATTTTTCTATAGAAAAAATTTCATAATGAAAATTTTTTATAGAAACAATTTCATAATGAAAATTTTTCTATACAAAAATTTTCATAATAAAAATTTTCTATAGAAAAAATTTCATAATTAAAATTTTTCTATAGAAAAAATTTTGTAATGAAAATTTCATAATGAAAATTTTTCTATAGAAAAAATTTCATAATAAAAATTTTTCTACAGAAAAAATTTCATATTGAAAATTTTTCTATAGAAAAAATTTCATATTGAAAATTTGTCTATAGAAAAAATTTCATATTGAAAATTTTTCTATAGAAAAAATTTCATATTGAAAATTTTTCTATAGAAAAAATTTCATATTGAAAATTTTTCTATAGAAAAATTTTCATAATAAAAATTTTTCTATAGAAAAAATTTCATAATTAAAATTTTTCTATAGAAAAAATTTCTTACAGAAAATTTCTATTCAAAAATTTTCATAATAAAAATTTTCTATAGAAAAAATTTCATAATTAAAATTTTTCTATAGAAAAAATTTTGTAATGAAAATTTCATAATGAAAATTTTTTTATAGAAAAAATTTCATAATAAAAATTTTTCTACAGAAAAAATTTCATATTGAAAATTTTTCTATAGAAAAAATTTCATATTGAAAATTTTTCTATAGAAAAATTTTCATAATAAAAATTTTTCTATAGAAAAAATTGCATAATTAAAATTTTTTTATAGAAAAAATTTCGTACAGAAAATTTCATTTGAAAAATTTCATAATGAAATTTTTTCTATAGAAAAATTTTCTATAGAAAAAATTTCATAATGAAAATTTTTCTATAGAAAAAATTTCATAATGAAAATTTTTCTATAGAAAAAATTTCATAATGAAAATTTTTCTCTAGAAAAAATTTCATAATGAAAATTTTTCTATAAAAAAAATTTCATAATGAAAATTTTTCTATAAAAAAATTTCATAATAAAAATTTTTCTACAGAAAAAATTTCATATTGAAAATTTTCTATAGAAAAAATTTCATATAGAAAATTTTTCTATAGAAAAAATTTCATATTGAAAATTTTTCTATAGAAAAAATTTCATATTGAAAATTTTTCTATAGAAAAAATTTCATAATAAAAATTTTTCTACAGAAAAAATTTCATATTGAAAATTTTTCTATAGAAAAAATTTCATAATTAAAATTTTTCTATAGAAAAAATTTCTTACAGAAAATTTCTATTCAAAAATTTTCATAATAAAAATTTTTTATAGAAAAAATTTCATAATTAAAATTTCTCTATAGAAAAAATTTCATAATGAAAAAAAAAAAAATTTTCTGTAGAAAAAATTTCATAATAAAAATTTTTCTATAGAAAAAATTCCGTGTCGAACTTTTGTCAATAGAAAAAATTTCATACAAAAAATTTTCTATAGAAAAAACTTTATTGAAAATTTTTTTATAGAAAAATTTTATATTGAAAATTAATCTATAGAAAAACTTTCATATTGAAAAATTATCTATAGAAAAACTTTCATATTGAACATTTGTTAAAAGAAAAAATTTCATAATAAAAAATTTTCTATAGAAAAACTTTATATTGAAATTTTCTATAAAAAAAAAATAAATTTTAAAATTTTCCATATAAAAAATATCATATTAGACGTTTTTCTATAGAAAAAATTTTATATTGCAAAAAATAAATTTTCGAATTGAAAATTTGTCTATAGAAAAAATTGTGTATTGAATAAATTTTATTTCTATATAAAAAATTTCATATTGAAAATTTTTCTATAGAAAAAATTTTATAGTGCAAAAAAATAATACGAACAATTTTATACTGAGAATTTTTCTATTGAGAAATTTTATATTGAATAGTTGTTTATAGAAAAAATTTAATATTGAAAATTTTTATAGACAAAATTTTCTATTGCAAAAAAATAAAATTTTGTATTAAAAATTTTTTATTGAAAAAATTTCATATTAACATTTTTCAATTGAAAAAATTTCATACTGGAAATTTCTCTATAGGAAAAATTTTATATTGAGAATTTTTTTATAGAAAAAATTCATATTGAAAGTTTTTCTATGGACAAAATTTCATATTGAGAATTTTTCTATAGCAAAAATTTCACATTAAAAATTTTTTCTTATATTAAATGTATTATTGTAATAAATTCCATATATTTAAGTTAAATTCACTTATGGACAATTTTCATTTACATAAGCGAAAAACTTAAGGCGCCATCTCTATCTGTCTTAAATTCAACAGGGCAACATTATTTTAGCCAAATTTTAAATAAGATATATGAGCTTATGCATAAAGTTATCTTTATCTTAAAAATACATTAGTTTCGCATAATTTCAGGTTAAAATGATAACCCTTTTCCATCTCATGCTTTTACAACGTGCCTACACCTGGGAAACACTACTTACAGCTTCTTAACCTTATTTTTCCACACATTTACACAATGATGGATGTAAGGCAGTTATGACTATATGACATTTTGCCAAACACTTAAGGAAGTTTTTTAATGGTTTGGCAAATGAAAGGTTAATATTTCAATTGAAAATCAAAATTACTTTTGTTTGAAATCGTGTAATGGAAAGTATAAATATTGAAACTATTTTTCGTATGAGTTGAGAAATTTTTTTTTAATTTTTTTCTATGATTTTGATTCAAAATGTCACTTAAGTCATGTTACTGGTTAAGGGCCAATGTATATGTGTGGTGTCTCACATCTTTATGCAAATATGTCAGCAGTGCTTTTAGGAGGAAACTGTATTTTAATACACTTTCTGATATGTCTTCATTTAATGTTATAAAATTTAAAGTAAATTATATAACAATCCAGAAATTTTATATCCTCTAATATACTTTTCCTTCATTATAATAAAATCATCTTTGTATATGTGAAATTGTAAATACTGGGAATATATGCATGTATATAAAAAAGACAATATGTTACACGAAGTTTCCTCAGATTATCTTTTCGTCAGGTAATTTAGGTTTAACCCCATGTTTGTGAAAATTGAGAAGAAAAGGTTATTTCAATGCAAAAGTATTACATTTTTATTGGGCTTATCACAGTTTTAAGCAGAGTTATGTTTTATTTATTGCGAGTTTGTCACTATTTCAAAATTAAGTTTCAGTTACATGCTTATGAGATTTGAAAAAAACTTTGAATGGTTGTGACTAATATGAAAACGCCAACATGAGGCACCCTTACGGTAAAAAGTTGGAATATTGATTATTTTTTTGGTTTCTATAAAATTTAAGCTGTTCTTATTTTTGGAATCTTTTTTGTTTTTCAGAAATTTCAAACAAAAATAATAAATTTTTACAAGAAAAAATAATGAAATATTAAAAAGAACAGGTTTATTTTAAATAGTCAAAGGCAAAAATCCATTAAGAAGTTTTAAAGTTTTGGAATTTCCCCCACTAAAATTTATGTCCAAACTCGCACCAAAATTTATGTCCAAACTTGCACCAAACATTTTTTGAAAATAAAGAAATTCCAAAGTTAGATATGATTTATTATTTAAAGGCTTGGAAGTACAAGAAAGTTTAGTTTTTTTTTTTTTTAATTATCTAATTTACTTAGTTTTTTCATGTTGAAAAATTTTTCTCATTTTTTCAATTTGTTCATCAAAAAATGTAAAATTAAGAAATCATGGAGAAAAAAAACTAAAAAAGTTGAGGTCGATGTCTTAAACCGTTTCACCGTACCTACGATTTGAAATTGAAGAATTTCGCGAAAATGCAAATTTTTGTTCATAAATAATTTGAGTACATGCTCGTTTAATTTTACTTGTATTAATCTTGAATAAATATAATAATAATTAACTATTATTGCTTAGATTATGAAAGATTTTTTTTTAATATTGGACGAGATTAACCCTTTTCTTACCGGGGTCAAAGGTCAAAATTTTAATATTGGAATATTAAAAAATAGTTAGCGAATTTTAATAAAAATTATTTTTGGAATGCCTAAATAATTAATTAAGCGCTTAGAAAAAATTTATAAATTTATAATGTATATAGAAAAAATTTATATTCAAAATTATTCTATGAAAAAAAGTAATAACACAATTTTTCTATAGAAGAAATTTTATAATGAAAATTTTTCTATAGAAGAAATTTTATAACGAAATTTTTTCTATAGAAAAAATTTTACAACGAAATTTTTTCTATAGAAAAAATTTTTTAACGAAATATTCTCTATAGAGATAATTTTATAATGAAATTTTTTCTATAGAAAAAATTTTATAATGAAATTTTTTCTATAGAAAAAATTTTATAATGAAATTTTTTCTATAGAAAAAATTTTATAATGAAATTTTTTCTATAGAAAAAATTTTATAATGAAATTTTTTCTATAGAAAAAATTTTATAATGAAATTTTTTCTATAGAAAAAATTTTATAATGAAATTTTTTCTATAGAAAAAATTTTATAATGAAATTTTTTCTATAGAAAAAATTTTATAATGAAATTTTTTCTATAGAAAAAATTTTATAATGAAATTTTTTCTATTGAAAAAATTTTATAATGAAATTTTTTCTATAGAAAAAATTTTATAATGAAATTTTTTCTATAGAAAAAATTTTATAATGAAATTTTTTCTATAGAAAAAATTTTATAATGAAATTTTTTCTATAGAAAAAATTTTATAATGAAATTTTTTCTATAGAAAAAATTTTATAATGAAATTTTTTCTATAGAAAAAATTTTATAATGAAATTTTTTCTATAGAAAAAATTTTATAATGAAATTTTTTCTATAGAAAAAATTTTATAATGAAATTTTTTCTATAGAAAAAATTTTATAATGAAATTTTTTCTATAGAAAAAATTTTATAATGAAATTTTTTCTATAGAAAAAATTTTATAATGAAATTTTTTCTATAGAAAAAATTTTATAATGAAATTTTTTCTATAGAAAAAATTTTATAATGAAATTTTTTCTATAGAAAAAATTTTATAATGAAATTTTTTCTATAGAAAAAATTTTATAATGAAATTTTTTCTATAGAAAAAATTTTATAATGAAATTTTTTCTATAGAAAAAATTTTATAATGAAATTTTTTCTATAGAAAAAATTTTATAATGAAATTTTTTCTATAGAAAAAATTTTATAATGAAATTTTTTCTATAGAAAAAATTTTATAATGAAATTTTTTCTATAGAAAAAATTTTATAATGAAATTTTTTCTATAGAAAAAATTTTATAATGAAATTTTTTCTATAGAAAAAATTTTATAATGAAATTTTTTCTATAGAAAAAATTTTATAATGAAATTTTTTCTATAGAAAAAATTTTATAATGAAATTTTTTCTATAGAAAAAATTTTATAATGAAATTTTTTCTATAGAAAAAAATTTATAACGAAACTTTTTTTATAGAAAAAATTTTTTCTATAGAAAATATTTTATAACGAAATTTTTTCTATAGAAAAAATTTTATAACGAAAAAAAAATTTTCTTATAAAAAATTTTACAATGAAAATTTTCTATAGAAGAATTTTATAATGAAAATTTGCCTATAGAAAAAATTTTATAATGAAAATTTTTCTATAGAAAAATTTGTATAATGAAAATTTTTTTATAGAAAATTTTTAAAATGAAAATTTTTATAATGGAAATTTTTCTATAAAAAAAAATAAAATGAAAAGATTTCTTTAGATAGAATTATGTAATGGAAATTTTTTCATATTTGTTCAGATGGTAATCTTCGCTTTATGTTGATATTTGTTAGACACAGTAATTCGTATTTATTCTGTTCCTTTAATAAGATATAATGTGTGGTTTTTGCTCTGTCTAGAATTAGGTATGATCCTCCTTAAGAGATGGCATAACCAACCATCGAAACTCGTCGAGGAAACATTTTTTGGTTTTATTAAAAAAACAATTTATTATAATAATAAATAATTGTAGTACATTGAGATCTTAGTGCAATACACTACATTAAAAATTTTTAATGAACAAATTTTATAAAAAAATTTTTCTACACAAACAATTTTATAATCAAAATTTTTCTATACAAAAAGTTTTTCTATAGAAATAATTTTAAATTAAAAATTTTCCTATAGAAAAATAATAGAAATATTTTATAATGAACATTTTTCTATTGAGAAAATTTTATAAAGAAAATTCAATATTGAGAAAATTTTATTATGAAAATTTTTCAATAGAAAAAAATTTATATTCAAAATTTTTCTATAGGAAAAAATTTATAATGAAAATTTTTCTATACGAAAAATGTTATAATGACATTTTTTTTATACAAAAAATTGTATAATGAAAATTTTTCTATACAAAAAATTTTATAATGAAAATTTTTCTATACAAAAATTTTTATAATAAAAATTTTTCAATAGAAAAAATTTTATAATAAAAATTTTGCTATAGAAATAATTAAATATTAACGAAGATAGAAATATTAGTATGAAACATCTTTAAGTATGACAATCTGGTCGTGTATATCAATTTTTTAGTGATGAAGGGTCTCATATGGCCTCAATCAGCTCTTAGTAAACTTATGAACTTTTCAAAATATCAATTGAATTGTTAAAAGATCTTGTATGGGAGCTATGGTCAAATATGGAGAGATTGTATAAGCAACATTTTTTCTTAAATTCATTTAAATATACCTAAATTTTTAGCTTAGGCCTCTTGTTCGAGAATCGAGACCTATGAAACCGATTTTTGCCAAAAAATTTCTGTATTAAAAATCATAAAGATAAATTTAAATTTGTAGCTTTGAGAAAAGTAGAACTATATTTTAGGAAGAAAATTGTTTAGGATGTACCTTGTAGTTAAAAATATTTCTTAAAAAGTATAATGAAAATATCTTGAAAACTATGAGCATTACTTAATTTTTTTAAAATAATTGGTTTTATTTGAGAATTTTTTTCTAAATTTGATATTTTCACGATAATAATTATAATCGTCTCCATTCGTTTTTTTTCCGAATTAAAGTAAAAGCAGTATACGCTCTTTTTTTATGGGACTTTTCAAAACGACCATACGGCAAATCAATGTATGGCAGTGCAACATCTTTATATTATAGAGTCTTTGCGTTAGGCACACAAACAGCTTATGTAAGCACGTTTTTACTGATTTTATTCGGAGTTTATTGACCACCATAGGTGGAAAGGGTATTAGTTTGTGCTGATGTATGTAAAGCATGGAAATATTTGTCTTAGATCAACCTTTTAGTATACCAAGAGGCTTAGAATCACTTTCTGAGTCGATTTAGCGATGTCCGTCCGTCCGTCTGTCTGGCTGGACCCCCATGTAAAACTTGAAATCAAACTACAGGTCGCAATTCCAAAGATAATTTGATGAAATTTGGCGCAGATCATCATCATAATGGAACCACGGCTATTGAAATTCGTCAAAATCGGTTCATTATTTATAGTACCTCCCATAGGTGCCACTTCCCGGAATTGATATATTGGCCACAAATATCAATATTTTTTCATGAAATTTAAATCAAATACTGCTTATGTAAACTTAAATCACCGTTAAAATCGGTTCATATTTGACCATAGCTCCCATACAAACTTTTCTTTAAAAACGCACTAAATAAGATAAAATTCACTAAAACGCTCGTAAATCTAAAGTTAATAAGAATTTTAAGTTTGTTTTCTGCAAACATAATTTTTGTAACAACTGTAATCAATTTGCCAAATTTCGCCAATAATCGGTCCACATTTGAAACTAGCTCTCATATAAGTCCAAATGACGGAAACAGTTTAAATATATAAGTTTTGATAAAATGTTTGTATGTTGGCAAAATTTAGCAAATATTTGTCTTTATGCGGGAAAAATAATACCTTTGACCTTAGTGGTGAAGGGTATCGTATGGTCGGGCTTGACCGACTATAGCACTTTCTTACTTGTTTTTTTCAATTTTTTTTATAAGAGAATTTTTCTCTATAATAGGATATTTTCACGATATTTAAAAAAAAAATTACTACTTATTGTTCTCATCATCATAAGGCTATGTTATTAAGAAAATTAATGTCTTTACGATTGTCGAATAATGATAGTAAGTGTTTGTATTTTCGATTTTTTATGAATTTAAAAAAAAAAATATTTTGTAAATTATATATGAATAACTCCAAAACCGTTAATCATACAAAAAAAATTAAAATTGGATAAATAGTTTTTAAGATAATGAAAATAAAGTAGGACAACCTCTTCAAAAATTTTAGTAAAAATAAAATAAAAATCTATGAAAAAAATTAAAAAAAATATATGATTTTACCAGGTTGTTATTTTGGCTGCTGACTAATGTAATTAGAATGTAAGAAGCAATTTTTGTTATACATTTTGTTTTTTATTAAATTTTATTGTGTAAAGACAGATTTTACTTTATACACTTCTCTTTTCCAAAATAGATCTTTTAAATAGATTTATGAACATCATTAAATTATATCGCCACATTTAACATTTAAACTCCAGTTTTTTCTAACCACCTAAAACTAAAACGTAGCTTGTAGACTATAATTTGTCTTTAGTAAGTGTAAGTGTCTATTTCTTAACCAGTCTAGAAAAAAAGGAAAGTTAATATGATTATAAATCACTTTCACAAACTTTTTCAGTTTCTAAAGCGTAACACATTGCGAAAATGGAGAATAAGTCCCATTTTCAACTTCTTTTCTAAGCACATTAAGTAAAATGTATGCAAGTAAATAAATACAATAGAATACAGCCGTTCCCTTTACATGTATGTAAGAACATTTTATTCATAACAGTAAACAACTATTTAACCCATTAGATACCAATGAACTTTTTAAAACAAGAAAACAAGATGAATTGAGTTAAAAGAGGTTTTTTAAGATTTACTTTTTAAATGTCTTATTATAACATAATAAGAAATTTTATTAAAAATATATATACAATTTTCATTTGAATGGGGTCTGACATTCAACGGGTTAAATCTAAATCAAACACACCCACTGTCTGTCATCTACAACACATTTAAATGACAGACTTGCGTTAGGTGTAAATGTCGTATGTTAGTAAATATTTACTATTTTCGCAATTGTTTTCGTTTTGGTTTACTGGAATAGAATAGAAATCTGTTAAAATCCTTAGGTTTTCAAAAACACTCAACAAAATTAAATTTTTTATTTAATTTATATTATCGCCTCATTTGCATGAAAAAATATATTTTTTAACACTTTACTTTTTGAATAAATTTGTTTATTTATTTTTCGTTATTGATATTATTATCACATATTTTATTGAATTATTTTATGGAAATTTTTCTTTTCCCTTTTTATGTTATATTTTAGATTATTTATTTATTATTATTATTATTATTTTAACATAATTCACGTTTCCGTTTATCTTATATTTTCCTCGTGTTTATAGTATCACGTTCTCTTTGCAACTGATTTTCCCTTTTCAAATTTTGTCACATCACCACATCACAAACATTTAGAGCTCGACAGGATAATATAAATGTTACAATCCAATTGAATCCAATCGTATACTCTAATATAATGCTAAAAAACTTATTTCTACTCATACATTCCGTATCTTTAACTAGAGCACTCGTAAAATTATAAGCAGAATTTTTGTATCCATCTGCTTGTTTTTATTTTTTTGGACTTTAATTTGACGTCATTGTTTTGGTTATTTTTCGAAACTATGTCACATTTTATTGTTTGTTTACGTCTTAACTGGGAAATTGTTGGTGTATAATTTTGAAAAAATCCGCATGGTGGATTCTATTTGCTAAAGCGCAGGTGTTTATTTACTCTAAAATGTGCATCAAGCGTGCTCTTTTCAACAAGTGCTCTTGATTAGTTAACCTATAAAAGGAACTTGGGATTAACAGAAGCATTTTTTGAAGTCATTTACATCATCATTGTGTCAAAACAAATATTTGTTTTTACATTTTTTGCCACGCCTGCAAATACCGCCCTTTTAGTTTTTTTACTTACTGTGTCGCTATCTTTAGTTTGACCATAACACTTTGTATATCGGTATTCATGGCTCTGTTAGGGCCATGATTGATAGATTGATAGTTTTTTACTACCACATCAATTTCTAAAACTAAAAGGTAATATAAAATTGTTATAAACTTCACCACCATAGGTGGAAAGGGTATTATAAGTTTGTGCTTATGTATGTAACGCATAGAATATTTGTCTTAGGCCTACCTTTTATTTAGTATGCCAATAGACTTAGAATCACTTTCTGAGTCGATTTAGCAATGTCAATCCCTCCGTCCGTCCGTCTGGCTGGCTGGACCCCCATGTAAACCATGTAATCAAGCTACAGGTCGCAATTCTAAAGATAATTTGATGAAATTTGGCACAGATAATTTTTTTGATAGTGTAACCATGGGCTATCAAAATTCGTCAAAATCGGTCCATTATTTATGGTACCACCCATAGGTCCCACTTCCCGGAATTGATATTTTGGCCACAAAAATCAATATTTTTTTTCATAAAATTTAAAACAAGTACTGCTGATGTACATTTAAATCACTGTACCGAATTTTGTTGAAATCGGTCCACATTTGATCATAGCTCCCATACAAACTCTTCTGTCAAAACGCACTAAATGAGACAAAAATCACTAAAACGCTCTTATATCTAAAGATAATGATAATTTTGAGCTTATTTTATATAATCAAATTTCGAAATAATCGGTCCACATTTGACCCTAGCTCTCATATAAGTTCAAATGACGGAAACAGCTTAAGTTTACAAGTTTTGAGAAAAATTTTGCAAATGTTTATCTTTATACAAGAAAAAGAGCATCTTTGACCTAAGTGATAAAGGGTGTCGTATGTTCAGGCTTGGCTGACTACAGCACTTTCTTACTTATTTTTACATCATCTTTAATCTTAGGAGATGACTGAAACAACAGTTTTTTTTATGTGAAAGGGGAACCGCTCTACTGGACCTTATATTTCATCTGAACTTATCGAATGCCAGAAAACTCTTTTTACTCTTAAAATCAGTACATACTTTTATCTTGAAAATGGATTGTAAACTGTACCTTTTAAACGAAAATTTTAACATTCATCGAAATTTTTTTTACTTTTACTAAGAAAAGATGTTTGTTTCAGCAAAACATTAGCATTTGCCTTTTTCATTAAAAACTCAATTGAATTTTTTGCAAAAATAAAATTCTTAAAAATGCATTTTTGACTGAAAAAAGGAAATTTTATGATATTTGTTGCAAAATTTTGATGAAAAAAAAAAAATAAAAAAGCAACTATTTTATGCTAACATTTGGCAAAAAAATGCTGGGTCATTTTAGTCCCCATTCCCGTTTAAGATTAAGGTAAAGTTTTTTCATGAATAACATAATCCTGGCATTTAAAGACTTCTTTTAAGCCTTTTTCTCGAAATTCGCTACAAAAATTTTATTTTTCGTGTGATTTTGCCATGAAAAATGAAAATAAAAATGTTGAGCTTTGACCCAGGGAAGAAAGTTTATCTAATTTAAAAAAAAAAAACAAAATTTGACAAGTATTTTCTCAAGTATGTAATCACATTTTGGAGAAAATCAGGCGAAACTGATCAACATATTTAACTCAAATCTTTTTAATTTTATTGCGTTTAACTTTAATGATTAAAGCAAAAATGGGGTTCAAATTTTGTAAAAAAAATAGACGTCTGCCAATATTCTAGAGGTGGACATATGCCTGAAGTCATGTTCCATTTTTAATTTCTATATTTCGACTTTACATTTGCATCAGTAACACTGAATTAGTCAAAAATAAAATTGTTTTCCTAACATCAAGTTAATCCAAATTTTCTAACTTATAATCTTTATATCTATAATATAAAGATGTTACACTTCCATACATGTTTTTGCCGTATGGTCGTTTTGAAAAGTCCTATAAAAAAGAGTATACCACAACTAATAGGCACACTTACATGCTCATAAAATGTATGTTTGGTTGTTGGTTTATGCGTTTTTCTTTATCAGCATTAATTTTACATTTGACAGAAAACAAATGTATGGAGTGCAATATCTTTACATTTATTATAATAGAAAGGTTCTAAAAGATCTTTTGTGGGAATTTCGGAAAATGCTGACAAAAATGTTAAAAATATTTAACATAACCATTTTTTAGATATGCCTGCCATATCAGTATCTAAAAGCTAATGAGCTTTTACATTTATATCGTGCTTACATATTAATGTTACTACTCAATAATACTTAACATTTACTGTAACATTTATATGTAAAGTATTTAAAAAGGCTTTTTATGGTTGATGAACGTGCTTGGTGATGAATGTGGTGAAGATGTCCAAGCTAAATAATAAAATGGACTACAGTGTTACCGTTATTTCTTTAAAAATTACTAATAACAACAAGTTTCTCTCGAATAAATGCAATTTTAAATAAATTTCGACACATTTATATGACACAAAACACTCTTATTTTGAACTGAATATTTACAGAAATCTATTTAATTCAGAATTTTCCAAAACTGTTTTTACTTTCGATTTGAGAGAATAGTCAAATGTTTGGTTCAATTAAATGGTATTTGATATGAGTTATACAATCATAGTTGATTAATCATAAAACAGAAAATCGGAAATTAAAACATATTAATTCTGGCTGATTTATATTTAATATTTTAGTAATCTTATACTTAGGTAATACCTTCTCAAATAACTAATTAATTTTATTTATATTATTTATTTTTAGACTAATGAATAAGTTAGTGGGATATAAGCTATTTTTGTTTTAGATTTATAAGTTCCAAATATTGTATTGGTAATGGAATGAAAGACACTTAGAAAATGTTTTAGTACAACGGATACCCCACAGAATATTATTAACACCCATAATTACAGGGCTAATACGAGTTAGTTTGATTTATCTAGCGGGCTAGTGCGATTGGTCATCCTTTAAAATGAGTTGGAACTAACATTATCCTTTATTCATTTAACGAAAGACCAACTGCCTTTGGGGTAATATGAACATTAATTCAGAGAAACCGCTCGTATGGAGACTTAACGTGAATTAGTACATTGACCCACGAATATCTCGAAGGCGGAAGTGGTGCAAGAATCTGAGTTCTCGAGAGGTGCAATAACATTTACTTCGAATTTATCTGAATGCGAAGTGAGATAAAGATCGAGACTGCCGGCAAAATACTAGATACGTTTACGCAAAGTTTTTGCACGTGGCATGAACATCGTTATGGAATCAGAAATTTTGACGACGCACGATATAGTTGCAACCATTCATATGTTTGGACTTCTGTACTGAAATCCAAAGTGCAAGTAGTGCTTCTTTATTGTGAATTTAACAAAAGGATAATTGAAGACCTTTTTTTGAAAAAGGAATAAGTCCACATTCTGAAAAAAAATAAGTTAATGATTGTTAAAGGTTCTGCAATTGTGGATCTTACTATGCGAAAAATAAATAATATCAAATGTACAAAACTTACTAAAATATTGACAGTCAAACGTTTTGTAGTTAACGATTTGATACATGTTTTTATTTTGAAAGTATTTTAAGTCCTATATATTTTTCAATTTAAAAGAAAAAATTATTCAAACAAACTAAAAATTTCAAATTTATTTGCTTTGAAAGTGTATTAAGTCCAATACATTTTTAATTTCAAAAGGAAATGTTTCTTCAAACATAATAACAATATATTTTTTTTTTTTGAAAGTGGGTTAAGTCCAATGCACTTCTTTTTCTAAAAAAAATATTTACTCAAACAGAGTAAAAGCTAAACTTATTTTCAGAGTAGTTCGAGTCTAAGATTGTTTTTATTAATAATTTAAAATATTTGCAATTTCCTACAAATAAAAAAAACTGAAAATTTGGCGCAATGATTTTTGATTTTTATATGAAAAATTTCAAATATTTACTTTTTTTAGGAAATTTTTCAAAAATTTACTTTTTATAGGAAATTTTTCAAAAATTTACTTTTTATAGGAAATTTTTCAAAAATTTACTTTTTATAGGAAATTTTTCAAAAATTTACTTTTTATAGGAAATTTTTCAAAAATTTACTTTTTATAGGAAATTTTTCAAAAATTTACTTTTTATAGGAAATTTTTCAAGAATTTACTTTTTTTAAAAAATTTTTCAAAAATTTACTTTTTTTAAGGAAATTTTTCAAAAATTTACTTTTTATAGGAAATTTTTCAAAAATTTACTTTTTATAGGAAATTTTTCAAAAATTTACTTTTTATAGGAAATTTTTCAAAAATTTACTTTTTATAGGAAATTTTTCAAAAATTTACTTTTTATAGGAAATTTTTCAAAAATTTACTTTTTATAGGAAATTTTTCAAAAATTTACTTTTTATAGGAAATTTTTCAAAAATTTACTTTTTATAGGAAATTTTTCAAAAATTTACTTTTTATAGGAAATTTTTTCAAAAATTTACTTTTTATAGGAAATTTTTCAAAAATTTACTTTATATAGGAAATTTTTCAAAAATTTACTATTTATAGGAAATTTTTCAAAAATTTACTTTTTATAGGAAATTTTTCAAAAATTTACTTTTTATAGGAAATATTTCAAAAATTTACTTTTTATAGGAAATTTTTCAAAAATTTACTTTTTATAGGAAATTTTTCAAAAATTTACCTTTTATAGGAAATTTTTCAAAAATGTACTTTTTATAGGAAATTTTTCAAAAATTTAAATTTTTTTGGAAATTTTTCAAAAATTTACTTTTTATAGGAAATTTTTCAAAAATTTACTTTTTTTAAGAAAATTTTCAAAAATTTACTTTTTTTTAAGGAAATTTGTCAAAAATTTACTTTTTGTAGGAAATTTTTCAAAAATTTACTTTTTATAAGAAATTTTTCAAAAATTTACTTTTTTTAAGAAATTTTGCAAATATTTACCTTTTATAGAAAATTTTCAATAATTGAATTTTTATTGAAAATTTTTCAAAAATTTGCGTTTTATAGGAATTTTGTCGAAAATTTACTTTTAATAGGAATTTTGCTATGAAAAATTTTTGGAAAAATTTTTCGTATTATTTGTTTCGTAAACAATTTAAGTCCCATATATTTTTCAATTCAAAAAATGAGTTTTCTGAAATGTTTGTTTTGAAGGCGTTACAAGTCCATTCAACTCGCTAAAAACGTATTTCCAAATGGTTTTTATAAATTTATTTTTATAGGTATTTTGATAGGTTCTAATCAAAACTTAAGATTTAATTTACCACAATTGGTCACCTATATTTTTAAAAACACTAAAACGTAAAACTCTTTATATCTCAATTTAAAAAAAAATGGACATAATTCACTTTCAGAATAAGGTCTTCAATTATATTTAAATTGTATGTACAAAATGTAGACTTGTCCCATGTCATATCCGATATAAACGTCTCAGTCAGTGGGATAAATCGTATGAGCATGTGATTGATTTTCATCTTTAATATCAAGTATACGCAACAAGAGCACTTCATTCAAAAACTGTAGCATACATTTGGGAGATGTGAAGAATAAACTTTTTCCACTTTTAACACTTATTTCCACAATATTTAATGAATAAGAGTTTTATTTGTTTAACTTTCGTTGTATATTATAAGTTTGATTTTGCGGTTAATTTTATTAAAATCGTATTTCAAATTATTTAATTGGCAATAAAAAATGTTGACTTTTAACAGCAATTTAATTAAAGAGTTCAACAAGAAAATATAAAAATTCTTTAAAGAGTTATAAATTTAATGAAGAATTTTGTGTGTTATTACTTTTAAAACACTTAGAACATAAAATCTTAAAATTCAAGGATTAATTTTTAAATTCTTGATTTTATGTTTTTTAATGTCTTAAAGAGTTTAGAATTTTAATCTTATTTTTGTTGTGTAATAAAACAAAACGAATTTAAAACAACTTTAATCAATTTCTGCTCTTAGCATTTTTTTCGATAATTATTTGTTGCAAAGTTTTGCTATTAAATTACGAATTCATAGGACTTAATTGTTATGTTTATTAAAACATATACTAAATCATTAAGTCCTTTGAATTCAGACGACACGTGTCATTATACTTTTAAATAGTTTTTTGCATAAGAAGGTAAAACTTAAGGAAACTTCTACAAAATAAAACTTTTCTTAACTTTGACTATTAACATGCAAGTTTTGTCTGTTTTTTACACATGTTGTAAGTTATTACGGTTTTAAATGTCTACAATTTACATACGAATAATAATCACAGAAAATTTTCTATAAAAGAACAATTTTTAAAAAGCAAATTTATGTTTTTTTGAATATTTTTTTTCCATAGACAAAAAATTTGATTTTTTTTTGTCTATATTTTCTTCTATAAAAAACTTTACATTTAAAATGCAAATAAAAATGCAAAATTTTTAACAAAACAAAATTTTTGCAGAAATTTGCCAAAAAAATTTCTTAAAAGAATTATTGAAATTTTTCTTCGATAAAAAAAAAATAAAAATTCTAGAAAAATTTTCATTGAAGAATAATTTTTCTACGAAAATATTTAAAAATATTCTACAAACTTTTAAACTTTCTTTTTGATATCAAATTTTCATAGAAAAATTGTTGATATCAGAAATTTTTCTAAAAAAAAATTTTCAACGATTTTTTCAAAAAATTTTTCTATGAAAAATTTTTGATATCAAAATATCGTTATAGAAAAATTTTTGAAAAATCATTGAAAAACTTTTCATAGAAAAATTTTTGATATCAAAATATCATCATAGAAAAATTTTTGATATCTAAAAATTTTCATGGAGAAATTTCCATAGAAAAATTTTTGATACCAAAAAATTCTCATAGAAACATTTTGATATCAAAATATCTTCATATAAAAATTTTTGATATCAAACAATTTTTGTAGAAAAATTTATGACATCAAAAGATTTCTATAAAAAAATTTTTATAGAAAAATTTTTGATATCAAAAAATTTTCATAGAAATATTTTTGATATCAAAAAATTCCATAGACAAATTTTAGATGTCAAAAAATTTTCATAGAAAAAATTTTGATATCAAAAAATTTTCATAGAAAAATTTTTCATATCAAAAAATTTTCGTAGAAAAATTTTCAAAAAATTTTAATAGAAAAATTTTTGATACCAAAAATTTTCATAGAAAAATTTTTGATATAAAAAAATTTTCATAGAAAAATTATTGATATCAAAAAATTTTCATAGAAAAATTTTTGATATCAAAAAATTTCATAGACAAATTTTTGATGTCAAAAAATTTTCATAGAAAAATTTTTGATGTTAGAAAATTTTCATAGAAGAATTTTTGATATCAAAAAATTTTCATAGAAAAATTTTGCATATCAAAAAATTTTCATAGAAAAATTTTTGACATCAAAAAAGTTTCATAGAAAAATTTTCAAAAAATTTTAATAGAAAAATTTTTGATAACAAAAATGTTCATAGAAAAAGTTTTGATATCAAAAAATTTTGATATCAAAAAATTTTCATAGAAAAATTTTTGATATCAAAAAATTTTCATAGAAAAATTTTTGATATCAAAAAATTTTCATAGAAAAATTTTTGATATCAACAAACTTTCATAGAAAAATTTTTGATATCAACAAATTTTCATAGAAAAATTTTTGATATCAAAAAATTTTCATAGAAAAATTTTTGATATCAAAAAATTTCATAGACAAATTTTTGATGTCAAAAAAATTTCATAGAAAAATTTTTGATGTTAAAAAATTTTCATAGAAAAATTTTTGATATCAAAAAATTTTCATAGAAAAATTTTGCATATCAAAAACTTTTTCTATTAAAATTTTTTACATCAAAAAAGTTTCATAGAAAAATTTTCAAAAAATTTTAATAGAAAAATTTTTGATACCAAAAATGTTCATAGAAAAAGTTTTGATATCAAAAAATTTTCATAGAAAAAATTTTGATATCAAAAAATTTTCATAGAAAAATTTTTGATATCAATAAATTAACATACAAAAATTTTTGATATCAAAAAATTTTCATAGAAAAAATTTTGATATCAAAAAAATTTCATAGAAAAATTTTTGATATCAAAAAATTTTCATAGAAAAATTTTTGATATCAATAAATTAACATAGAAAAATTTTTGATATCAAAAAATTTTCATAGAAAAAATTTTGATATCAAAAAATTTTCATAGACAAATTTTTGATATCAACAAATTTTCATAGAAAAATTTTTGATATCAACAAATTTTCATAGAAAAATTTTTGATATCAACAAATTTTCATAGAAAAATTTTTGATATCAACAAATTTTCATAGAAAAATTTTTGATATCAACAAATTTTCATAGAAAAATTTTTGATATCAACAAATTTTCATAGAAAAATTTTTGATATCAACAAATTTTCATAGAAAAATTTTTGATATCAACAAATTTTCATAGAAAAATTTTTGATATCAACAAATTTTCATAGAAAAATTTTTGATATCAACAAATTTTCATAGAAAAATTTTTGATATCAACAAATTTTCATAGAAAAATTTTTGACATCAACAAATTTTCATAGAAAAAATTTTGATATCAACAAATTTTCATAGAAAAATTTTTGATATCAACAAATTTTCATAAAAAAATTTTTGATATCAACAAATTTTCATAAAAAAATTTTTGATATCAACAAATTTTCATAGAAAAATTTTTGATATCAACAAATTTTCATAGAAAAATTTTTGATATCAACAAATTTTCATAGAAAAATTTTTGATATCAACAAATTTTCATAGAAAAATTTTTGATATCAACAAATTTTCATAGAAAAATTTTTGATATCAACAAATTTTCATAAAAAATTTTTGATATCAACAAATTTTCATAGAAAAATTTTTGATATCAACAAATTTTCATAGAAAAATTTTTGATATCAACAAATTTTTATAGAAAAAATTTTGATATCAACAAATTTTCATAGAAAAATTTTTGATATCAACAAATTTTCATAGAAAAATTTTTGATATCAACAAATTTTCATACAAAAATTTTTGATATCAACAAATTTTCATAGAAAAAATTTTGATATCAACAAATTTCCTTAGAAAAATTTTTGATATCATAAGTTGCAATAAAAAGTTTTAGTAAGCAAAATATCAACATCTTTGTGTTATATCGCTATTTATGTAAATGAGTGATATGCAAATATTTCCTACTTTCAAGGTTTATTACATTAATTAAAACCTGACTACTATCATCACAACTGGTACCTTCCTTTTATTCAATTGTATACATTTCTAAATACAACTTCCATAAATTTCTCGACTTTATGACTTAAAAGCTTCAACTTTTTATTTTGACATTACGGATACATCATTTTTTACATTTATAAGTAATATTTATGTTAAAATATTTCACAACATTCGTTTAAAGAAACTAACTACTATTAGGTTATACCGCAGCACTAATCTTAAACATTCTATCGTACTCATAGTCGTGCTTTTTAAAATACCCAGCAGTCGGCAAGGTTCGTTTTTACCCAAAAAAAAAGTGGTTGGGTAAATTTAAAAGATAAAGCTTTATATTGTTTAAAGCTGTAATTAAGTGGATTGTCTATTTTTAGAAGAGTGAAGTTCCGCCATCTATTGTAATTTTAATAGAAATTCATAATTACAGAAATTAACGTTGCCGAAACTAGGGCTTGAACCCAGATAAAATTTGTCATGTTATCCTTATAAGACGACTCACTAACAAACTAAGCCACAGCACCCCACAATTTAACATTTTTATAATTGGGATAAAGAAAATTAAAATTTCTTTTAATTTTTTTTAGTTTAAAACAACATTGCCAAAATATGGGTCAAAGTTCAAATATTTAATAATTACTTCCAGATATTATAAAAAAGGTCAAGCTTAACTCATTGAAGACAACCGCCGAAACCTGCTGGGTTTACAGATATTCAAATATTTCAATTACACACTGACGTCTTCTCGTTTATAAATTTCTTTACTTAAGTCAAAAACACTCATTCACACTCACCTTCTCGAGGGTATGAACTCATCTGGTAGAGCGAATTTGAAAAATACCTTTGGTTTGGCACTAAATTGTTGACGCTTTTGTTGCAATAAATCAACAGCTTGTTTAGTTGCTGCAGCACCATGTGCTCCGACCCCAGTTGCAGTTAGTCGTATGTTTGATGTTCCGGCTGTTCTTGACGTTGATGATAATGAAGATGATGATGATGAAGTATTAACACTTTTAGCTACAGCAGACCTAATTTCCAATTCATTGAATGCAAAAACCGAGGAAGCATTCTGCTGGTTTTCAAAATTATAATAATCCTGCTGCTTCGGCTGATGTAGTTCTTGTGCTCGTCGCCTAAAAGGTGAATTGCCACAACTGCTACCATTAGATGTTATAGATTTTTTTGTTGTTGTCGTTAGATAGTAACTACTTTTATAGCGACGAATAAATATATTATTATGCGTCGCATCATATGATGAAGATTTCTTTTCTACCACGGAATTTGCTCGTATGGGTGATGTATTGATTTTACACTTATCGATTTCTGTCGATAATGAAGTTTCGTAAAGATTTGTACCAAAAAATGAGGGTAAATGTTTGTGTGCCAAACGTTGATTTGGGCTTTTAAAGGAGTTTCTTTTGGGGGTCGAGTTTAAGGATCTTGTTTCATTTGAAAATGATTTTAAATTAAATTTTTTCAAGCGAGAATTATTGTCATTTGAATTAAGATTTGTATAAGACATTATTGGTTATTTTGTTGTCTAGGATATTTTCTTTATGACTTAATTTTTTTAAACACTTTTCTTTTGTTTTTTTTTTTAACTTAATTTTTCTAATTAGTAAAGTCCTGTGGTTTTATTATATTTTTAATTTTTTATGGAGGAGACACGATTTTGAAATTGACACTTTGGTTACCTGTTGAGAACTAAATAAATTTTTACAATCTGTTGATTGAATTGCTCATAACCAGAGTAGCTTCATAAGATATATAACTATAAATGAATAGAAATAATTTAGAAAAAACAATTTTACACTGAGAAAAATTTTTTCATGGAAATACAAACTTTGAGTTTTTTTTTTAATTCAAGCAAATTTTTGCTTAAACAAGTTTTTTTTTAATATTCAAGCCTGAATGTAAAGTAAAGGTAAATATTAATTTAGCAATTTGAAAACAACACTCATCAACCTCCCTACTTATGCTTTACATTGTGTGAATTGGGATAATAGAATGTGGTAAGAAGAATCGAGGGACTAGAATTTAGGTTCTTTAGATTTTAATTTTCCTATACAGCTACTGGCAGAAAAAACCACTGAGATGAGTAAAATCTACAAACGTACTAAATAGTTCTATAGCTTAGTCGGCCAGCACTTCGATTACCAAGCATAACATATAATATTCTGCCCGTATTGGAGCCATAGTCTCAAAAATATTAATTTTCATAATTACAAATTTATATTTTATTATTAAATATCATAGCATTCTCCATAGACGATAAGCCTTGCAACATTAACACGCCGACGATGTAAAAGAGATAAAATGGGCAGCAAAACAAAAAACTGTTAATGTTTTTAAAATAGTTATGATACACAATTACAGTGTGAATAACATAAAGACTCGTTCTGTATTTGAATAAATAAGAATTGGAAGTTTTATATCAAAGTTTGTTAATGAATATTCGATATAGAAAAGAATAAATGAATTTTTGATTTTAAAATTTCAAAATTCCGAAACAAATCGTAAAAATCAGAAAGATTTGACACATTCATATCTAAATCTAATGAATATACAGGCAATTTAGTGCCTTAAGCATATTATAAATTTTGGAAACAATCATCAAAATAAATGTTCGGATTTTCTCTCCGTGTAACTTGAATGCCTTTTTCCTACTGATACCCTGTTCATTGATTCATTCTTAAGTTGGGTCGATTTGTATGTCGGTGAACTTCATCGTCACTAACTGTCGATATGTAATTTGTTATACGTGTGAGTACACAGACAAATACCAACAACCAAACATTTATAAATATGTATTTAAAGAAATAACCTACACATATCATGTATAGGTTTAATATCAATGAAAATAAACTATGTCAAAAATTTCATTATAAAAATTTTTGACCTTGATGGAAACAGAAGAAATACTTTAAAAAAAGTACGCTGAAAAAACTTCCTGTGAAAAATTACGGCTACAACACAAAATTAATATTTAGAATTTCCCATATGAATTGGACAACATCCAACCTTATTAAAGAGCATCGAAAGATTTTTTTGATTTATTTTTCTGTCTGTCTGTCTGTCTGCCTGTCTGTCTGTTTGTCTGTCTGTCTGTCTGTCTGTCTGTCTGTCTGTCTGTCTGTCTGTCTGTCTGTCCGTCTGTCCGTCTGTCTGTCCGTCTGTCTGTCTGTCTGTCTGTCTGTCTGTCTGTCTGTCTGTCTGTCTGTCTGTCTGTCTGTCTGTCTGTCTGTCTGTCTGTCTGTCTGTCTGTCTGTCTGTCTGTCTGTCTGTCTGTCTGTCTGTCTGTCTGTCTGTCTGTCTATCTGTCTGTCTGTCTGTCTGTCTGTCTGTCTGTCTGTCTGTCTGTCTGTCTGTCTGTCTGTCTGTCTGTCTGTCTGCCTTTCTGTCTGTCTTTCTGTCTGTTTTTCTGTCTGTCTGTCTGTCTGTCTGTCTGTCTGTCTGTCTGTCTGTCTTTCAGTCTGTTTGTCTGTCTGGCTTTTTTGTCTGTCTGTCTGTCTGCCTTTCTGTCTGTCTATCTGTCTGTCTGTCTGTCTGTCTGTCTGTCTGTCTGCATCGAAAGATTTTTTTGATTTATTTTTCTGTCTGTCTGTCTGTCTGTCTATCTGTCTGTCTGTCTGTCTGTCTGTCTGTCTGTCTGTCTGTCTTTCTGTCTGTCTTTCTGTCTGTCTTTCAGTCTGTTTGTCTGTCTGGCTTTTTTGTCTGTCTGTCTGTCTGCCTTTCTGTCTGTCTGTCTGTCTGTCTGTCTGTCTTTCTGTCTGTCTGACTGACTGTCAGTCTATCTGTTCATACTTGACGATAGCTCCATTATAAAACACTAACGGAATTAGCTTCAATACCAAATGCTTTAAACTAAAAGTTATAGAGTGGCAAAATCAGTCAAAATTTGACCATAGCTCGCATATAAATCCGTCCTCTTAAATTTCTACAAATATCAAGTTATAATACCTGTGATCATAGAATTTAGTACACAGCAATATTCTATAACTGTAGGTAGCGTGTTAAATTAACGAGAATCGTTCTACTTTTTACCATAGCTTTCATATAAATACAACTCCCTGAAACCACTTAAATACCACAGAAGGCACTTAAAGGTCGCACAGTGGTTTACGGACGCTTTTTTTTGGAAATAATTCTGTAACTTTTGAACGACTGGAGATATTTGAATGAAATTTGACATGGTGATAGTCAAGGAGTATTCGAGTTGGTTTTTAAAAGCACTGGTCCATGAGGGGTCGGGAGAGTGATTGATGGACCTTCAAAGTTGGTCACCTCGGGTGTTCGACTTTTTTAAAAATTCGCCAAAAATCCATTTATGTATGGATTGAAAAGAAATTTTAAACTTAAGTTGTCCTTGAGAAGATCTACAAAAAATACGCTTAAATGTGTAGGTTATCTCCTTTGGATTTCGAGATATTTGGGTAAAAAGGAATTTTTAGGTTGATTTTTTACCTCTTTTTTTAAGCTTTTTTTGATCTGGTGGACGCATCTGAGGACCAAAAATTTTTTAAGAATATTCTTTAAATTTGTAATAAAATTCTGAATAATTTTTGTGCAAGTTAGTTATAGAAATCTTCTTTTGTTTAAAAGTTAAAAATATTCAAAGTTGAAACTTACAAAAAATTTCGCTTTTTTTTTAGTTTTTCCCCAAAAGATAGCTATATTTTTTCACTAATAAAAAAATATTTTCTTAAGAAACATAAAAAGATTTTTAAAGTTTTTAAAAGAAAACATAATGAGAATGCGTATAAAACAAATTTCTTGCTAATTGGACTTTTGGTCCTCGCACATGTCCTCTCCAAAAAATGGCAATTTGTAAAAAAAAAAATTAGTTTAAACAAAAATTTCTCAAAAGGCAAAGCACCGATTTGAAAAAAATTATAATGTTCATATTTTCCAATATATCTGTTATTGATTAGAAAAGTTTTTTCTGAAACGCGCTGCAAATAGAGACAGTGTTGCCATATTTGTAAAAAAACTCATTTTTTGAAACACCTTTTTCCCCAGTTGGGAATTGGGGAATTTTTAAGTTAAAATTGGGAATTTTTTTTAGTCTATTGCTTTTACATCTTATTGGTCTACATTACTACAAAATTTCATTGTAATATCTTTATCCATGTCATTTCCACAGAATATCAAAGATTAAAAATATTTTCCTTAAAAAAGCAGAAAAACAATTTTTTTTTGTTTTACGATACAAAGTGTAAAAAAAGTAACGCACTTAAAAAAAACTTTTACTTAGTGCTAATCTCCTAGTCTTTCCCGATCTAATGATACTAAACATGTATATAAAGCATTAATACCGAGTCTTAAAAAACTCTGAAAACTTTGGCCCCCGTAGCATTTTTACACTGTTTATTTAAATATAAGTGATGAATTTGTGCATATAAAATTAATAATCATACTCAAATATTTCACTATAAGATGACAATGATCCTTCGATAACAAACAAATATTTTTTTATTTTTTTAAAGAAAATATCATGAGGATTTATGAAATATCAAAATGTAAATAATTTGTACTTATATTAAAAGGTGAAATACATTTTATTGAAGTATTTGTAGTTAAAGTTTAAACTTACAGTTTTTATTACATATTTATATAAAAGTAGTTATTTACTTAATTTTTATTTTCAGTAAAATAATCAGTACAATCTATTATATCAAGAACCTCTTCCAGGTGTTCGTTTTCAGAAGTTTTTGTATAACTGCTCCACCATTTCTTTCTTATCGTTGATAGAGCAGGATCAGAAGACAACAAGAGATAATTTATTAGATCCTGATTTTGCGATTTTCTTGAGCATTTTCTGGTATTAAATAGTTGGATATACTTGAAATCTGAATTCCGCGCTTCCTGGGCCTCTTCTGTCAGTTCACCAAGTGGGAGAAGATTTGATTCAATTATTTCACGACCATGTTGAAGGACTTTATGAACTGTTGGTGTAATTTCTTTCCAGTGATACAAATGTCGTATACGAGTTAACGCGTTGAGGGCATAGCAATGAAATTTTTCAGCATTTATTTGATATTTGCTATTTATTGCCGATAATATTACGTAACATTTACGAAGAACTTCCTCATCAATTCCAGTAATCTTTGAAGTTGTTTCATAATTTTCAAAGAATCGCCTGGCCGTATTACCATCGTTTGTACTGCCATATCCTACAAGTGGTTTGTCTATGTTTAGACCCGTCATAGTTTTGAATTCTTCCTGAATCCTTTTTTTCACTGGATCTCATTTCAATCAGTTCCTTATTATTTCTCACGGATTTTAGCTGATTATCAGGTATATTCCTATATTTCAGATCATATGCTATATGTAGCATAAATTCTAAAAATCGGATACGTGCATGTAGGGGCGATATACCAAATTCCAGAACCTCTTGATTAATTGCAGTACTAGCTGATGCATCTTCTGAAGTTTGTAGAAATTCCGATTTCTTCTTTCCGCATAATGAGCATTTCCAAGTTGAATGGGTTTCCGTTATAGCGTTGCTTACTTTTCCATCTATCATTGTCAATTGAAGCTCAAAATTTACATTAATCAAATATCCATGTATGTCTATGCAGACTGGACTCAAATTGTCTATTGAATATTTGATATCATCAACCCAATTTTTTGTGCTTGCTGCATTTTCTTTTAAATATTCGAATCTGATCGGTCTGCAAAATGCCTTTGATCCTGGAGATGTGTTAACCCACACATATTCAGTACGCTCTTTTGATGTGGATGGTTCAGAACGATTCTTTCTTAATCTTAGTGGTACTAGGGATGCCATAAAAACGCTTCTGTAGTCATTTGTGTTCTGATGAGATGTTGATTGTTTGTATTCCGGTAATCCAGATAAACCGTCACATCCCCATTTACATATTAAAGTTAAGTCCTTGTTGTCAAGTTTCTTGGCTTCTTCTTCAGACAATGTAGTAGATATCAGCCTTGATGCCGTATTTTCCAATAATTTTGATAAATCCACAGATGCACTTTCGTCTCCTATCACGTTTGTTGGTATTAAGTTTTTTTTGGTTTTTAATAACGCATTATATCCTGGTAAAATTGAGTGTCCTTTGTCTCGTAATGCCTTACAGAGTTTAATATATTTATTTTTACTCAATTTCAACTCGAGCATAAGAGCAAGTGCTTCTTCCTCCGAAAATTCTGATTGAGAAGAAGGAGTTGGTATACTCTTAATAATTCGCTTAAGACGTTTAGGAGAAGCCTCTGGGAGAATATCTGCTATTTGTTTAGCTTCAGGTGGTTGATTATTTCGTTTGAGCACTTCCTTAAAGGAATCTTTGATTTCAGTATCCGAATGAGTAGAAAGAACTTCGGATAATCGCATCTTTTTAGATCTTTCTCCGAGATCATCATAGTTTTTTAGAGGGGCTCCAGCACCAGAAGTTTTAAGCTCAATTGAGTCCTTCAGCCAGTCTTTAAATTTAGATTCAAATCTTTTTAAACAGTAATTAACCGACTTAATTTTAAGTTCAAATAACTTTACAAATTTTACGACTTTGTCTTCCTCACTATTGAGAATCATGGAGTTAGTTTGACTTTTAGCATATCGCATGATTATTTTAATTTTTTCTGCTCTCGAACTGCTTGGTTGTTCAAAAAGAATATCGCACAACACTTTAAATTCCAATGTTATAGCCATGATGTTTTAACTGTTAATAGCAGTTACATTTAAAACTTTCTTTTTTATATTAAAAAAAAACATTTTTTATATATACCTGTATCCTGTATCCAAGAAATCAATGAATTAATGTATTTTTTACCTCTAAAAATAGGTGCATATATAACTCAACCAATATGTGCGTCTCGTAAAACCTACCTGTATGGAGGTGAGTAACCATATCCTTTCTGACCATTATGAAAAACCCAAGTTGTAACAATTTTTACCTATTGCATTAACTTTCACATTAAAAAACATTTTATAACCTTAACATAATTTTGCAATTTTTTCAAATACACCAATTTTAAATACCGGAAAAATGCCTTTAAATCTTATTTTAAATAAATTGTCACACTGTTACTATAAAAGTACTCTTCTAATTAAACTTTTGCTACAAATTATGGATATATTACCTTTACACTGTTATCAAAATCGGTGCCTTACTCGTACTTACTTATTTAGAATCTTTTACTAAAATTTTATTTTTTAGCTTGGAACAAAAGGCAAAATCGAATAAAATTTTTTTAAGTCATTCTTATAATGTTTTCTTTAAAAAAATAAAAAACTATTTATATCTTTTTGAAGAAAATATTTGTTTATTAGCGAAGGATCATTGTCATCTTAAAAATAGTGAAATATTTGAGTATGATAATTAACTTTATATGCACAAATTCATCACTTATATTTAAATAAACAGTGTAAAAATGCTATGGGGGCCAAACTTTTCAGAGTTTTTTAAGACTCGGTATTAATGCTTTATATACATGTTTAGTATCATTAGATCGGGAAAGACTAGGAGATTAGCACTAAGTAAAAGTTTTTTTTAAGTGCGTTACTTTTTTTACACTTTGTATCGTAAAACAAAAAAAAATTGTTTTTCTGCTTTTTTAAGGAAAATATTTTTAATCTTTGATATTCTGTGGAAATGACATGGATAAAGATATTACAATGAAATTTTGTAGTAATGTAGACCAATAAGATGTAAAAGCAATAGACTAAAAAAAATTCCCAATTTTAACTTAAAAATTCCCCAATTCCCAACTGGGGAAAAAGGTGTTTCAAAAAATGAGTTTTTTTACAAATATGGCAACACTGTCTCTATTTGCAGCGCGTTTCAGAAAAAACTTTTCTAATCAATAACAGATATATTGGAAAATATGAACATTATAATTTTTTTCAAATCGGTGCTTTGCCTTTTGAGAAATTTTTGTTTAAACTAATTTTTTTTTTTACAAATTGCCATTTTTTGGAGAGGACATGTGCGAGGACCAAAAGTCCAATTAGCAAGAAATTTGTTTTATACGCATTCTCATTATGTTTTCTTTTAAAAACTTTAAAAATCTTTTTATGTTTCTTAGGAAAATATTTTTTTATTAGTGAAAAAATATAGCTATCTTTTGGGGAAAAACTAAAAAAAAAGCGAAATTTTTTGTAAGTTTCAACTTTGAATATTTTTAACTTTTAAACAAAAGAAGATTTCTATAACTAACTTGCACAAAAATTATTCAGAATTTTATTACAAATTTAAAGAATATTCTTAAAAAATTTTTGGTCCTCAGATGCGTCCACCAGATCAAAAAAAGCTTAAAAAAAGAGGTAAAAAATCAACCTAAAAATTCCTTTTTACCCAAATATCTCGAAATCCAAAGGAGATAACCTACACATTTAAGCGTATTTTTTGTAGATCTTCTCAAGGACAACTTAAGTTTAAAATTTCTTTTCAATCCATACATAAATGGATTTTTGGCGAATTTTTAAAAAAGTCGAACACCCGAGGTGACCAACTTTGAAGGTCCATCAATCACTCTCCCGACCCCTCATGGACCAGTGCTTTTAAAAACCAACTCGAATACTCCTTGACTATCACCATGTCAAATTTCATTCAAATATCTCCAGTCGTTCAAAAGTTAAAGAATTATTTCCAAAAAAAAGCGTCCGTAAACCACTGTGGGTCGGTTTAAAGCAAATACTACAAAAAATATAAACATATGATATGTACCACTCTTGTAAATAACAGTCTCAAGTCTCTTCCTCGTAAATAGTAAATGCATATTTTCTTAATAAAAGCAAATACAAACACATAATAAACTTAATCAACGTTATTTAATCATAGTTAGGAACTGTATAAAATTGAAAATTTACTTTTAATAATGCACCCACATACAAGTGAATAAACCCTATACTTTTACACTAATTCAAATGTAACATATAGGGGTTAGTATATATTTGCAAACAGACATAGGTTTAGGCCTAAAGGGAAAGGAATTGGAATGAAAGGCCTGTTAATGGGAAGCTCTAATTTAGACAAGGGTAAGCAATTAATTTGCTATAACCAAGTAGTTTAAAGACGACACACAATAATTGTAAAGAAAATAAAAATAGTTTTACACTCCAGATTTAAAAAAAAAAAAAAACTCTTTCCAATAAATTCAATCAATCACTCTAAAACGGACCTGTCAAAAAAAAACATATATTAATATTTACATTTGTGGTAAACAGCTTTGAAAGCTCTTACCGTCAGAGTTGCATGATTTTAATTTTTTTCAAACATTCGAGCATTTTTTATATAATCTGGCAGCACTGACTTTGCAAAGACACGTTTACGTAATGTGTGAGCGAGACAAACATAATTGCGTCTAGCTCTGTCGGTGTGAAAGCTTAAAAGCTTTTTGTGTAGAACTGGACGGCTCCTGTCTAAAACACACTTTATGAAGCGAGAACACACTACGGAGTGTGTTGCTACCAGCATAATCTGAAATTTGTATACGTCTTAGTGCCCTTCACTGCTCTAATTGATCAACATATGTTTAAGAACTACAAAAAATTTAAAATCTATCTTTTCAGCAATAAATTGGCTAAATTGGTGTATGCATAAGATATATTGGAAAAGCTCAATAAAATCTTTAAATACCCAAAAATCCGAAGCCTTCCTTCCTTCCTCTATTCTGTCTAGAAATTCGTTTATATGTAAATGTACAACTTTTATAGGTCTTTTGCACTTAAATGTAATTGTGTTGGTGTGTTTGTGTTTAATTTTCTAAACCAATACAGATAAATTTATTTACGTAGACTTACTACGTGAATATATGTGTTTTTATGGAGGCTTTAACAATAAACTTTTATCACAGCCCTTCGGTCCTTTTTTTGCTCTTCATACCAAGGAAAGTATGAATGAAGAGATGCAACAGTAGTTACTCATTCAATTGTAACCGACGCACATTGATGACTGCGATTATTTGATACAGTGGGTGATGGGAAAATGTTATTGTATACAAAATAGTCCAATGAAGTTTATTGAACTTGCATAGAATTGGTGTTTTTATGACTTAAATAAAAGCCATAGATTTTAAATTTTAAAAGAAGTTGATATTTTTTTAATAAAAATTTTCTAAATATTCTAAAAATAAAAAATTTGTTTTCTCAATTTGCTATTTTTTGTCACGAATTGTTTGAAACAAACGATGACTTACTTTGGCCAATATCAACAAGTAAATATGTTAGAATATGGGCTTTTCACTTAAAAAGTTTAGCAGAGAAGTTAAAATTGAATATTCGATATGAGATTAAAATCGATCGCTTTCAAATCGATCGATTTCAGATTTATTTTTTTTTTCATAATTTTCTCGGCGAAGAAAATCCCATATATTTCTTCTAAGTACCTTTTTATAATTTTAATATATTATCATAAGAAAACTCATATGAAATGAGTTTTAAAATAATATAAAGTTATAAAAATGATACACAATAAAGAAATCAAAAAAAAAAATATTTTAATATTTTTATTAAGAAATTTAATTAATTTCTAAAAAAATTTATACAAAATCTTTAAGAAAAATTTTTTATCAAAAATTTTTGTATGAAAAATTTTTATAGAAAATTTTTAGTAAAAAAATTTAGCATCAATAATTTTCTTTAAAAAAAATTTTTTAAAGATTATTTTCTATAAACAAATTTTAGATCAAAAATTTTCTATAAAAAAATTCTTATGTCGAAATTTTCCCGTTAAGGAATTTTTAATCGAAAATTTTCTTTTAAAATGTTTTGCATAGATATTTCTATACAGAATTTTTTTTTTAATTTTTAGATAGAAAATTTTATATAAAAAAAACTTGATATCGAAAATTTTGCATAAAAAAATTTCATATCGAAAATTTTCGAAAAAATTTTATATCGAAAATTTAAATTTTGTTATTTTTTGAAAAGTTTTTTAACAAATTTTTTGCATTAAAATATGTTTAATCAAATTCTTTCCATAACATAATTTTAAATAGAAATTTTTCTATAAAAAATTTTGAATTGACAATTTTCTTTAAAAAAAATTTTGTATAAAAAATTTTGCGTATAAAAAAATCGAAAATTTTCTATAACAAAATTTTGTATAAAAAAAAATTTGTATAGAAAATTGTCTATAAAAAATATTGTATCAAAAATTTTCTAAAAAATATTGTATCGAAAATTTACTATAAAAAATTGAGTATTTAAAAATTTCTTTAAAAAATTGTTTATAAAAAATCTTGTATCGAAAATATTTTATAAAAAATTATGTATAGAAAATTTTCTATTAAAATTTTGTACCGAAAATTAAAAAAAAAATTTTTATTAAAAATTTTATATCAAAAATTTACTATTAACAATTTTGTATTGAAAATTTTCCGTAAAAAAATTTTATGGAACATTTTCTATAAATAAATCAAGTATCGAAAATTTGCTATAAGAAAATTTTAGAAAGAAAATTTTTTATAAAAAAATTTTGTATCGAAAATTTTCTATAAAAAATTTTGTATCAAAAATTTTGTACCGAAAATTTTCTGTAAAAAAATTTTAGGTAAAATTTTCTATAAATAAATCAAGTATCGAAAATTTGCTATAAGAAAATTTTGGAAAGAAAATTTTTTATAAAAAAATGTTAGAAAGAAAATTTTTTATAAAAAAATTTTGTATCGAAAATTTTCTATAAAAAATTTTGTATCGAAAATTTTCTATAAAAAATTTAGTATCATAATTTTTTTTTTTTTTAAATTTTCTATCGAAAATTTTCTGTAAAAAAATTTTAGGTAAAATTTTCTATAAATAAATCAAGTATCGAAAATTTGCTATAAGAAAATTTTAGAAAGAAAATTTTTTATAAAAAAATTTTGTATTGTATCGAAAATTTTCTGTAAAAAATTTAGTATCAAAAATTTTCTATTGAAAATTTTCTATCGAAAATTTTCTGTACAAAAATTGTGTGGAAAATTGTCTATAAATAAATCAAGTATCAAAAATTTTTATAAGAAAATTTTCGAAAGAAAATTTTTTATAAAAAAAATTTGTAAAGAAAATTTTCCATATAAAATTTTGTATCGAAAATTTTCTATAAAAAATTTTGTATCGAAAATTTTCTATAAAAAATTTTGTATCGAAAATTTTCTATAAAAAATTTGTATCGAAAATTTTTTATAAAAAATTTTGTATCGAAAATTTTCTATAGCAAACTTTGTATCGAAAATTTTCTAGAAGAAAATATCCAAAATTTTTTTTAAAAACGTTGTATAATTTGGAAAAAATTGTATTTCGAAAATTTTCTTTTAAAAATTTTAATATCGAAAATTTCAAAAAAAAATTTTGATTAAAAAAGATAATAAAACCGAAAAATTAATTTAACAAATCAATTTTTTAAAATTGAATTTCTTCCATTAAAAAATTTTGAATCGAAATTTTTCTATAAGAAGCTTTGAATAAAAAATTTTATTTAAAAATAAATCGAAAAATTTTTATTAAAAATTTTGAATCGAAAAATTTTTATTAAAAATTTTAACATTTTTTATAATAAATTTGTATCAAATTTTTTTTTTTAATATTTTGCAGTGAAAATTTTGTATTGAAAATTTTTTATTAAAAAATTTGTCTTGAAAATTTCTTATAAAAAATTTTGTATCAAAAATTTCTTATAAAAAATTTTGTATCAAAAATTTTGTATCAAAAATTTTGTATCAAAAATTTTTTATAAAAAATTTTGTAATGAAAATTTTCTATAAAAAATTTTGTATTGAAAATTTTCTATAAAAATTTTGCATCGAAAATTTTTCATAAAAAGTTTTAAATTGAATTGTATAAAATTTTGTATGAAAATTTTTTATAAAAAATTT
Source organism: Stomorhina lunata (assembly GCA_933228675.1). NCBI lineage: Eukaryota > Metazoa > Arthropoda > Insecta > Diptera > Rhiniidae > Stomorhina > Stomorhina lunata. The sequence goes on along the minus strand of OW121743.1, from coordinate 97,038,300 downwards.
TGCATCAAAAATTTTTTATAAAATGTTTTGAAATGAAACTTTTCTGTAAAAAATGTTTTATTGAAAATTTTCTATTAAAATTTTTGTATCGAAAATTTTGGATAGAAAATTTTCTATGAAAATTTTTAATAATAAAATGTTCTATGATTTTTATTAAAAATGTTGTATATGAAAATTTTTTACAAAAAAATGTTAATGACAAGTTTTTATAAAAATGTTAAATGAAAAAATAAAAAAAAAATAAAAATTATATGAAAATTTTGTACTGAAAATTTTTTGTAAAAAAATTTTTTATCGAAAATTTTAAATAAAAAATATTTGTATTCAAAATTTTCTATTAAAAAATGTTTTTATCGAAAATTTTGTATCGAAATTTTATAAAAGATAATAAAACCGAAAATTAAATTTATCAAATTTTAAAAATTAGCACATAAAATATTTTCTATATTTAATCAAAAATATTTACCGAAAGAAAAATGTGTCCCTTTTTAACGAAATTTGCCATTTTATTCCTTATTTAATAAACAAAAATTGATTACTATAATTTATAGTTTCAGAGATTTTGTTAACTGACTAAATATGTGAATGCAGTCCAAAATGTTTTGTCCAACACTGTATGTTATATAGAAATTTTGTGTAAACTCCGTGTATGTCAATAACATAACCACAAACAAAAATTAAATTTAGCCAACCTTTTCCTTTTATTTATCTTATAACTGTTATATTGTTCCTAACTATCTTAATTAAATCATTTCTTTACTATTTCGTAGAAAATTAAACAAAACATTTAATTCGTCCTCATTTGCCAATTAAAGCTAAATTCTCGAAAATTTTAGGCCTATAAAAAGACTATGCATATTAAAGTTATTTCTCAATTTAATATCTTACTTGTGTTTACCAAGAATTTCTTTGTTTTAAACACAATAGAAAATATTTAACCAAAGTTATACAAATCTAAAACATTTTGTTAATTACACACACATTCACCTGTACAAATACAAATTTCTCTCATTATTATGTAAATGTCTAAAAGTGTGAGTGTTTTTGATAACTTTTCCATCTCTGCCTTTTCTTCACAGCAATGATATCCTTTTAGACAGATGCTGTTTTTAGGATATTTTCTAATTGTTTGTAATTTAAACAAAGAAAAGCAATTAAAGTGACTGTTCGCGGTTATGCTGGCGTATGTAAACGAGCCCATAAGTTTTCGGTTTTATGTCCTTTTGTTTGTTTTGTTGACTGAAAATTGAATTTGAGCAGAAGCAAAAATTTTCCTAATTTTAAACTGAAATTTAAGGGAAAAAGTGATGATGATTAAATCTTAACCATTTTTTTCGGTTACACAGTCTAGGTTAATTATTTTGAAGAAAAACGCTTTGGGGGGATTTATGTATGTATGTGTATAGCGACGATTTACTAAGTCAAATTAACTGTAGATGAGTAATTTGGTGTGTGGGTAGTGGTGTATATTTGAACTCATGTACTATTACTTCCGAAAATATAGGAATTGTTTATTTTAAAATCCTTCATTGCCTAGACTTCGTACTTAAAACAAATAATGTACAGCATTTTTCTTTTAAAATAAAAATCTTTAAAATGAAAATTACCTTAAAATAAAATTTTGGATTGTTTGGGATTTATATTCGCCACAATATGCTTGGACACTAGGATTGCGAAAAAACGACATCAAAAATAAAATACACATATATTGACGAAGTTCCGAGTTGATTGTAGAAATGGAAGTTGTGATATTTCTTTTGAGTGGCATTGTTATAGGATATTATTTTTGTTATATTTACAATATTTTTGTAATAGATCGTTTTTTCATAAAACCAAAAAAAAATCTTGATGTCGGCAACATTTCCTCGTCGAGTTTTGCTTGGTTAGACCACAATCATCAGGAGGAGTATCCCTAATTTAGACGGAGCGAAAATCACGCATTATATCGTATATATGAGACAGAATAAATACGAATTATAATGTCTAACAAATATCAACATAAGGCGAAGATAATCATCTAAACAGAAACATATACCACATTTTGCAGTTTTATCTTTAGTAAGATCTACACAAAATATTATTGGTTTATCTCCAAAAGTTTAGGAGATATTCGACTTCGAAAAAAAAAAGAATTTTTTTATCATATCCAAGTTTTTTCCGATTTTTCTTAAATGTATTCTATTTATTTATAACGAATGTATAAATCACACAAGAAAAGAATTGATGATCGTTTTTAGCAGAAGTGTTCCTAAAAGATAATTTTATTTCCGAATTTCGGTTTTTTTACTTGGTTCAAGAAAATAAACAGTTTTTGAGTTACGCTAATATTTATTAAACAACCTCCTCCACTTTTTTATAAAGCTATATCTCGAAAACTAGAACCACTAGGACTCCCTTTGTCGGTAAAAAAGTTGCCAAAATCGAGCACAGTGTAATTATATGTATTTAAGTTTAAATTTAAAAACGAAGTAAATTTTTTGTAGTTTGTTAGACAAAAAGTGATAAGACACTTGTATGGAAACATATATAGCGTTTATAATTTTTGAAATTTGAACTTAATAAGCAAAACTATAAGTGAAACTACGACCCCTTAAATCATTTTTTAAATCCTAAAAAAATATTTATCTATATCGGATCAAAAATGTGACTTCTTTATCGTATTTAATTTCCAAAAAACTCGAGGTGCCCTCCTTTGAGGGCATATAGCTCCCTATCTGATAAGTCTACAGATTCCAAGTCCTAAACTTAAGCTTGAATACTTCTTCTTTGGAAAATTTTTTAATAAAAATTGTTTCTTGAAAGAAATTAATTTTTAGTTGAACCAAGAATTTATGTTAAGAGGTCGTGGGTTCGAATTCAGGCTCAGGTTCATATCATAAATTTTTAATAATTTTATGATTTTTAATAAATTCATGATTTTTAAAATTTAAGAATTTATGATATGAACCAGAGCCCGAATTCGAACCCACGACCTCTTAAAATTGTTTCTTATAAAAAGTTTTTCGATATACATATTTTTCTGTGAAAATTGAAAAAAAAAATTCTATAGAAAATTTTTTCCTAAAAAAAAATTTCTATAAAAATATGTTTCTGTAGAAAAAATTTCTGAAAAATTTTTATAAAAAAAGTTTAATAAAAACAATTTCCTATGCAAAAATTTTTGATAAAAAAGAAAACTTTTTATCAACACAAAAATTGTTGATAAAAAACTTTCTTAAGAAAAATTAAAAAAAAATTTAATTTTTAATTTTTAAACTTTTGTTTATTTTTATCTTTTTTGAATCCCTTTTACAGCACTGAAAAATGTTTGTGTGTTTCTGTTCATATGATAATCAACGTTTCATGTTGATATTTGATGGACACAATAATTCGTATTTATTCTGTCCGGCAATTAAGGTATAATATGTGGTTTTCGCTCTGTCAAGAATGAGAAACACGTAGAGGAAAGGTTTCACCACCAACATTTTTTTGGTTTTATCAAAAAACTATTTATTACAATAATCAATGATTGTAATAAATTGGGATCTTAGTGCAATACGCTACAGTTAAACTTTAATTAAATGTTTGATGTCCCAAAATTTTTGGAAAAAATTTTTATAGAAAAATTTTTAATAAATATATAAAAAAAAGGCAACTCTGCCGAAGATTTTTTTGCTCTGTTCTCTTTGTGCCGACTTCTGGCTATTTAATAGTTCTTAAATAATTTAGCTATATTTTATTTTCAACCCACTGTGAGACGTCGTTGTCTACAGTTGAGATGAAGGATAATCAAGATAAGTCTGAGCTTACCAAGTTAAGACCAATAACAATCGTTGCTTGGTATATTACCATGTAATCGTAAAGAAGATAACTTCAGAAATTTTTTATATTTTGGTAAAAATAAAAATGGACAACATTATACACTTTAAGTAAACATTTATTTAACAACAAAAAAAAAAACAATTCTTAAAACTATAACAAGAAAACGATAATACTTTTGCAAATGTAAGAAATTCTTTCGAAAATAAGAAAAATTTAACCATAATAAGGATAACCGCCGAAACCACCAGGATAGCCGCCAAAGCCACCAGGATAACCGCCAAAGGCAGGAGCAACTGGATATCTATTGCCACCTCCCAAAAGATTGCCCAATAAGCCACCACCACCTCCCAATAAACCACCACCGCCGCCTCCTAATAAGCCACCACCTAAAAGGCCACCAAGAAGACCACCTCTATTGCCACCAAGCAAACCAAGGAAACGACTATTGGGATTTCCTGGCGTAGCAGTCCCAGATTGTCCAGTTGAGCCAGTATATGAGGGTTGTTGATAGGAAGTTTGAGGGCTGGCGCCGGAATATTGAGAAGTAGGTTGATAAGTTTGAGCACTAGGATAATAGCCAGCATTTTGTCCGGAATATTGATATTGGGCAGAGACCAAAGCCAAAGACATGGCTAATAGAGTTAATTTTGCGAACTGGAAATTAAGTTTTGTTAAAAAAAGATTTTTAATTTTTGTTACGAAACTTACTTTATGGAACATTTTGTTTTATTTTTTAATGTTTTGTATTCGTTTTGTTTTTTTAGTTAATAGTTTAAATTACTTTTGAAACTGATAACTTCTTACTGCACATCTTCAGTTTATATACTAAAAACTTAGTTTTTTGGGAAACTCCCACGCCTAAAAGTTATCTAACTAATTGTCTCTCAAAGAACATGCGATTTTGTTCTAGCGCCAATTTAAGAACTTTGCGGAAATCTATTAAAAATAGTTTTATGTCTTTCTTTTTTGCGAATAAACGCTTCTGACTAATTTCTTATAAACTAGCGCATTTTTTTGCAAACTCAATGACCCTCAACTCGGAAATGAACTCTGATTGTGATTTTCCCACGAGCTGTGCGTTTGTCAAATTAATAATAAAAAAAAGATGCTTTGCATATAAAAAAATATATCAAAAAATAAAAAATTAATTAACATAAATTTTGTTTTTGTTTAAAAAAAATCAAAACAACAAAGAAAAACATAAAAGGCTATAAATTTGTCATAAACATTATGAGACCGAAAGTCTTTAACAAACAAGTTTTACATTTTTTGAAATGCTCCATCACTTTTGTTTGGCTTAAAAAAGGTTCGTCATTATCTAGTCTTTAATGATAATTAGCATCTCTGATGATGATCTTAATTTGTATTATCACTTTTCATTGTTATCAATGTGTTAGACAGAAAATCTTCAAGATACTCTTGAATGGATTCTTAACTTGATTGTCTCGTGCTTTTATTTTGAACAGATTTTGATCTTGATTTTTAATTTTATCATTTTTGGGCTTTTCCCCCATCATAGAAATAAAGTAGAACTAGATTATTTAAAAAGTTTATGGAAAGGCCCCAAAGTTGTTCATAAACCTTTATTGGTTTTTGGAAACGGTGTTTTTGTCTTGGGTTTATAAATGACTTTAATATATCCAATATATCTGAAGGTTTATTTTTAAGAACTGTTTACAGGTTATAAGTTAATGCTTCAGCCTTTGAACCGAATGCTGTAAAACCTTGTTAAATTGATTGTTATATGCATACTTTATACATCTTGTATTTGAATAAAAAAATATTTAATTATTAAATTGATTTGTGCATTTTTAAAGTTATTTTCAGTTGAATAAATTAATTCATTTGTTTGTGTAATTTCAAGTTATTAACTTTTAATAAGTTAATTTTGTTAAATATTAAAATACAAAATATGTTTGGAATTGTTTTAAATAACCTCAAGCTATTAATTTTATAAGTTTGGAGAATGTGCAAAATGCGTAAAAGAAAAAATTTAAATATTTTGATGTATCAGACGGATGATTCCAAACCAGGGATGGAAAATATATACAAAATACTGCACTTAAGTAAAAGTGACTATGTAACAAAGATGTTTACAGATGAAGGAAGATCGTTATATGATAGAAGCCAATATGCTTTGACAGATACATGAATAAATAGAGACGAGGTAGAATATGCAATAAATTCACTAAAAGACAAAAAAGCAACAGGTACCGATGAAATTCCCTCAGAAATTTTAAAATTAATAGATGGTGAATATATAGAACTTTTAGCGACACTTTTTAATTATATTTATGATACTGGTCAATACCCGCTAGACTGACTAAAATCGAATTTTATCACCATACCGAAAAAGACAAATGCAAGAAAATGCGAAGAATATAGACTCATAAGCCTAATGAGCCACGCATTGAAAATATTTTTAAGAATAATTCACAGAAGAATATACGCTAAATGTGAAATGTATATGGGAACGTCGCAATTTGGCTTCAAGGAAGGAATGGGTACTCGAGAAGCACTTATTAGTATCCAAGTATTGGTCCAAAATTGCCGTGATGTGCAAAAAGATGTCTTTCTGTGTTTCATCGACTATGAAAAAGCCTTTGACACTGTCCAACATAACAAGGTCATAGAAATTTTAATATCAATTGGCATAGACGGAAAGGAAATACGGTACATTGAAAATCTCTACTGGAACCAAACAGCGCGCATTGATGTGAATGGAGAACTCACTGATGAAATAGTTATCTCAAGAGGTGTAAGGCAGGGATGTATACTTTCTCCCCTTTTATTCAATATTTACTCCCAAAGAATATTCCTGGAAGCTGTTGACAATGAAAGAATAGGAATACGAACAAATGGAGTTCTTATGAATAATATACGATATGCAGACGATACCACGCTACTGGCGAGCAGTATATGTGGACTACAAAAATTAGCAGACAAACTTACAGTTGTGAGTAAATCATATGGCCTAAAAATTAATACTAAAAAGACAAAATACATGATTGTTAGCAGGAAAAATATATACAACAACACAACATTAAAAATTCATAACACAGAAATTGAAAAAGTAAAAAATACTTAAATACTTGGGAGTTTTAATAAATGACCAATGGGACATATCAAATGAAATACGGTGCCGTATAGAGATGGCGAGGGAAGCTTTTTTCAAATACTCAAAAATTTTAGCTAGTCATGACATCGGCCTTCAAACAAAAATCAGATTCGTGAAATGTTATATTTGGTCGATCTTATTATATGCAGCAGAAACATGGACAATTAAAGCCATTGATGAAAAGAAACTAGAGGCATTTGAAATGTGGATATATAGGAGAATTCTGAAAATACCATGGACAGATCGAGTCACCAATGACGAAGTCCTAAGGAGAATGCATGTAGCTCGAGAATTAATAAGGACAATTAAATCCAGAAAAATTTCATAATTGGGACACATTATGAGAAACGATAAATAACATCTCATACAAACAATTTTCAAAGAAAAAATTCAAGGAAGACCTGCCAGAGGCAGAAAAGAAACTTCATGGCTGAAAAATATCCAAGACTGGACCGGTTACCGTGAGGAAAGAACCCTATTGAACGCCGCCAAGAATAGATAGCTTCTAATAATATAAAAAAACTAAACTTTAGAAAATATATATTTTGTAATGTAATATTATCATATGATCGCTTATATCCGAATAACGGATGAGCAAATAAAGAAGAAGAAAGTAAAAGTGCCTTTTGCGACGTGTATCAAATCAAGACTATATCTACAATGGAATTTATTTTATTTTGGTAAAAAACTTACTTTTTTGAAATTTTTTCATTCTAAATATGGTTTTAAATCTTATATTATGGGTACTCTTTCCTCCAATTGAGATATCAGTTGTAATACAAAAATTGAACGATAATTTCTAGAGTTAAACTCGACCAATTCTGAGATACCTGGTACCACTAAGATCCGAATATGGAAGATTTTGTTATGCTTAAATTTTGTCACCATATTTAAGTGATTTTGAAAGAAAATCTTCAATGGGTCAGATATGATTCAGTTCCAACTAAAAAATAATACAGTCACTTAAACATTTCAAAACCGAGGTTCTGGTCCGGTAGAAATGTTTATAAAAGTGATGCTAAGTCAATTGAAATATTAAAAGTTGAACTCAGACCAATTTGTCTATGTATTACAAACTTCAGCATAATGGAAGCTACATATGAAAATCAGTTAAATTAATATTTTAAAATTTTACCAAGTAGGACACATCAGGTTTAAAATGTATAAAAAAAAAATACAATTGCTTAATGTTTGCCATCTCTGTTCAAAACTCATAAAGTGGCCAGTTAAATTTGCCACCAGTCGTAATTTTGATGTTAAAAATGTGCTCGAATTCAAAAATTTTTTTACCGACGAAAGGAAGATCTAGTGGGTAAAGATAAATAGAGTACTATGAATTCAATAGTGCTAGGTTAGCTATAGTTTTCGAGATATAGCGTTTTAAAAATGGAGGAGATTGCGCAATAAATATTCACATAACTCGAAAACTGTTTATTTTCTTTAATTAAGTAAAAAACCCGAAATTCGGAAACAAAATTATCTTTATTTGGAAATAAATGTTTTTTTTTGCAAACAAAAACATTTTTTTTTTTTTTTGAAAAATCACAAAAATTTTAATTTTCAAAAATATTTTATTTGTAAACAATTTTTCCAAAACTACAGCTACAGGATTAAAAAAACATAGTGTTTCTGAAAGATAATTTTGTTGTTAAATTTCGGTTTTTTTGCCTAGTTCCAGAAAATAAATATTTTTCAAGTTACGTAAATATTTATTGCTCAACCTACTCTACTAGAGCTAATCTAAACAAACAGTTATTAACATTGAATTGAAACTTGCTCGAATTATCTTCACCCACTAGGTATCCCTTTTGTAGGTTTTTTCAACTAGTTTAGTTTTTGTTTTTAAATTGACATACCTAAGCTTGAAAACTTTGGAACTTAATTATTTTTTATAATTCACTGTTGGTAAGAGCTTTTTTCTTTTGAATATACTTTGGAAGTAATTTGCTATCATACGAACATTTTCTCAAAACTTATATTTTTAGGCTGTTTCCATCATTTGGACTTATATGAGAGCTAGGGTCAAGTTTAGACTGATTATCTCGAAATTTGGCAAATTGATTACAGTTGCTACAGATATTATGTGTGCAAAAAAAAACTTGAAATTCTCATTATCTTCAGATTTACGAACCATTTAGTAATTTTTGTCTCATTTAGTGCGTTTTGACAGAAGAGTTTGTATGGGAGCTATGGTCAAATGTGGACCGATTTCAACGAAATTTGGTATAGTGATTTAGGTTTACATAAGCAGTATTTGTTTTAAATTTCATAAAAAATATTTATATTTGTGGCCAACATATCAATTCCGGGAACTGGGACCTATGGGAAGTACCATAAATAATGGACCGATTTTGACGAATTTCAATAGCCATGGTCACGTTATCAAAAAATTATCTCTGCCAAATTTCATTAAATTATCTTTAAATTGCAGCCAGCCAGCCAACCGTCCAGCTAGCCAGCCAGACGGACGGACTGACATCGCTTAATCGACTCATAAAGTGATTCTAAGCATATTGGTATACTAAACGGTGGGTCTAAGACAAATATTTCTATGCGTTACATACATCAGCACAAACTTATAAAACCGTTTCCACCTATGGTGGTAACGGGTATAAAAACAGTTCCCAAATAAAAAGTGATTTTGAAAAAATTTGTTTCATATTCGGTATAGGCTCACGATATGTTGAACAAAATGTACCTTTTTTATAAAAACATGTGTTATATTCAAAAAACTACAACGCCCACGGCTAATAACTTTTTTATTTAACAAATATTGCTTACGAATATTGGATAAAAAAAAGAAAATAAATCATTCTGACATAAAAAATTCAAAGCAAGCAGGTATAAAATTATCATTAATATTCAAAAATGATTATTATAAATTTATATCTACTTGTAGAATCACTATAATTCGTATTTGTTCTATCTCTCAAGTTAGATAAATATTATGCATGGTTTTCGTGCTATCACGAATTGGGGATACTCCTCCTAATGATGGCCTAACCGAACATCGACATTTTTTGTAAGGAAAAATTTTCTATAGAAAAATTTTTATAACGAAAAATTTTCTATAGAAAAATTTTTATAACGAAAAATTTTCTATAGAAAAATTTTTATAACGAAAAATTTTCTATAGAAAAATTTTTATAACGAAAAATTTTCTATAGAAAAATTTTTGTAACGAAAAATTTTCTATAGAAATATTTTTGTAACGAAAAATTTTCTATAGAAAAATTTTTATAACGAAAAATTTTCTATAGAAAAATTTTTATAACGAAAAATTTTCTATAGAAAAATTTTTATAACGAAAAATTTTCCATAGAAAAATTTTTATAACGAAAAATTTTCTATAGAAATATTTTTGTAACGAAAAATTTTCTATAGAAAAATTTTTATAACGAAAAATTTTCTATAGAAAAATTTTTATAACGAAAAATTTTCTATAGAAAAATTTTTATAACGAAAAATTTTCTATAGAAAAATTTGTATAGCGAAAAATTATCTATACAAAAATTTTCTATAACGAAAAATTTTCTATAGAAAAATTTTTATAACGAAAAATTTACTATAGAAAAATTTGTTTAACGAAAAATTGTCTATAGAAAAATTTTCTATAACGAAAAATTTTCTATAGAAAAATTTTTATAACGAAAAATTTTCTATAGAAAAATTTTTATAACGAAAAATTTTTATAACGAAAAATTTTCTATAGAAAAATTTTTATAACGAAAAATTTTCTATAGAAAAATTTTTATAACGAAAAATTTTCTATAGACAAATTTTTATAACGAAAAATTTTTTATAGAATAATTTTTATAACGCAAAATTTTCTATAGAAAAATTTTTATAACGAAAAATTTTTTATAGAAAAAGTTTTATAACGAAAAATTATCTATAGAAAAATTTTTATAACGAAAAATTTTCTATAGAAAAATTTTTATAACGAAAAATTTTCTATAGAAAAATTTTTATAACGAAAAATTTTCTATAGAAAAATTTTTATAACGAAAAATTTTCTATAGAAAAATTTTTATAACGAAAAATTTTCTATAGAAAAATTTTTATAACGAAAAATTTTCTATAGAAAAATTTGTATAACGAAAAATTTTCTATAGAAAAATTTTTATAACGAAAAATTTTCTATAGAAAAATTTTTATAACGAAAAATTTTCTATAGAAAAATTTTTATAACGAAAAATTTTCTATAAAAAAATTTTTATAACGAAAAATTTTCTATAGAAAAATTTTTACAACGAAAAATTTTTATAACGGAAAATTTTCTATAGAAAAATTTTTATAACGAAAAATTTTCTATAGAAAAATTTTTATAACAAAAAAAATTTTCTATAGAAAAATTTTTATAACAAAAAAAATTTTCTATAGAAAAATTTTTATAACGAAAAATTTTCTATAGAAAAATTTTTATAACGAAAAATTTTCTATAGACAAATTTTTATAACGAAAAATTTTTTATAGAAAAATTTTTATAACGAAAAATTTTCTATAGAAAAATTTTTATAACGAAAAATTTTTTATTGAAAAATTTTTATAACGAAACATAAAAATATTTTTATAACTAAATTTTCTATAAAAACATTTTTACAATGAAAAATTTTCTACAGAAAAATTTTTATAACTAAAAATTTTCTATAGAAAAATTTTTATAACGAAACAGAAAAATATTTTTATAACGAAATTTTCTATAAAAACATTTTTATAATGAAAAATTTTCTATAGAAAAATTTTTGTAACTAGAAAATTTTTATAATGAAAAATTTTTTGTAGAAAAATTTTCTAAAGTAAAATTTTTATAACGAAAAATTTTCTTTAGAAACATTTTTATAACGAAAAATTTTTTTATATGTAAAATTTTAATAACGAAAAATTTTTGTATTGAAAAATTTCTATAACGAAAAATTTTCTATAAAAAAATTTTTGTAACTAGAAAATTTTGATAATGAAAAATTTTTTGTAGAAAACTTTTCTAAAGTAAACTTTTTATAACGTAAAATTTTCTATAGAAAAATTTTTATAACGAAAAATTTTTTTCTAGGAAAAATTTTTATAACGAATAATTTTTTTCTAGAAAAATTTTTATAACGAAAAATTTTCTATTAAAAAAAAAAATTGTATTACAGTTATAAATAATTATAATAAATTGGGATCTTAGTGCAACATATTTTAAAATAAGTATTATTTCTAAAAGAGGAAGTTTAGTCTGCTCCAACTCTTCATATTTTGTATTATATTGATGTTTTATATTCCTATTTATTAAATATTATATATATATATATATATATATATATATATATATATATATATATATATACATATATGTACAAATCTATATTTTTCATAGAAGTCGCCATATGTATTATTTTATATTTAATAAATAGGAATATAAAACATAAAAATATATCTGTACATATACGTATATGTATAAAATAGGCAGTAAGGAATTTAGCGATAATGAATTACAAATATAGAAAAACTCGCATAACAGGAATTTGTGTATGATAAAAAGAGGTGCATACCAATTATTTTTATTATCACGGTTCTACAAAGTTTTTCCGGTTCAAACATATTTATAAATAAACAGATTTGAATGTAGTAGTAATATAAATTTATAGATATTTAAATTATTTAAAAGTGTATTGAATTAAAAATGAAAATAATTGCTATTAAAAATACAAAGAAGATTTTTATAAGTATTCAAGTATGTTAATTAATAGTTTAACACTATTATTAAAATTAAAAAAGATTTATACAAACTTATGGTCAAATATGACAAATTAACATTAACGATGACATTTATAATCAATCAACTAAAATTAAATTTATTTGTTAAATCAAATAAAAAGTTAAATATTTTTTTTAATATATCATATGAAAATAACAGGTTTTTAAATAAACGCCCACCGGTTTTTTAAAAGTTTACCAGAGTTCATAATTTTTTGTATTCCAGTTTTACAAGTCAAATTTGAAATCAACAAGAAATAACTTTTTACCCTAAACAACAAATAAATTAACATGAATATTTAACATATTTTGAATGTTTTTGAATTTTGAATAAGATAAAGTTATATGTCTATTTAAAGTATTGAGCGATTTATAACAATTTTAGTAAAGTTTCGTAACTTATCGGAAGAAGAACTAAATTAGTGGTACGACTATTGGTAAACTAAAACTAGAGAAAAAGTAAAAAGGCAAAACGATGAAGTATAAACTATTACAAAAAAAGACAAATCTTGTGAAATAAGTCATTTATACATAAAATTAACTTTTTGATTGATCGGTGTTAAATTAATTAAAAAAATAAGTTTCCAAATAAATACACTGTGATGCAAAAGTGGAAGAAAAATATTTTTAGAAAATTTTCAAAAATAAAATTTTTTTGTTATAAAAATGTTTCTTTATAAAATTTTTCGTTATTAATTTTTCTATAGAAAACTTTTTCGTTATAAAAATTTGTTCATAGAAATTTTTTCGCAAATTTTTAATTTTTTTTTATAACGAAAAAATTTTCTATAGAAATATTAATAACGATAAATTTTCTAACGAAACATTTTTAAAACAAAAAAATTCCATTAAAAAAAATGTTATAAAAAAAAATTTTCTATAGAAAAATTTTTATAAAGAAAAATTTTCTAGAGAAAAATTTTTATAAAGAAAAATTTTCTAAAGAAAAATGTTTATAAAGAAAAATGTTCTATAGAAATATTTTTATAAAGAAAAATTTTCTATAGAAACATTTTTATAAAGAAAAATTTTCTATAGAAAAATTTTTATAACGAAAAATTTTCTATAGAAAAATTTTTATAATGAAAAATTTTCTATAGAAAAATTTCTACAACGAAAAATTTTCTGCAGAACAATTTTTGTAACTAAAAATTTTCTGTAAAAAAATTTTTATAACGAAAAATTTTCTATAGATGAAATTTTCATAACGTAAAAATTTCTAAAGAAAAATTTTTATAACGAAAAATTTTCTATAGAAAAATTTTTATAAAGAATTTTTATAACGAAAAACTTTCTATAGAAAAATTTTTACAACGAAAAATTTTCTATAGAAAAATTTTTATAACAAAAATTTTAATAATAAAAAATTTTTATAACGAAAAAAAATCTAAAGAAAAATTTTTATAATGAAAAATTTTCTATAGAAAAATTTTTTATAACCAAAAATTTTTTTACTGAAAAATTTTTACAACGATAAATTTTCTATAACATTTTTACAACTAAAAATTTTCTATAACATTTTTACAACGAAAAATTTTCTGTAGAAACTTTTTTATAACGAAAAATGTTCTATGGAAAAATTTTTATAACGAAAAGTTATTTATAACGGAAAATTTTCTATAGAAAATAATTTATAACCAAAGTGTTCTATTGAAAAATTTGAATAACCAAACATTTCTATTGAAAAAAATTTATAACGAAATTTTTTTTATAGAAAATTTTTATTACGAAATATTTCCTATAGAAAGCTTTTTGTAACAAAAATTATCTATAGCAAACTTTTATATAGAAAAAATTTTTATAGAAAAAATTTTATAACGAAAAATTTTCTATAGGAAAAATTTTATATCATTACAACAAATTTTTTATAACGAAAAATTTTTATAGAAACATTTTCTTTAACAAACATTCCTACATTTCAGATGAATTTAAAATTATCAGTTGCCGTCTTTACCCTCGTACTCTGTTGCGGCCCTTCACATGCATGGATAAAGAAAGTCAGTTTTGGTCTACCTTATCCAGTAGGTGTTCCCTTCCCGGAACCTGTTCCAGTGCCAATTATTAAAACAGTAGCAGTACCCGTTCCAGTACCAGTCCATACACCCATACCTGTACCAGCACCCTACCCTGTTGGAGTACCTGTAGGTATTCCTTTTAAGACCGGGTGGCATAAACATGACCTTGGTCTATACGGGGGTTTGGGTGGATTAGGTTATTCTAGCGGTTTTGGTGGTCTTGGAAGTGGTTACTCTTCAAGTTATTCCTCCAGCTCTAGTTATTCTAGTGGCTTTGGCGGTGGTTTAGGAGGATTTGGAGGTCTTGGAAGCGGTTTTTTCAAGAAATAAATTTATTATTATTTAATTGTTTTGTTTATTTATATTTTATTTAATGTTTTAAAAATTTTGAATATATTTTTGTTAAAAAAGTTTTTGTTTTGATTTTTTTTCTGTTGTTTTATTTAAATCAAAACTCCAAATTTAGTACATGTTAATATATGCAAATTAGTTTATGTTAAAACTTATAAATGTGGAATTGGTTTTGAATGCTTAAACATTTGATTAATTGTGTTATGATGTCACAGAAAAATTTTTAATGAAAAATTTTCTATAGAAACATTTTTTTTAAAGTAAAATTTTCTACAGAAACCATATTTTTAACGAAAAATTTTCTATAGAAACATTTTTTTAACGAAAAATTTTCTATAGAAATTTATTTTTAACAAAAAATTTTCTACAGAAAACCTTTTTTAACGTAAAATTTTCTATAGAAAATTTTTTTTCAACGTAAAATTTTCTATTGAAAGTTTTTTTTAACGTAAAATTTTCTATAGAAAATTTTTTTTTAACATAAAATTTTCTATAGAAAATTTTTTTTTAACGTAAAATTTTCTATAGAAAAATTTTTTTTAACGTAAAATTTTCTATAGAAAATTTTTTTTAACGTAAAATTTTCTATAGAAAATTTTTTTTAACGTAAAATTTTCTATAGAAAATTTTTTTTTAATGAAAAATTTTTTTTAACGAAAAATTTTCTATAGAAAACTTTTTTTAACGAAAAATTTTCTTTAGAAAAAATTTTTTTTAACGAAAAATTTTCTATAGAAAAATTTTTTTAACGAAAAATTTTCTATAGAAAAATTTTTTTAACGAAAAATTTTCTATAGAAAAGTTTTTTTAATGAAAAATTTTCTATAGAAAATTTTTTTTACGGAAACTTTTCTATAGAAAAATTTTTTAACGAAAAATTTTCTATAGAAAATTTTTTTAACGAAAATAAATGTAACAGATTAGGGATCAAATGCGAATACTCTTCTTTTTGAATAATATTTACATCCTGACTATTTTGTTATTTTTTGATAAAACTACATGCATTCAGCTTATTTTTAATATAAACTTGTTTATTTTAAAAGAATGCTCTTCTTTTTGAAAAATTTTGTATACAAAATTTTTTGAAACGAAAATTTTCTATAGAAAATTTTTTTAACTAAAAATTTTCTACAGAAAATTTTTTTTAACGAAAATAGAAATTTTTTTTTTAACGAAAAATTTTCTTTAGAAATTTTTTTTTTTTTACGAAAAATTTTCTATAGAAAATTTTTTTTAACGAAAATTTTTCTATAGAAAATTTTTTTTTAACGAAAATTTTTCTATAGAAAATTTTTTTAACGAAAAATTTGCTATAGAAAATTTTTTTAACGAAAAATTTGCTATAGAAAATTTTTTTAACGAAAAATTTGCTATAGAAAATTTTTTTAACGAAAAATTTTCTATAGAAAATTTTTTTTAACGAAAAATTTTCTATAGAAATTTTTTTTAACGAAAAATTTTCTATAGAAATTTTTTTTAACGAAAAATTTTCTATAGAAAATTTTTTTTAACGAAAAATTTTCTATAGAAATTTTTTTTTAACGAAAAATTTTTTATAGAAAATTTTTTTTAACGAAAAATTTTCTACAGAAAAATTTTTTTTTAACGAAAAATTTTCTAAACAATTTTTTTTTTTAACGAAAAGTTTTCTATAGAAAATTTTTTTTTAA
>OW121743.1:95136805-95221406 GCA_933228675.1 Stomorhina lunata | reverse complement strand
CTTCAATTTCCTTGGAAACTAGAAGAGATAGAGCAATTTGGGCCAAAATCTGTGATCACTAAAAAAATTTCAAAATTCGTACTAAAACCAAATTTTTTGAAAATTTTTATATGAAAATATAAAACTTCAGTTTCCTTGGAAACTAGAAGAGATAGAGCAATTTGGGCCAAAATCTGTGATCACTAAAAAAAATTTCAAAATTCGTACAAAAACCTAATTTTTCGAAAATTTTTATATGAAAATATAAAATTTCAATTTCCTTGGAAACTAGAAGAGATAGAGCAATTTGGGCCAAAATCTGTGATCACTAATAAAAATTTCAAAATTCGTACTAAAACCTAATTTTTTGAAAATTTTTATATGAAAATATAAAACTTCAATTTCCTTGGAAACTAGAAGAGATAGAGCAATTTGGGCCAAAATCTGTGATCACTAAAATAAATTTCAAAATTCGTACTAAAACCTAATTTTTTTAAAATTATTATATGAAAATATAAAACTTCAATTTCCTTGGAAACTAGAAGAGATAGAGCAATTTGGGCGAAAATCTGTGATCACTAAAAAAATTTTCAAAATTCGTACAAAAAACATAATTTTTTGAAAATTTTTATATGAAAATATAAAACTTCAATTTCCTTGGAAACTAGAAGAGATAGAGCAATTTGGGCCAAAATCTGTGATCACTAAAAAAAATTTTCAAAATTCGTACAAAAAAACCTAATTTTTTGAAAATTTTTATATGAAAATATAGAACTTCAATTTCCTTGGAAACTAGAAGAGATAGAGCAATTTGGGCCAAAATCTGTGATCACTAAAAAAATTTTCAAAATTCGTACAAAAAACCTAATTTTTTGAAAATTTTTATATGAAAATATAAAACTTCAATTTCCTTGGAAACTAGAAGAGATAGAGCAATTTGGGCCAAAATCTGTGATCACTAAAAAAAATTTCAAAATTCGTACTAAAACCTAATTTTTTGAAAATTTTTATATGAAAATATAAAACTTCAATTTCCTTGGAAACTAGAAGAGATAGAGCAATTTGGGCCAAAATCTGTGATCACTAAAAAAATTTTCAAATTCGTACATAAAACCTAATTTTTTGAAAATTTTTATATGAAAATATAAAACTTCAATTTCCTTGGAAACTAGAAGAGATAGAGCAATTTGGGCCAAATCTGTGATCACTAAAAAAATTTCAAAATTCGTACAAAAAACCTAATTTTTTGAAAATTTTTATATGGAAAATATAAAACTTCAATTTCCTTGGAAACTAGTAAGAGATAGAGCAATTTGGGCCAAAATCTGTGATCACTAAAAAATTTTCAAAATTCGTACAAAAAACCTAATTTTTTGAAAATTTTTATATGAAAATATAAAACTTCAATTTCCTTGGAAACTAGAAGAGATAGAGCAATTTGGGCCAAAATCTGTGATCACTAAAAAAATTTTCAAAATTCGTACAAAAAACCTAATTTTTTGAAAATTTTTATATGAAAATATAAAACTTTAATTTCCTTGGAAACTAGAAGAGATAGAGCAATTTGGGCCAAAATCTGTGATCACTAAAAAAATTTTCAAAATTCGTACAAAAAACCTAATTTTTTGAAAATTTTTATATGAAAATATAAAACTTCAATTTCCTTGGAAACTAGAAGAGATAGAGCAATTTGGGCCAAAATCTGTGATCACTAAAAAAAATTTCAAAATTCGTACTAAAAACTAATTTTTTGAAAATTTTTATATGAAAATTATAAAACTTGAATTTCCTTGGAAACTAGAAGAGATAGAGCAATTTGGGCCAAAATCTGTGATCACTAAAACAAATTTCAAAATTCGTACAAAAAACCTAATTTTTTGAAAATTTTTATATGAAAATATAAAACTTCAATTTCCTTGGAAACTAGAAGAGATAGAGCAATTTGGGCCAAAATCTGTGATCACTAAAAAAATTTTCAAAATTCGTACAAAAAACATAACTTTTTGAAAATTTGTATATGAAAATATAAAACTTCAATTTCCTTGGAAACTAGAAGAGATAGAGCAATTTGGGCCAAAATCTATGATCACTAAATAAATTTTCAAAAAAAATTTCAAAATTCGTACTAAAACCTAATTTTTTTTAAATTTTATATGAAAATATAAAGCTTCAATTTCCTTGGAAACTAGAAGAGATAGAGCAATTTGGGCCAAAATCTGTGATCACTAAAAAAATTTCAAAATTCGTACTAAAACCTAATTTTTTGAAAATTTTTATATGAAAATATAAAACTTCAATTTCCTTGGAAACTAGAAGAGATAGAGCAATTTGGGCCATAATCTGTGATCACTAAAAGAATTTTCAAAATTCGTACAAAAAACCTAATTTTTTGAAAATTTTTATATGAAAATATAAAACTTCAATTTCCTTGGAAACTAGAAGAGATAGAGCAATTTGGGCCAAAATCTGTGATCACTAAAAAAATTTCAAAATTCGTACAAAAAACCTAATTTTTTGAAAATTTTTATATGAAAATATTAAACTTCAATTTCTTTGGAAACAAGAAGAGATAGAGCAATTTGGGCCAAAATCTGTGATCACTGAAAAAGATTTCAAATTCGTACTAAAACCTAATTTTTTGAAAATTTTTATATGAAAATATAAAACTTCAATTTCCTTGGAAACTAGAAGAGATAGAGCAATTTGGGCCAAAATCTGTGATCACGAAAAAAAATTTTCAAATTCGTACAAAAAACCTAATTTTTTGAAAATTTTTATATGAAAATATAAAACTTCAATTTCCTTGGAAACTAGAAGAGATAGAGCAATTTGGGCCAAAATCTGTGATCACTAAAAAAAATTTCAAAATTCGTTCTAAAACCTAATTTTTTGAAAATTTTTATATGAAAATATAAAACTTCAATTTAATTGGAAACTAGAAGAGATAGAGCAATTTGGGACAAAATCTGTGATCACTAAAAAAAATTTCAAAATTCGTACTAAAACCTAATTTTTTGAAAATTTTTATATGAAAATATAAAACTTCAATTTCCTTGGAAACTAGAAGAGATAGAGCAATTTGGGCCAAAATCTGTGATCACTAAAAAAAATTTCAAAATTCTTACTAAAACCTAAGTTTTTGAAAATTTTTATATGAAAATATAAAACTTCAATTTCCTTGGAAACTAGAAGAGATAGAGCAATTTGGGCCAAAATCTGTGATCACTAAAAAAATTTTCAAAATTCGTACAAAAAACCTAATTTTTTGAAAATTTGTATATGAAAATATAAAACTTGAATTTCCTTGGAAACTAGAAGAGATAG
Source organism: Stomorhina lunata (assembly GCA_933228675.1). Classification (NCBI taxonomy): domain Eukaryota; kingdom Metazoa; phylum Arthropoda; class Insecta; order Diptera; family Rhiniidae; genus Stomorhina; species Stomorhina lunata. The sequence goes on along the minus strand of OW121743.1, from coordinate 95,218,103 downwards.
AGCAATTTGGGCCAAAATCTGTGATCACTAAAAAAAATTTCAAAATTCGTACTAAAACCTAAGTTTTTGAAAATTTTTATATGAAAATATAAAACTTCAATTTCCTTGGAAACTAGAAGAGATAGAGCAATTTGGGCCAAAATCTGTGATCACTAAAAAAATTTTCAAAATTCGTACAAAAAACCTAATTTTTTGAAAATTTGTATATGAAAATATAAAACTTGAATTTCCTTGGAAACTAGAAGAGATAGAGCAATTTGGGCCAAAATCTGTGATCACTAAAAAAATTTTCAAAATTCGTACAAAAAACATAATTTTTTGAAAATTTGTATATGAAAATATAAAACTTCAATTTCCTTGGAAACTAGAAGAGATAGAGCAATTTGGGCCAAAATCTATGATCACTAAATAAATTTTCAAAAAAAATTTCAAAATTCGTACTAAAACCTAATTTTTTTAAAATTTTTATATGAAAATATAAAGCTTCAATTTCCTTGGAAACTAGAAGAGATAGAGCAATTTGGGCCAAAATCTGTGATCACTAAAAAAATTTCAAAATTCGTACTAAAACCTAATTTTTTGAAAATTTTTATATGAAAATATAAAACTTCAATTTCCTTGGAAACTAGAAGAGATAGAGCAATTTGGGCCATAATCTGTGATCACTAAAAAAATTTTCAAAATTCGTACAAAAAACCTAATTTTTTGAAAATTTTTATATGAAAATATAAAACTTCAATTTCCTTGGAAACTAGAAGAGATAGAGCAATTTGGGCCAAAATCTGTGATCACTAAAAAAAATTTCAAAATTCGTACAAAAAACCTAATTTTTTGAAAATTTTTATATGAAAATATAAAACTTCAATTTCCTTGGAAACTAGAAGAGATAGAGCAATTTGGGCCATAATCTGTGATCACTAAAAGAATTTTCAAAATTCGTACTAAAACCTAATTTTTTTTAAATTTTTATATGAAAATATAAAACTTCAATTTCCTTGGAAACTAGAAGAGATAGAGCAATTTGGGCCAAAATCTGTGATCACTAAAAAATTTTTCAAAATTCGTACAAAAAACCTAATTTTTTGAAAATTTTTATATGAAAATATAAAACTTCAATTTCCTTGGAAACTAGAAGAGATAGAGCAATTTGGGCCAAAATCTGTGATCACTAAAAAAAATTTCAAAATTCGTACTAAAACCTAATTTTTTGAAAATTTTTATATGAAAATATAAAACTTGAATTTCCTTGGAAACTAGAAGAGATAGAGCAATTTGGGCCAAAATCTGTGATCACTAAAAAATTTTTCAAAATTCGTACAAAAAACCTAATTTTTTGAAAATTTTTATATGAAAATATAAAACTTCAATTTCCTTGGAAACTAGAAGAGATAGAGGAATTTGGGCCAAAATCTGTGATCACTAAAAAAATTTCAAAATTTGTACTAAAACCTAATTTTTTGAAAATTTTTATATGAAAATATAAAACTTCAATTTCCTTGGAAACTAGAAGAGATAGAGCAATTTGGGCCAAAATCTGTGATCACTGAAAAAATTTTCAAAATTCGTACAAAAAACCTAATTTTTTGAAAATTTTTATATGAAAATAAAAAACTTCAATTTCCTTGGAAACTAGAAGAGATAGAGCAATTTGGGCCAAAATCTGTGATCACTAAAAAATTTTCAAAATTCGTACAAAAAACCTAATTTTTTGAAAATTTTTATATGAAAATATAAAACTTCAATTTCCTTGGAAACTAGAAGAGATAGAGCAATTTGGGCCAAAATCTGTGATCACTAAAAAAAATTTCAAAATTCGTACAAAAAACCTAATTTTTTGAAAATTTTTATATGAAAATATAAAACTTCAATTTCCTTGGAAACTAGAAGAGATAGAGCAATTTGGGCCAAAATCTGTGATCACTAAAAAAATTTTCAAAATTCGTACAAAAAACCTAATTTTTTAAAAATTTTTATATGAAAATATAAAACTTCAATTTCCTTGGAAACTAGAAGAGATAGAGCAATTTGGGCCAAAATCTGTGATCACTAAAAAAAATTTCAAAATTCGTACTAAAACCTAATTTTTTGAAAATTTTTATATGAAAATATAAAACTTCAATTTCCTTGGAAACTAGAAGAGATAGAGCAATTTCTGCCAAAATCTGTGATCACTAAAAAAAATTTCAAAATTCGTACTAAAACCTAATTTTTTGAAAATTTTTATATGAAAATGTAAAACTTCAATTTCCTTGGAAACTAGAAGAGATAGAGTAATTTGGGCCAAAATCTGTGATCAATAAAAAAAAAATCAAAATTCGTAATAAAACCTAATTTTTGAAAATTTTTATATGAAAATATAAAACTTCAATTTCCTTAGAAACTTGAAGAGATAGAGCAATTTGGGCCAAAATCTGTGATCACAAAAAAAAAATTTCAAAATTCGTACTAAAACATAATTTTTTGAAAATTTTTATATGAAAATATAAAACTTCAATTTCCTTGGAAACTAGAAGAGATAGAGCAATTTGGGCCAAAATCTGTGATCACTAAAAATAATTTCAAAATTCGTACTAAAACCTAATTTTTTGAAAATTTTTATGTGAATTTATAAAACTATCCTTGGAAACTAGAGGAGATAGAGCAATTTGGGCAATAATCTGTGACCAATTTATTTTGAAACTAGAGGAGATGGAGCAATTTGGGCAATAATCTGTGATCACTAAAAAAATTGTAAATATAAGTTTTTCTTATAAAATAAAACATAATACTTTTTTCGAGATATGTATCCATATTAGACTCTTAAACTTGAAACTTTTTTTAATTAATGGGGTTCAAAAGAGATACATCGGTTACATTAAATCTTTAAAAGCAAAATTGGTAGAAACACAAATTAAATTAAGATAGGATCAGTATTAAATACCTAAGAACATGTAGTTAGTATATTTTTAAAATTTGGTTATTTAAAGGGTAAAACAGGGAAGAAAAGCTTACGTTTTCGGTCCTTTTTGAAAATTTGATCGATTATGGCATAAAAAAGTGAATAATAACAAACTCAAGTTCTATATTTTTTGAATTGTTGGTACTTTTTTATTTAATGCTAATATCGTCAATTCATAAGTTTGTATGATATATGTCTCCATGGACTATTAGAACATATTTAAACTCAGTGATATAGGGAACCATATGGTCCGTCTTAACTGACTATAATTATTTCATAAAAAAGTATTCTATAAAAAAATGTATATTGCAAATTTTTCTATGAAAAGAAAATTTATCATCGAATTTTTCTATAGAAAATTTCACATACAAAATTTTTCTATAGAAATTTTCTAAAAAAACAATTTAACTCGTGAATTTTTCTGTATAAAATGTTCATCAAATTTTTATTAGGAGAGTCTATTTGTAAATTTTTATTAGTTTTTGATTCACTTAAATTGTTGCATTTATTTCATTTATGAAAAGAAAATTTTAGATCGAAACTTTTGTATCGAAAATTTTACTTCAAATCTTTTATAGAAATTTTCTAAAAAAAAATTATATCGTAAATTTTTCTATACACAATTTACATCAACAATGAATTTTTATTAGCTTTTGGTGTTTCTAAATTTTTTGCATTAAATTTTTTTTCGAAATATTTAATCAATAAAATAAAATCATCATATGATTATTCACTGAAAACCATATGAGTTTTAACCAATAAATAATATTTTGCATTAATAAATATTAATTAGGAGATAACTAAAGGCATCAGGAAAAACTATAAATTTAAAAAAAAATATGCATCAATAATAAATTATTTTTTTCAACACCTAAATACTTATGTATTTCGTTTAAATTATTTAAGATATTCACAAGGTCTATTATCTAGTCGTATTGTCGTAATTTAAAAAGGCTAGACCCCCATGTAAATCTTGTAATGAAAGTACAGTTCGCAATTCGAAAGATAATTTAAGAAATTCGGCACAGATAAGTTTTTTGATAGTGGGATCATGGCTATTGAAATTAGACAAAATCGGTACCCTCCCACAGGTCACCCCCGGAATTGATATTTTGTCCACAAATATCAATATTTTTTCATGAAATTTAAACCAGATACTACTTATGTAAATCACTGTACCAAATTTCTTTGAAATCGGTCCACATTTGACTATAGGTTATATGAGACAAAAATCACTAAAATGCTCATAAATCTGATGATAGTGAGAATTTTGATTTTTTTTTTTTGCACACATAATTTTTGTGAAAACTGTAAGCAATTTGTTAAATTTCGAGATAATCGGTCCACATAAGTCCAAATGACGGAAACAACTGAAATATTTAAGTTTTGAGAAAATGTTTGTATGATGGCAAAATTTAGAAAATATTTGCCTTTATACAGGAAAAAGAACACATTTGACTTTAGTGGTGAAGGGTATCGTATGGTCGGGCTTGGCCGACTATAGCACTTTCTTACTTGTTTTATATTATAAAAGTACCCCCTAAATCATACACGAATAATAAAATTATCTAAGCCTTATAGTAGAAAATTTGTATGGAACACTTTTGATGGAGTGAAGGAATTGAGAATTAGGAGTCTGTGTGGAGAATTATAAATCGTCAGACCTCTGAGCCGAAAAAGTGAGTCAACAAAATAATTGCTTTATTTTGTTAACTCAGAATAAAAAGCTCAACAATCCCAGTGAACAATTGATATGAAAAAAGAATGAAATAAAACAAATGAATTAGTTTTATGAATCCAAGGAGTTTTATTGATAGGAATTATTACCTCTTCGAGTGGCTGCTAAAATAATAAGAGACAGTAGAAAGTTAAGTCGAACAGGAAGCAGTATGGTGGACATTGGGTCCAAACTGACAGCCAGAATTAGGCATTATAAAGGAAAGAGATGGCATGATTTTGACAACTTGCAGCGTTGATAACGTTGCAAGAATAGTTGCAAACATGCCCACTACTATTTTAATGCAGGAGTCGGAAAAGTGACTTTTGGCATTAACATTGCCGCCCGCCTTGCAGGATTGCAATATTGAACAAAGGTCAGTTTGGAGAGATCCACAATACCGCTTCTAGAACAAAGAAATAAGAAATTAAATTAGAAATGCATTGAAATTAAGAACTAAATTATCGTAATATTAATTTGATATTCATATTTTTATATTGAAATTCAGGTTTATAATATAATATTAAGGACGTTATGTTTTTGCTACATGGTGCCTAAAGAAGTGCATTTTAAAGAAATTTACAGAGTACATGGACCGTAAATGGTCCATCCAAACAATGTACTCTGAGCCGTAGGAAAACCGGTCTTAGAAATAATACCCTCGCATATAACCTTAGGGTATAGATCAACACCAATGATGATGTCAATGGAGCCAGACTCATAGAATTTCGAGTCGGCGAGGAAAAGATTCCGGAAATTCTTCCTGTAGGAATCTGGAAGGGAATGTGATGGAGTCCGCAGGGTAAGTCTGTTGTCGACTCGGAACGTACCTTCTATTTTAGATGAGGAATCATAACGTGATTTCAGAACAAGTTGACATATAGTCTCATCGTTTAAGGAATAAGCGTCCAAGTCCAATTTATTGACCAAGGCTTTGGATACACGACTAACGAGAGAACCAGAATCCAACAAACAACGAGCATGTGCTGTTTTCGACCCCAGTTTAACCAAAACTGTCGGATGTAAGGTGACAGTGTTTTGTCGTATTATCGTTGACAGTGTTGTTTTAGATGTTGTTGGTGGTGAGGGTTCTCGTTTAGCCTTGGTTGTGGATGAGTTGCGAGCTTTGGTGGACGTAGAAGGGCTCGGATTTGGAGACTGAGAACGTGATCTTGAACGCGATCTTTTGGGCGATGGTAGAAGGTCTTTCCTGAGTCTTGGATGTACATGGAGAAGCGTATGATGAAACTTATGACAGTGTTTGCATCCATGCTTCGAAAAACATGTTCCATGGGAATGATTATGAGCAAGGCAGTTAGTACAGTATTTGTGGTTGCGTACTGTACGAATGCGATCTGCCATGTTCATCGCTAAGAATTTTCGACAATTGCGAAGCGGATGTGGTCGTTTGCAGATACGACATGGATAAGCATTGTAATTTGCGGGAAGACCTCGTGATGACTTTTTGGAATTGGATTTCCTAGATGAAATAGATGGTTTTGGCATGATGTAGCTGAAAAATAAGAAATGATTTTAAGAATTTTGTTGTTGCGAAGAGTCGATGGGAAGTAAAACAAGCTTTACAATCGGTCGAGTGATAACGCCGCGCTGAGTTAAAACGTCAGCAACTCGAACTCGATTGTCCGAACCAGAATAAATTTTGGAAATTCTGCCAAGTCTCCAAGCATTTGGTGGAAGATTTTCATCCCTGATCACTACCATAGCTCCTTCTTCAATATTAATTTCGGGTTTCTGCCATTTGTTTCTCTTATTCATTTCCTTCAGGTACTCGTTTTTCCATCGGGTGCAGAAATTTTGATGAATCAGTTTTAACCGTTGCCATCGGTTGGTTATTGAAGTCGATGTTTCGGTTACCTGAGGATCCACTGGAGCTAAGATTGGAGAACCGATTAGAAAATGGCCTGGAGTTAAGGCGCAAAGATCAGTTGGACTAGTTGAAATCGGAGAAATTGGTCTAGAATTAAGACATGATTCAATTTTGGAGAGTAATGTTGACAATTCTTCGAATGTATATTTGTGATTTGCAGCAATTTTTCGGAAATGCGTCTTGAAGCTTTTTACGCCAGCTTCCCACAATCCTCCCATATGTGGAGCTCCAGCTGGAATAAAATGCCAGGAAATGTTCTGGTGCGCATAATTGGACAATGTGGCTTGCCTGGAAGTTTGAACGAATTCTTTTGCCAATATTCTCGAAGCGCCGACGAAAGTTGTACCATTGTCAGAATGAAGGTGAAGCGGACAGCCTCGTCGCGAAACAAATCGGCTAAAAGCCGCTAGAAATGTCGGTGTAGAAAGATCTGAAGTTGCTTCGAGATGTATTGCTTTTGTGGAAAAACAGACAAAGACGCAAATGTACCCTTTCGAAATACGGCAAGCTCGGCCAGAATAACTCTTTATGTCGAAAGGTCCAGCGAAATCTAGACCTGTGTGTGCAAATGGACGAGAGATTTCGGTCCTTTCCGGTGGTAGAGCTGCCATTAATTGTTTCTGGCATCGCTTTTTATAGATGACACAAATCTTGCATTTATTAATTGTGGTTTTGATGAGGTTCTTAGCCTTGGGTATCCAATATTGAGTCCTAAGTAATCGTAGAACCAGTTGGTTGCCTCCATGAAGGCTTATGTCATGAACGAATTTGACTAGAAGCCGAGAAAACTGACAATTATAAGGAAGTATAATTGGATGTTTTTCGTCATATGAAAGTCCCGGCGAAGACTCTAGTCTGCCGCAAGAACGGATTATGCCATCAGGATCTAAGAATGGATTTAAGTTCAGGATAGAACTAGATTTGGATACAATTTGCTTAGCGAAAAGAACTTTGTACTCATCTGGAAAACAAGCTTTTTGACATACGGAAATAAATTGATTTCGAACTGATGAAATCTCGAAACTTGACAATTCTAGGGAATCTTTGTAAAAACTAGATCGATATCGATGATGAGTTCGGTAGAAGAACCGATAGACATATGCCATCACACGCATTGCCTTGTTGAATGAAGAAAATCTTTCCAAAAGATCTTCGTAATTAGAAAAGTAAGAAAAAAGTGCTCGGACAGATTTAATTTCCAGTTCAGTATTCGGAATGTTAGAAAAATCAGTATTTGGCCATTTAGATTTGTCGTCTTTCAGCCAATTCGGTCCAAACCACCACAATTCGTTATTTTCCAGGTCCTGTGGATAAACTCCTCTACTAGCGAGATCGGCTGGATTCGCCTCCGAACTAACGTGATTCCATTGTGAATAGTTGATCACTTGGGATATTTTTGAAACCCTGTTTGCCACGAAAGTTAACCAATTACATGGTGGCTTTGCTAGCCAGGAAAGAACTATAGTCGAATCTGTCCAGCAGTGAATGGAATATTTCGGAATATCTAATCTCGGTAGCAATGTTTCTACCATTTCTGCTAGAAGAACTGCCCCACAAAGCTCTAGTCTTGGAATAGATAGAGTCTTTACAGGAGCCACCTTAGTTTTGGATGATATAAGGTGCGTAGAGATAGAATTGGAATCATCGATACGAATGTATAAGACCGCTGCGTATGCCTTTTCAGAGGCATCGCAGAATCCATGGAATTGGACTTCGGTCTTTGGACAATAATTAATCCATCTTGGAATACGGATAGTATTGATATTGGAGAAGTTGGTTTGAAAAGTTTTCCATTGAAGAAGTGTCTCTGGAGTAAGAACTTCGTCCCAACCAGTCCCATCTATCCAAATCTTCTGCATTAGAATCTTGGCTAGCACAATACAGGGTGCTAACCATCCAGCAGGGTCGAACAATTTTGCTATCTGGGAAAGAACTTCCCTCTTCGTGAAATTTGAAGATTCTGGAAAAGAACCAGAAGTAAAGTAGAAATCATCCGAACACGCGTTCCATCGGATGCCTAAGGTTTTGGCGGAGCTGTTGTCTTCGAATTTAAGGAAATCCTCGTGGAGCAGATGGTCAGGTGGGATATCGGCTAGAATGTCCTTTGAATTAGATGTCCATTTTCGAAGTAAAAATCCAGCAGACTCTAGAGCATGGATTAGCTCATTTTTTGCCTTTATCGAACTATTTATGGTATGCGATCCAGCCAGAACATCGTCGACGTACATGGAATTGCGAATAATTGTGCTCGCTGTTGGATGAGTAGATTGGACGTCTTCTGCTAACTGGAGAAGCGTCCGGATGGCAAGATACGGAGCACAATTAACGCCGAATGTAACTGTTTGAAGTTCATAATCAGAAATTGGATCGCACGGACTATTTCGAAATAGAATTCTCTGATACGGTGTATGATCTGGATTCACCAAGATCTGTCTGTACATTTTTTGAATGTCCGCATTGAAAACATATCTGTAGAATCGCCATTTAAGAATTAGTAACACAAGATCGTTTTGAAGAACTGGGCCAATATGGAGAAATGAGTTTAAACTTTGCCCGTTAGACGATGGAGCCGAAGCATTAAAAACTACCCGAACTTTCGTAGTTGTGCTGTCGGGCTTTATAACCGCGTGATGTGGCAAGTAATAAACTCTAGAACTATCTGAAATATTTGGCGGATTAACCTTGACCATATGGCCCAAGTCCTCATATTCTTGGACAACCTTATCGTAATCAAGTTTGGAATTAGGATTTCGAACTAATCTGGCTTCATTCCGGAAAAATTGTGCCATTGCACTCGATCTTGAATGACCTAAACTAGCAGATTCTGGAAAATTATCTTTGAACGGAAGAGATACTACATATCTACCATCAGGATTTCGTTTGGTAGTTCGAATAAAGAGATCCTCACAGGCTTGATCGGAGGGAGATAGATAGTTCTTCCGTGGAAGATTCTCCACCTCCCAAAAACGAGAAATTTCTTTGTCTAAAGAAATTTCACAGAAATGCGATGAAATTACTGGACTTGAACAAGAACTAAGAGATATTGGACCAGTAAGTATCCATCCAAAGACCGTTTCCTGAGCTATAAGGGAGTCACAAACGTTATGTTTTATCCCAGAACGAATAATTGAAGGGAAAAGATCACCTCCAATCAGGATATCAATCTTCCCACTACAGTGAAATTTGGGATCTGCCAATGGAATATTGGGAAGATTTGAAAATAAGGAATTTGGAACGGTTTTCGATGGAAGATTGTTGGAAAGTTGTGGAACCACAAGCGCTACAACTGGAATCTGAAAATCACTATTTAATGGAGATCCTAGAATGAACGAACACTGACGCTGGACCTTAGCAGTAACAGAATTATTTAATCCCGAAATTTGTGCATTGGTACGTTGAAAAGGCAGTTGAAGCAGGTTAGACAATCGTTCAGAAATAAAACTTCCTTCCGATCCTGAATCTACCAATGCACGAGCTTGATATTCCACCCCTGAATGACAAATATTGACCCATGCTGTACCTAGTAATACCCCTTTGGATTGAGTAGCAAAACATGATTGCACTCTGCCAGAATTAGAACTACTTGGGGCCTGATTGCTATTCGAATTCGGGTGTGTATATGCCGATGAGTTGGGATTTAGATTGGAACTTGAACTATTTGTGGACTGTATATTGTTTGAAGGTCGCGTGAATGGAGTTGAACTATGATTTGAATTTGAACTATTGTTACCGCTAGTGCTAGGTGATTGGAAAGATGTATTGGAAATATCTACATCTTTGTGTAACAAAGTATTGTGTCTTTTCTGGCACTTAAAGCAGCTATGTTTGCTCGCACAGTTTCGGACACTGTGAGTTTTTGAAAGACAATTTATACACAATGCAGCTTTTTTTATCTCATTAAGTCTTTGTTGGAAGCCCATTTTCAGAAACTTTGGACATTTGCGAATAATATGATTTTCTTTGGGACAAATTTGACATTGGGGACTAGAAACATTGACTTGGAAGCTGTGGACCTTGTTATTTGAATGTGAGTTTGAGTTAGAATGACCTTTCGGCTTGGACTCTTGAATCTTGGAATTATTTGATCCACGAATCTCAGAAACTGATTCGAGGGTCCGATACCGGTTAGTCAGGAACTCATCTAACTCAGACCATCTCGGAATAGAGGTTTTGTCCTTCAGCTCCTGTTCCCACACTGTCAAAGTAGTTTCAGGAAGTTTACTAGTGCAGATAAAGACAAAGATAGGATCCCAGCTGGAAACACTTATATGGTATAAGTTCAAAGTGGAAATGCAGGAATTTATGTCTCGTTGCAATTGTTTGAGAGCCTTACCAGATTCTGAGTGAATGGTCTGAAGATTGAACAGAATTTTCAATTGACCATTCACCAAAACCCGGCGATTCTCAAACCGAAGACACAAATTCCTCCATGCAACTTCAAAACCAGCATTGGTGAGTGGAGCCTTTTGAACTATTTCCTTAGCCTCACCTCTAGTTTTTTGAATAAGGAAGAAAAGCTTCTCTATGTTACTAGACCTTGAATTTGAAATAATTGCCGTAAAAAGGTCTCGAAATGTGGGCCAAGAAGCATAGTTACCAGAGAAGATTTCAATTTCTATAGGAGGCAGGTTAATACGGGGAGAAATATTCGAAACAGTAGATTGAGTTCCAAGATCCCTGGAAGTACTCGGTTGTACTTGAATTTCCGATGGACGAGAGACCGTTTCTGTATGAGGAGTAGGCTGAGATCGTATGTTATCTGACAATTCATAGAGTTTTGTCAGGCAATTGCAATACGTGGTGTATGTGCTTTTATACTTAAGCTTTATCGGCTCAATATCGGTGGGTTTCTCGGGATCTTCAATCTCCTTCTCTATTTCGGCTAAGTATCGTTCGTAGGCTGCCTTTGAAAGTGACCAGTTAGACTTAAGTTCATACCGGTGAACATCCAAAGCATGAAGCGAAGTCACTGGAAACTGGTCATTATTTAGGTCAGCCTCGAATTCGACGATACTGTCAGCCAAACGGATAAATTGGTCTAAAGACATTTTGGCTTAGAGACTCAATTGAATTTGAAAAAATACGTAAGAAAATGAAAGAAAACGAATGAGAAAAATATACTATAATGCGAATAAAACTTCTTATTTTCAAACACTTATGATCAAAATGGACCTTAAAGTGTTGTATTGAAAAATGTGAAAGAAAGAACTGATTCTTTAGTCCAAAATGGGGCTAAAAATCTCTAATTAAATTGAAAAGTGTGCACAGTTGACACTAACGGTCGAAATGAACCTTAAATTGTTAATGCCAATGAAAAATTAGCACACGATTGTAAATATTCAGAAATAAATCGATTTCTATAACAATGAAAAAACCGATTTCCTATATTATGAATATAAAGGTGTTATTGACCTTATATCACAAATTAAGCTCTTAAAAGAGGTAAACAGAACAAAGCCCAATTCAATTATTATGAAATTGCGTTAAATTTCATTAAACAAATTTTGAAGTGAAATGTGAAACAAAATGTTTGCTGGGAAATCAGACAGCTGTTCCTTATGTACTTTAGCAAAATTTTACTTACTTAAAGTTCATTGAACTTTATTTCACTGGAATGATAATATATTTAGGCAAATGATTTTGGTATTAGGTCTGTTCGTCGATATTGTCCGGTCAAAATTGAAAATAATTTATGAAATATAAAATTGCGAGAAAAATATTCAATCGTTTTACACAATATTTTGAAATTAAAGTAACAAATTTATTCTTCAATAATAGAAGAATTAACGAATGAAAATAGTTTGCGAATTGAAAAATTCTTTTGATAAAAAAAATCTCAGTAGATAAAGAAACTATTCCTTTTTTTGTTAATTAAAAACAAGTTGATATTTAGAAAATAATTAAATTGATATTTAGAAATAATAATTTGATATTTAGAAAATAATTAAAAAACTTTTTAGATAGTTTAAAATTTTTGTTGATTATTGTAATTTTAAATTGTAGTTAACTTTTGTTCATAGATGTAAAATAAGAGAAAGTAAAAATCGAAAACTTTTATTTAAAAAGCTTTGCATGCAAAATTTTAAATTTTTTCCAAATTTTTGATGAACGAACCTATTATTTGTAAATCAATGTATTTTCAAAAAAGTGTTGCCGTGAGGTACAATGGATTAGTACTTCTTATGTATGGAAATTTGTTGAAAAATTTTTTATAGTTGTATATTTATATTTTGTTGTGATTTTTACTAGTTTTAGTACAGTTTAGAATTATTATTAATAAAGTATTAAATTCCGAAGATTTCAGGAAAAATATTTACTAAGTTTTATTTTTTAAATTTTTAGAAACTATTTTAACACTAATCATATGTGATGAATCGTTTACTTATTAATTTTTCTTTTAGTTATAGTTCTATTTCCTTTTAATTAAATTTCAGTTATTTTATAACGATGATAAAAAAAATTCTATTCACAAAATATTATTTTTGTTTTTAAATTTGAAATAGTATATGGTAACAAATATTTAAAAGAAAAACTATAAATCATTACCAAATAATTTATAACTTTTAGTGTTATTATTTTTATTTTAGTTGATTGTAACCAATTTCAGAAAAAAGTAAAATTATTTTTGTTGAAAAAACACATCGGCAATACTAATTAAATTATGTATTTATATAAATATAAATGTGTAACTTTGGAAAACAATTGGAAGAAAAATGAAATAAGCGGAGCTCGCAACTAGATAATTATTCTCTAATTGCAAGAGATTAAAAGCTCACAATCAAGAGAGCTAATGAATCGATGACGAGCAGTAATGATGCAAAGAGTAATTACAAAGAGACTATCACTATTAAGAACTGGTGAACAAAACGTAAGAGATCTATAATTTCTCAGTAAAAAGAGATTATAAATGTTATAAAGAGTGTGATGATTGACTGATGAGTACTGTTAACTATCACTCAAGAGCAAATGCGGTTAACAGTACTGTCTCTGTTAACACCCAGAATGAAAAAGAAATCAAGAATATATGTAAATTGCAAAATGTTAAAAAGTGTGAACAAAATGGTGACACGAAATTGACACCACAGTTTTAATTTTTATGTAGCTAATGCGATGGAACAACACGAATTCAAATAAAATAGGACTTACGTAGTGATCGATAAGATGATGATTTTAAGTTATCCAAATATCCAATTTTATGAAAATATATCCAAACGTTTGTAAAATATATCCACCAATAATGCTTCTGAATTTCCAAATTTCCAAATTTCGTTTATTTGTATTTCTTTTTCTGATTCTTTTAGCTTTTCGTTTCACTTCTTCCACTTTGTAATTTTGCTTTTATTTAAAAGAGAATTTCTTAAAATTTTCCAATTTTGATGATTTTGTAAATTTGATGATTTTATTTGATATGTATGTAAATTGTGTAGTAAAGAATTTTATCATGTAAATTTTATCTCACTTTTGTTTTAACTTATTATTTTTTTGTAATTTTTAGGGTTTTAGCGAAGTTATTTTGTTATGTAAATGTAGACAATTTTAAATCAATTCTTGTAGTATGTAGTTAGAACAAATTTTTTTTAGCATTTAAGTTTTATTTATAAAGGTAGCAAATTTTTAGCAATTAAGTTTTATTTATTAAAGTAAGAAATTTTTTAACATTTAAGTTGAGATTTTTAGCAATTAAGTTTTATTTATTAAAGTATGAAATTTTTAACAAATTTAATTTGCTAAGTAAAATATGTATGTATGACATAAAAACGAGTTTCACAAAATGACCGTTCTTTTTGACTAATTTTACCTAAATGCACTTCGAAGACCAGAGAACAAAAACAAAACGTACCTTGGAATGTTAATAAAATATGTAATAGATGATAATGGGGATGAGCGATCCAAAGAAATCTCAGAGAGCTTGCGTATTCTTCCAACGGTTTTATCCGGGTCGATCGGGCCAAATGATGGAGTGAAGGAATTGAGAATTAGGAGTCTGTGTGGAGAATTATAAATCGTCAGACCTCTGAGCCGAAAAAGTGAGTCAACAAAATAATTGCTTTATTTTGTTAACTCAGAATAAAAAGCTCAACAATCCCAGTGAACAATTGATATGAAAAAAGAATGAAATAAAACAAATGAATTAGTTTTATGAATCCAAGGAGTTTTATTGATAGGAATTATTACCTCTTCGAGTGGCTGCTAAAATAATAAGAGACAGTAGAAAGTTAAGTCGAACAGGAAGCAGTATGGTGGACATTGGGTCCAAACTGACAGCCAGAATTAGGCATTATAAAGGAAAGAGATGGCATGATTTTGACAACTTGCAGCGTTGATAACGTTGCAAGAATAGTTGCAAACATGCCCACTACTATTTTAATGCAGGAGTCGGAAAAGTGACTTTTGGCATTAACAACTTTATTTATAAGCTTGTCATATCGTGTTTTTCGTTTATAAATTATTTTGTAAACATTACGACAATAGCAAACCTTGTGAATGCCCTTTATGTATTTGCAAAAAAATACCAATCATCAAGAATAAAATCATTTCAATATATTCGTTTTTAAATGATTAAAATTTGTTGTTTCCTTTTTTGCACATTTTTATAAAACAATTTTTAATTTATTGTTAGCAAAGATTAAAAAGTGTTTCAAATTAATTATTACATTGTCAGTTGGGTCAAAAGTCAACCAGTCGCCCGTAAAAAGGTAAACAAGGGTTTTAAGTCATTTAACTGTATTATGACCGATATCATAAATAGTGGAATAACTTAAAATTTTTCGTTTTTATAGTAAGTGGATCACAAACATCTTTTCTTCTGACATCTAACTCAGTAAAATAAAGCAAAATATTTATTTTCATTGTTACTGAGAAAAAAAATTTGCACTTTTTGAATTATATCATTAAGTATGTAAAAGAGGCACAACCTTCACCAAGTAAGTATGTAGTTGGTTAACAGAGAAAGGTAGTTTTCATTAACCGCATTTAGTGTGTAAATGGAGTTTACATTACACACATGTTGTTAACAGTTTAACCTGACATTCATGTGGTCAAAAGTATAAAATTAAAACCTCTCATCCACCTTTTGCCAGTTTGTAAAATGGACAGTTGGAAGTCATTTATTTATATTAATTCTGTTGCGGGTTAAAGAAGCAAAAACTTTAAAGAAAAGCAAAAAAATAAAGTCGAGGAGTAAAACTAAAGTTATATTTACTTTGGGGTTACAGTTGGTACTTTTAATGAATATGTAAGCGATAAGCAATTAGGTTCTTTAAAACAAAGCGTAAGAAAGTAAGAAAGACTGTCACACTGCACACAGTGGTTTCAAACAAAAAACTATAACTGTAAGTCTGATTGCATTAGTATGTATGAGTGAATTGTTATGGAGGACCAAAGCTTCCTGAATTTTGGATTAATGGTTATTCTGTGTTTACACAAAGTAAATTATTGCGCGTCTAAGTAGTCCACGTCAGAAGTAAGAATGCTTTTGTACCGTAAAGCTCATTCAATTATTGCCCAATATGGCTGATATTTTACATTTTGGAAGAAACAAAGAAAAAACATGCTAACTTAAAAAAAAAATATACATAGATATTACCATGGTTACACACGTGTACACGTTTAATTTTCTTTGAATGTTGTGAAAATAGAAATGGATTGGAATGAATTCATTATATATGATGAGTTCTTTCCAAAAATATATATGTATATTGGAAAATTGAGCACTGGGTACCCAAGTTCCATGCGATCAAAGTTGACGTAAGCACGTGACAAAAAACGTAAGTGCCTTTTAAAGCCGTAAGAAATATTGCATGAGATTTTTATTTCGGAAAAAATGTTTTTATAAAGGTTCTCAAAAACAAGTATGCATGGGTTGGCTAAGAAAAAAATGTTGATTACGCACATTACATTACGCACGTGACACTTTTACCTAAATACATATTTTAGTAATTTAACATATATTTTCAGAAATTTTTAACAAAAAAAATAAACTTTTATTCAATTCATTCATATTTTAGTAATTTAACATAAATTTTCAGAAGTTTTTAGCAAAACAATTAAACTTTTATTCAAAAATGATTTTTGATTTTTTTACTAACGGTGGACCATTTCATGGAAATACCCATATGTACCCCATATCTATATAGGGTTGGCAGACATGGGGATTTAAAATTTGGGCAAATAAAAACTACTCCCTACTACTTTGTGGGCGGATGCGGCACGTGTTCCCCTTATGCAATTAAAAAAAATTACCGCATGTCTTTAATGTTACGTAGAACATTTCTTGGGGCTGCCTAGCTGGATATCCATGTAAGCTCGTTATCAATGTACAGACTCATATTTTGGTACAGGGATGAACACTTTTTGGGCAAAATCGGATTACTATTACGGATACCTCCCATATGGACGTCTTCCCGGAATAAAGTTTTTGGCCCTCTACAGCAGAAAATGTAGTTGTATTTTAATAATATTCAGCACAAATATTACTATGATAACCTTAATCAGTGTACCTAATTTTGTAGGAATCGGCCCATATTTGACCATACCTCCAATATAAGACACATTCTCAAATGTAGTTTAAATACCAATAAAACACAAAAACGATTACAAATTTAAAGATAAATGCATTTTATAATTAAAACTTTGCACATAGGTATAAATATTTTGTAAATATAAACCAATAATTGAAAATTAGTAACAATCGATCCACAATTGATCCTACCACCTACCTTAAATCTCAAAATTTTGAAAAAATTGCACATAGTATATATATGTATGTATGTTTCTAAGACTAAAGGAAAACTTGTTTGATTGTTGGTCAATATTTGACCTTAAAAGGTATCATATAGACGGGCTTGACATAATTTTATAGTATATTAAATCAAATATACATATAGAGTAAATCAAATCGAAAAATTCTTTTTAAAAGCCAATTTTGCTGAAAAGCATTTAGCAAGTTTTTTTTAAAATATTAACCATAATATTTTCTAATGTAGTCAATTAAAATTAAATTCAATTGTATATCAATTTAAAATAAATTCAAAATTAAAAAATCTGCCCTTAGCTATTTTATTAAGAAAAATAACCAATTAAAAAACGGAAATGGTATAAATATTGTAAAAATGCTGTACATTATTAAATTATGTAAAAATTTAAATCAACAGCTTTAATTTCAAAGAACTATTAAGTCGACAACATAATGTTAAAATTAACATTACACCCCTACCAACCCAACCAAAACAAAATAAGTAAAAACAAAAACAACTTACCTTTTCTTTTGCATAAAACTGCAACATCTTTGCCTTTGCATTATATTTTTTAATAACAGCAACAACAAGAAATATTTCTTAAAGCAACAACAACTGCACACACAAAATAAGACACAAAACTAAATAGAAATGACGCCATTAAAAAAAAAACAACCACAAAATTGCATGTCATTGATAAATTACCACAAAGAATTTTTGAGTCTTACTTTAAAGTCGTTTAAATCACGGAAAACTTTCACTTATTTAATAAATTTCATTTAATTACACTAAAAAACACTTTTATTATAAATTTATAAGCTTTTTTTTAATTATAGCACTTTTTATAATTAAAAATTAATAAAAAACTAAAATTTGATCACCAAAAGACACTCACGCAACTAAAGCCCGACTAGAACTAAAATTAATGACGCATTAAATTGCATTCGCTCCCTTAATGTGATGGTGTTAAGAGGGGAGTTCAATTAAAAATTAAGAGAGTATCTTTGTTAAAGATTCCTAATAATTTAAGGGAGATAATGATGTTGTATGTAATTATTGGAGTTTTTGGTTTTGTTCAGTAGAAGTTAGAATTGATAATTATGTTGATAAATATTGATGAATAATGAAGTTGTAAGTTAACGTTTAAATTATTATAATTACCTAAATAATTAACTGTTTTCGCGGATTTTAATAGTTGGAAAATATAGAAATGTTTAAATAATTTTGTGGGGTTTTTGATAAATTTTTGATAAAATTTTTTTTGTTAATGTAGAAAAAGATTTTGTATAATTATATTTATATAGAAACAAGATGTAAAGTTACTTATATTTTTTTAATTAATTGTATTCTATAATTTATTAAAAAAAACAAGTAAGAAATTGCTATAGTCGGCCAAGCCCGACCATACGATACCCTTCACCAAGGTCAAATGTATTCTTTTTCCTGTATATATAATTTCCACGACAACATTCCAATTGGAACAAGTGGTACTTCTCTCAGACAATGAGCTGCATCCGATTCTATTTTTAGACTCATTGAAAGGGACCTACGTTTAAACTCCGGCTCCGAACGGCAAATGCATTAGTTAGAGAAGTTTTACATAGCCTAATACTCAATAACCAGTGGCTAGCTGAGTTATGAGGTGAACCGCTGCTTTTTTGAAAATTTATTTTTTTCAAGGGTCTGGTCAGGGATCGAACTTGGGACCTCTGGTATGCTAGGCGGATGACTAACCTGCTATGCCACGGCGGTTCACATAGAAGTTCCTGTATAAAGACAAATATTTGCTAAATTTTCAAAACTTATACATTTAAGCTGTTTCCGTCATTTGGACTTATATGAGAGCTCGGGTCAAATGTGGACCGATTAACTCGAAATCTTTGCAAATTGATTACAGTTGTACAAAAATTATGAATGCAAAAAATAAACTTAAAATTCTCATTATCTTCGGATTTACGAACGTTTTAGTGAATTTTGTCTCATTTAGTGCGTTTTGAGAAAAGAGTTTGTATGGGAGCTATGGTCAAATGATATTTGTGGCCAATATATCAATTCCGGGAAATGGGACCTATTGGAGGTACCATAAATAATGGACCGATTTTGACCAATTTCAATAGCCATGGTCCCATTATCAAAAAAATTATCTGTGGCAAATTTCATCAAATTATCTTCAGAATTGCGACCTGTAGTTTGATTACAAGGTTTACATGGGGGTCCAGCCAGCCGTTTAGCCAGCCAGCCAGACGGACGGACATCACTAAATCGGCTCAGAAAGTGATTCTAAGCCTATTGGTATACTAAAATGTAGGTCTAAAACAAATATTTCTTTGCGTTACATACATCAGCACAAACTTATAATACCCTTTCCACCTATGGTGGTGAAGGGTATAAATATACATATATACATAAATGAATGTTAACATAATTTTTTAGTATTAAAGACAAAGTTTCATACCTGCCTGATTTTGTTCATACTTATTTTGGAAGTTACACAACAAAGACTTGTTTTATAAACCACTTTTTACTTCAAAAGTTCTAATGATGCACACGAATAATTGTATGGGGCCCTACCAAATTTTGTCCAAACGTCTACAATTGACGAAAAGGTGGGTTGCAAAAGGTTTAAAAAATATATTATATATTGATGCAAAGAAAACATGGTGTGAAAAACGAGCAACTTTTGTAAAAACATGGAAAGCGACCTTGTGGAGGTGAGGACATACAAAAACCATTTTTAAAAGTATCGAAACAAGTGCAAAATTTCGAGAGATTCACAAAAAAACAGTTTTAGGGGAGGTTGCTGTACTTTAGTACCTCCAACTCTCACATTAGCAGAGCGGTTTAAAAATTTTAATCAGTTTTGAAAAGTCAAGGGATCAAGCTCTTACAAGATGTATGCAGAGGGCTTATATTCTAAGAAATTAGGTAAGTTTTTATCAAAATTTTGTTCATACTAATTTTGGAAGTTACACAACAAAGACTTGTTTTATAACCCACTTTTTACTTTAAAAGTTCTAATGATGCACACGAATAATTGTATGGGGTCCTACCAAATTTGGTCTAAACGTCTACAATTGACGAAAAGGTGGAAAAAGGTTTAAAAAATATATCTTGATAAAAAGAAAACATGGTGTGACAAATGAGGAACTTTTGTAAAAACTTGGAAAGCGACCTTGTGGAGGTGAGAACATACAAAACCATTTTTAAAAATATCGAAACACGTGCAAAATTTCGAGAGATTCGCAAAAAACTGTTTTAGGGTAGGTTGTAGTACTTTAGTACGATTTTAAAATTTTAATGAGTTCTGGAAAGCCATGAGGTTAAGCTTTCACAAGCTGTATGCATAGGGCTTCTATTCTAAGAAACTAGGTAAGTTTTTATCAAGTTTAGCTTTTTAATTTTTTTCTTTAAATTTCAAAAGAAATGTTTTCCATTTTTTTCTATTAAAACCTACTTCTTTTTATACAATCTTTTAAAGCTAGTTCGATACACAAAAAAACGAGATATTTCTTATTTATATCGGCTTACATTTACAAAAGTTATTCAACTTTTTCCAAAGTTAAAATTTTTCAATTACAAACAAAATACTTTTTTAAATACTTGGTACTTACGTAGTACATGGTCTAGTCGGTTTATGAAAAGCTTAAAAACTTTTCGATGTTTCATCTGATTTGAAAAATGAAAACTATGTTTTATTAGGATCCAAATTCCCTGGTTATATTGATATTAACTTTTATGAGCGTTCATATAACAACAAGCAATAAAAAGCTACTAAAGTCAAAATAGTATACAAGTTTTGTTTTTATTAGATATTTTTAACAAAAAGGACACTTTTGATTTACAAATGTGTAAAAAATGATAAGCTCCGTCTGGCTGGACGGCTGGCTGGCTGGACCCCCATGTAAACCTTGTAATCAAACTACAGGTTGCAATTCTAAAGATAACTTGATGAAATATTAATATAAATATTTTTTCACGAAATTTAAGTGAAATACTGCTTATGTAAACCTTAATTACTGTACCAAATTTCGTTAAAATCGGTCCACATTTGACCATAGCTCCCATACAAACTTTTCTTTAAAAACGCACTAAATGAGACAAAAATCACTAAAACTCTCATAAATCTGAAGATAATGGGAATTTTAAGTTTATTTTTTGTATACATAATTTTTGTGTGTTTGTTATCCACGTCAAAAATCGATTAAGCTTCGCAAATCGGGAAATAAATACACTTTTTTGAAATTTGCAAAATAAAATTTTTAGAATTTCGTCCCTTAGGCTGATCACTTACACTCAAGACGAACAACGTTTAATCAACTATAAAAAGTGATTTTTGTGATTTTTTACGAATCCTTTAAGCAATTTTGTAAAATTAGTACAATTTTTTTTGACAAGTTTTAAAGGTGGTAATGATATTTGAATAGTTTAGGGTTAATCTATGTAATTTTAAATATTTATTAATTTTTAATAAATATTTAAAAACTTAGAATTTCTCAGAGATGAGAAATTCTAAGTGCAGGAGATGCTTGAAAATAAGGAAAAAAAGAAATAAAAAACACAAAGAGATTAGTGTTAAGGAAAAAGTATTTATTTAAGTGCAGCAAGAGATGCTTACCCTTTAGTTGTTGAAATGGAATAGAAAGTTTTAATTTATATTTTTATGCCTCGAAGGCTTTTTTAAACAACGTTATAACGGTACTTATATATCTAAAAACTTAACATTAAAACTTAACGAATGTTAACATAAGTGTTAACCATTAAATTTAGTTTTAGCGATTTTTACTTCATTTTAATACTTAAAGCTAACTAATAATTTTTATAATTCATTTTTAATAATTCACAATTCATTATGTTAATTTGAACAATATTACAAGTAGTTTTCCTGCCCAATTCTACCAAAACTTAAATAGTAGGATGACATAACATTTTCTTATTTTTTTTTTTAATTTCAAATTGTCCAGAACGGAATATTCTGACACTAGGTCCAAAATTTTGAACTGGATGACCACCAAGGTCTTAATTTTGAAAACCTTTGTATTGGCTTTTGCGACTACTTTATAAGTACATAATTGCAAATAATTCTGCTAAAATTTTTCTTTTTTAAAGCTGTAAAGAATTTAGCAGAATTTTTTAAAAAATTAACCATTAACTTTTTTAATCTGCCCTTAACTATTTTATTAAGAGCAATAACCAATAAAAAAAACGGGAATCGAAAAATTATTATAAAATTGCTTCACATTCATTTAATCCTGTTAAATCAACAGCTTTAATTTTAAAGAACTGATAAATCGACAACATAATGTTAAAATTAACATTACACCCCTACCAACCCAACCAAAACAAAATAAGTGAAAACAAAAACAACTTACCTTTGCTTTTGTATAAAACTGCAACATCATTGCCTTTGCATTATATTTTTTAATAACAGCAACAAGAAATATTTCTAAAAGCAACAACTTCACGCACTTAATAAAACACTAACAACACTTAATAGAAATGACGCCATTAAAAAAACAACAACAAAATTGCATGTCATTGAAAAATTACCACAAAGAATTTTTGAGTCTTACTTTAAAGTCGTTTAAATCACGGAAAACTTTCACTTATTTAATAAATTTCATTTAATTACACTAAAAAACACTTTTATTATTAATTTATAAGCTTTTTTTTATTTTAGCAATTTTTATTATTAATTATTAACAAAAAACTAAAATTTGATCACCAAAAGACACTCACGCAACTAAAACCCGATTAAAACTAAAATTAATGACGCATTAAATTACATTCGCTCCCTTAATGTGATGGAGTTAAGAGGGGAGTTCAATTAGAATTTAAGAGAGTATCTTAGTTAAAGATTCCTAATAAATTAAGGGAGATAATGCTGTGGTATGTAATTATTGCAGTTTTTGGTTTTGTTCTGTTGAAGTTAAAACTGATGATTATGTTGATAAATGTTGATAAAATATAAAGGTGTAAGTTAACTTTTAAGTAATAATAACGACTTAATTAATTAATTGAATTTAATTAGTAGGAAAATATAGAAATGTTTAATATTTTTGTGGAATTATTGATAAAGTTTCATTAAAATATTTTGTTGTACATATAATTACATTTATATAGAAACAAGATGTTGAGTTACTGATATTTTTATAACCTTCACCACCATAGGTGGAAAGGGTATTATACTGGCTGGACGGCTGGCTTCCTGGCTGGACCCCCATGTAAACCATGTAATCAAAGTACAGGCCACAATTCTAAAGAAAATTTGATTCATCATCATTTGGCACAGATCATTTTTTTGATAGTGCGACCATGGCTATTGAAATCGGTCCAATATTTATGGTATCTCCCATAGGTCCCACTTCCCGGAATTGCTATATTGGCCACAAATATCAATATTTTTTCATGAAAATTAAACTAAATACTGCTTATGTAAACTAAAATCACTGTACCAAATTGAAATCGGTCGACATTTGATCACATCACGCACTAAATAAGACCATAATCACTAAAACGCTCGTAAGATAATCGGATTTTAAGTTTATTTTTTGCATACATTATTTTTGTAACAACAGTAATCAATTTGCCAAATTTGCTGATAATCGGTCCACATTTGACAATAGCTGTCATATAAGTCGAAATGATTTCCGTCATTTAAAGTTTTGAGAAAATGTTTGCAAGAAAAAGTCAAAGGTGTTGAAGTTAGTGGTGATAGGTATGGTCGGTCTTGACCGACTTTAGCACTTTCTTACTTGTTTTTCCAATATAACTGGCATGTCTAAACTTCGCTTTTCCGATATCTGATCCGACATTGGGGTCAAATGTAAAAAAAATTGTACGTATTTCTGTACTGTAAAGCTTAAGGTGGGTCCCCATATCGCACTAGTTCATCGAAAGTAAGTCAATACAAAATGTTCAGTACATACAAAAACTGTAATTTCTTTGTCGAAATTGTAGAGGAAATGATGTAAGATTTTTACAGTGGGTCATATCCACCCACTATAAAAATCTTACATCATTTCCTCTACATCGATTTTTTGGTGAAAATTTAAAAATTTTGTGTTATCTCTCTTTAGAGGAACTAAAATAATATATTTCATTGCTGTTATAAACAAGTTATTAATAAATCAATAAAAAAAAACAATTCATTATTATTATAACTTTATATAGTCGTTGCCTATTCCAACAATTCTGCTAATTAAAACCAATAAAACCCATAATTAAGTTTATCTTATCTTAATTAGTAACTAAAAAAAATCATATTTATTAGCCTTAATTCAACATCAAATAAATGTGTAGTATGATATTTATTTATTTAACCATTCCAAAGAGAAATTATTAAAAAGAAAGCGAAATTCGAAATACGGTACGTGATTGCAAATGCGTCTTACAATTAAGTTGTTTTGTTAATTTTGCAAAAAAAAAAGAATTACTTTGTTTTATACGAAATAATACGCAAAAATACAATAAATCACAATTTCGTGTGAACCAATTAAAAGTTTTTCATATGAACCTAATATTAATTAAAGCGAAAATTTTTTATAAATAAAACAAAAACCTATAAAAAAAAAATTATCAGTTACTGACCTAAGACAACATAAATAATTATACGCATATATTAAATTTAATTTACCAACTACTAAATATTCATGCTTGTCAGAACACCTGTTGAGTTTAGTTTGAAATTAAATTTAAACGCATTTAAATTTTGTTTATACCTTTGCCTCTACACCATCTATAATTGTATTTCAGAATTTATCGTATTTTTCTAATTATATTTTAAAATTTGCCCAGCAACTTCTTATCAGATTTCAGAAGTTTTCAAGAATTTTCCAATATTAGTTATTTATCATCGATAATGACTTTATAACTTTACTAAGACTTTCGACAAGCAAATGATTGATGTTATTGACTTAATCGACTGTGAAATACAATTGGAAATGGTGTTGTATTATTTTTTTAATTTTCCCACACAAATTAAAGAACAAAAACAATATGGAACAAGTAAAAAAGTGTTATAGTCGATCAAAGCCAAATACAGGATAACCCTACGCATAAATATTATTAAGAAGAGGTTGTCTAGATACTTTGACATATCTTCAAAACGACTTGCCCAATTTTATTGAAAAATATATAAATAGATAAGGAAGAAAATTAAAAACAAAATTTAATTCATAAAAGTTCGAAAGAGGCAAAAAGTAACCTTCGTTTTACGACCATCAAAAAATATATAAATATTATTTATATACTTTTGATTTTTATTTTTTGGTCAAAAATAACAGTTATTTTTAACTTTTATTATATCGAGCAAAAATAAAAGTTATTTTTTAACTTTTATTTTTTCGAGCAAAAATAGCTGTTATTTTTAACTTTTATTATATCGAGCAAAAATAAAAGTTAATTTTTGACTTTTATTTTTTCGAGCAGAAATAAAAGTTATTTTTGAACTTTTATTTTTTCGAGCGGAAATAAAAGTTATTTTTGTGTTTCCAACCCCAATTATGATTACAAAACTCAACTCCATTAATTTTTTAGCATATGTAAATTATTTTCACTGAAAAATTATCTTTGTTTGAAAAAATTTTTCAATAAATTTATCATGATTTCAAATAAAAATAACTTTTATTTCTGCTCGAAAAAATAAAAGTCAAAAAATAACTTTTATTTTTGCTCAAAAAAATAAAAATCAAAAAATAACTTTTATTCTTGCTTGAAAAAATAAAAGTCAAAAATAACGGTTATTTTTTATCGAAAAAATAAAAGTCAAAAAATAACTTTTATTTTCTGACTTTTACTATAAAAGTTATAACAGTTACGGTCCCTGATAAATAAGCATTTTATCAAACACTATAATATGTACATATAACACGGCATTTACACATGCAAGTGCAAGCTCAATACATTTATATTTTTTACTAACACAATCACACTTCTGCAAGTTGTAGGCTCACTGGCAAGCGATTTTGATTGCCAGTGATTTTTTTACTTGCATGTCAGAAGAATACGTATACACAACTTGTAACAAGTCACCTACGTGTGTAAACGTACTGTAAAGATGTTACACTCATTTCATTAGCACGTGTGTATACGTTAGCTTTCTATCATTTGCTGATCTTATTAATTAGTTGTTTCCGGATTAAAGTAAAAACGGTATACTCTATTTTTTATGGGACTTATCGAAAAGACCATACGGCAAATCAATGTTTGAGAGTGCAACATCTTTATAGTATAGAGTCTTCGGAAAAATTTTTTAATATTCTCTATAGAAAAACGGTTATAAAAAATCAATATCTAAAGAAAAAGTGTTATCAAAAATTTCCTATATATATAGGAAACTGAAACTGTTATAGGAAATTTTACTTTTTTATATAAAACTAGCTGACCCGGTCCGCGTTGCTGGCCCTAAGCAAACTTAAGATATAGATAGATGTTATTGGTGGTGCAATGTGGAAATTCCATTTTGCCACGCCTCTCCATAGACCGAAGATCAAAAAAGTGTCACCTGCCTGGATTTTCTGAAGATTCCCTGAAAATTTCATCAAAACATACTTAAACACATCCATTTATATATATATATATATATATATATATAGGAAGAAGATTTTGAAAATTTCCTATTTTTAAAGAAAATTTGTACAATATCCCATTTTATAGGTAATTTTTAAAATTTACGATTTTTAAGGAAATTTTGAAAATTTTCCATTATTCTAGGAAATTTGTAAAATTTCCAATTTTTATAAATTATTTTGAATACGTTAAAAAATATCGGACTATAAATTTCGTGGTTTTAAAAGTATAGGACAGGAATACGACATCTGTCAAACTAACCAACTCTTTTCAGTTGAAAGTCTGACATTGACGAAAATGGATCGCTTAAGTATCACACAACACATAAAAATGATCAAAACATACTACAAAAATTGTGATTCTGCAACAGCCACAGATCGTGCTTTAAGAGAAGATTATGGTTTACATTATCGTCCAACTGTGGAGAAATTTGAGGAGACTGGAGCGGTTACAAATATTGTAAGGGGTGTGCATCATCGTTTCACTCGTTCCGCTGAAATTATCGCTGTAAGTGAAAGTGTTGCAGAAGACCCAAATGTGTCGATTCCTCGTCGTTCTCAATACTATTAGGACTGTCTTACGGAACATTATTGCCTACACACAACTCGAGCGATTATGGCTTTATTGCAAGAGACATTTCCTGGCCGAGTAATTTCTCGTCGTGGCGATATCAACTGGCCACCAAGATCATGCGATTTGACACCATTAGATTTTTTGCGGGTCTACGCGAAAGCCCGTGTTTATGCAGATAAACCTTTAACTCTTGAGCACTTGGTCAAGTAATGGCTGAAATACCGCCCAATATCCAAACTTCGCGTGGTTGTCATTTAAATGATGTAGTGTTTCGCACATAATGATAACGTTTAAACTTTATAATAAAGAAAGAAATATCATGAAAAAAATTTTTACGTGTGTTTTATTTAGGTTTACTTTTGAAACCGCAAAATGGACAACCCTTTACAATAATATGTTAATTCGAAAATTTTAACACATTTTCACTACCAAGTTTTTTTATAATATTCGTGTCAGACTAAAATTTCTGTGCATGCGATGCTGTAGGGTACTTGACTTAAATAAACATTTAATATTATTTTGTTAATGTTGACAAATTGGATTTTGTTGTTACTTTTTATAGTTTATTTATTTATATTTATTTGCTGCTACATTTGTTATCAATGAAAAGTTTGCTGTTTTTTTTTTATAAAAATATTTTTGTAGATAGTTTTTATGACAATTAGGTATTTGTCTTTGTTGACATTTTCTGGTGTTTATTTGAATTTTTTTTTGAAACGTAATTATACCCGCTGTTTGGAATAGTCGAGTTGTTGACTTTTCACATAAGTACAAAAGTGCTTGAAGCTTACGAATGTTAGATTAAATTGTAAATATTTTTATTAAAAAAAACTATTTCAGTGGGTCAAAAACAAATCCATTAGATAGTTATAGAAATAAAAAATAAAAACATTGTTGTTGTTAATAAAATACGTAAAGAATCCATACGCTGCACAGTGGGGTGATTACAAACAAAAACAAATAATAATAATAACAATGCCGAATAATTAAAAATTGGTGTCTTTAATTCAAATAATTGTCAGCACTACTATCTTAAATTTCGAATTAAATTTTTTGGATGGTGATGGAAAATTATAGTTTCAAAACGAAATATTACTTATACTTTTTCTACCAAAAATATTCAGTAAAAATATTTCCTTCGAATAAAATTTTCTGAAACTAAAAGATCCCACTGTGCGCTATCAGTACCTTACTTAAGTCGATAAGAGTAATATATTGACGCCTCTATGTCTTTAGCAAATTATTGCAATAATATATAAACATAACTATTTTCACCAGCTTTTTATCATACTAATTACTTACAAATATTCTTATCAATTGTTTAGGTGAATTGCAGGTTTGTTCTAATTAATTCTAAATAAATAACTTTCTAAAGAAATTTTTAACAAAACAAAAAATTTTATCACAATCAGGGGTGTCATAGAAACCAATTTTATTGGTATTGGTTTTGAAAACGACAAAAAAATTAAATTGGTGTCATGAATTCCAATATTATTGTTCGAGCTACATTTTCTATTGGTTTTATGTATCACAGAAAATAATATTATTGGTTTAGTATTGGAAATAAACCAAGCAATTTACAGTTAACAGATTTCATTTCAAAATTGGTCTATCAATTTAAAACAAAGGCGTTACTGGCTAACTGGTGCCTTTTTCGATTTAAAGGTCCACTAAGAACAGATTTTTGAAAATTTGGCCCTATGGGGGATAAAAAAGGGAAAATTCAATAACGCTATAATTCCCAAACTTAAAACAATAGAACCAAAATTGAAATCGAGTTTGGATCAGTTACAAAAATAATAAAAAATAACAGTACAAGTGGTAAGTACTTTTCGAAAAAAGGGGAGAAAAAGAGAAAAAATATTTTTGGTACTTTTTAGCTTTAACTTTCAAATAAAAAGAGATGGGTAAATTGTTTACATAGCATTTTTTATCATGTAATAAGATAAAAACAAGTTTTGGTACTTTTTGTTTTTGGAATCAATTAACCGTATCGACAAACATAAAAAATATCAAAAATAGGGAAAATTGTAAGGCTAGAATATTCTTTGTGTGGAGGTAGGCACTGGCGAAGCAAATGCATATCAACTTAATTGTTTGCAATTTAAGTGTAAGTGACAATCGTCTTTTGATTGGCTGTGGTTTGTTTCTTCGTGTAGGTAGATTACATTTTTTCCAGTCCGCAATTCGGTCATTTCATGATGTTGAGCTTCATTTGTCCAAATAGCAGCATTTTCTTTATACCTATACCACAAACATCGCAAAAAACTGAAAGTTTTTCTTTAAATAATTTTCCTTAATAATTTTTATTTTATTTTTTATTTGATTTTTGATGTTTCAAAAAAAATCAAATAAAATAATAAACAATTGATTCGAACATTTTGTTTGATTTAAAACCAATAATAACAAAACCGACTTGGTTTCATGACACCAAATATAACCAGTATTGGTTTTCAAAACCGAGAAATTTTAAAACTGACTTGGTTTCTATGACACCCCTGAATTACTGCGAATGTGGGGGTATTAAACTGTTTATTTTTTGGGATTTCCTTAGAATTTTCTTGAACGTTAAATATAATTCATGGAAGTGCAATTGATCAAATAAACATATTTTCAAAAAATAAAAAAAAATATTGCGAACTGAAATGCAAAAGGGCGTAACTACACTTTTAGTTTTTTTAAAGGAGAATCAAAAAACATTATATATTTTAAACTACAAGAAACATTACATCCAAATTTTGGAATTGGGTCAACAAAGCATCCGCGAAAAAAAAATTTTGTAGATAGATGTATTTTGGTTTGCTTCATCATCTTCTGTTATCATTGGCACCCAGTGGAGCATAGGGCCTCAACCATCCTTTTATCGAACTCTATTGCGAGGTGTTAGGCATACTTCATTCCATGAATAGTTTGCTGCTTGCAACTCCGTATCTATTGACCTTCTCCACATTCCAGCAGGTACCAATACGACAGCCGCTTTCCTGTGGATTCCATTATTTGGCCTTCTTCAAAAAATTAAAAATTTTGTGTTAATTACGCTCTTTTGCATTTCAGATGACGATATGGAATATATGCTGGTAATTTGGTATAGTAACTTTTCTCTTAAATTGGATTTCAGTGGTTCACTCATAACAAGCTAAAAAAATAATTTGAAGAATGACATCAGCTGAACAAGGGTTTTTTGGTTAATGTCATTACTTGCATAAGCAGGGGAAGAGCTTTTGCACCTATTTTTTTGTTTAATTCACCTGTAAAAATCTAATAAAAACAAGTAAGAAAGTGTCATGGTCGTCAAGTTCGACCATGTGCTATCCTTCACCACTGTTATTTCTTTCTCTTGCATATTTGTTAAATTATGTCATCATACAAAAATTTTCTAATGACTTACATATATCTTTAGTTATATCCGTCCTTAAATATATATGGGCCTTATATGAGAGCTAGAGTCAAATGTGGACCGATTGTCTCGAAATGTTGCAATTTGATTATAGTTTATATAAAAATAATAAATAATAACAACAAATAAAAATAAATAAACAATTGTCATTATAAACAATTGTCATTATCTTCAGATTTACGAGCATTTTTGTGATTATCGTAGCATTTAGACACTTTTTACAGGAGTTTCTATGGGAGCTATGGTCTAATCTAGATCGATTTCAACGAAATTTTTCCTTCCAGCCTTCCAGATAGACGGGCGGACTGACATCGTTAAAACAATTTAGGAATATATTCTTTATCTATTGGTTACTAAAGGGTAGGTCTAATACCAATAATTATATGCGTTACTTACAACATAACAAACTTATAACATCCTTTCCATGTTGAAGGGTATAAAAAAGTGTCATAAAATTGTATTCTATGTAGAAAACTGTTATATATAAGTATTGTCTATAGTATATAAGTAATAATTTCTATAGAAAAACTGTCATACCAAAATTCTCTATAAAAATTACCACCTACAAATATTATCTGGTGTTCTTTATGTTCTTTAAATCTGTCATAAAACAACCTTTTCTATAGTAAAACTGGTACATAAAAGTATTTTTTCTATAGAAAAACTGTTATACAAAATTTTTCTCTTAAGGAAAACAGTTATACAAAAGTTTTTCCTACAGGAAAACTGTTATACAATGATATTCTCTAAAGGCAAGCTGTTATGTAAAAGTGTTCTCAATAAAAAACTGTTATACAAAATCATTATCTGAACAACTGTTATACAGTGGTATCTCTTTAGGAAAACTGTTATACACAAGTAATGTTATGAAAAAGTATAATCTAAAGAAAACTGTTATACAAAAGTATTCTCTATAGGAAAACTGTTATACAAAGATATTCTCTATAGGAAAACTTTTATGTAAAAGTGTTCTCTATAGAAAAACTGTTATACAAAATCATTTTATATATAACTATTATACAAGGGTATCACTACAGGAAATCTGTTATAAAAATTCATTATATTTAGAACAACTGTTATACAAGAGTATCTACACAATATAATAGCTGTTATAACAGAGTATAATCTAAAAGAAAACTCTTATAAGTATTCTCTATAGGAAAAGTGATACCTATAGAAAACTGTTTCAAAAGTCAAATTTAAAGGGTAAATGTTATAAAGGATAACTGAAAATTTATAAAAGATTCACTTTTGCAAGCTGTTATACCTAGATATTATCTATAGGAAAACTGTAAAGTAAAAGTGTTCTCTATAGAAAAACTGTTATACAAAATCATCATATATAGAACTGTAATAAAAGGGTTATACAAAATCATTCCCTATAGGAAAACTGTTATACACAAGTGTTATCTATAGAAAACTAAATTAATAAAGGATAATCTAAAGGGAACAAATTTTCAGAAAACTAAAAATTTCTATATCAAACTGTTTACTTAGATTATAAAGGGCAACTGTTATACAAAAATCTATGTTTATAGAAAATGTTCCTTTTTCGAAGGCAATATTGATAATTTCCCATTTTTATTGAAAATTTCAATGAAAAATTATTCCATCTCACCTTAAATGTTTAGTCATTGCTGGCATGAATACCCCTATTGTAACATTACTTTCCATTTGATTGTCATAAGTGTTTCTATTTTAAAATAAAACTGTTATAACAAAGTATAATTCTAACAGAAAACAGTCATACAATAGTATTCTCTATAGGAAATATGTTATACAAAATCATTCTCAATAGGAAAACTGTTATACGAAATTGTAATCTATAGAAAACGGTAACAAACCAATCTCAAGAAAAACTGTTATACAGAAGTATTCTCTATATCAAACTGTTATACGTATATTATAAAGGGAAACTGCTATACAAAAAAACTGTTATACAAAAATTTGCTATATTTATAGAAAATGTTCCTTTTTCAAAAAGAATATTAAAATTTTTGTATAAAATTTTTTTTTATGAAAAATTATTTCTTCTCACCTTAAATGTTTAGTCACTGCTGGCATGAATACCCCTATTGTAACGTTAATTTCCATTTAATTAACATAAATGTTTCTATTTTAAATTAAAACTCCATTAAAGTTGACAAATTTCATTATTTTTTTTAAATATTTATTTAATTTATTAATTAATTTATAATTTATATCACTTTGCTCTTAAATATAAGCCATAAAATTGATTATGGTATGTTTTTTACCATTTTTTCCTCAAATGTATAGATGAAATATATGATTTTTTTTTTAATATAAATGAATTTACAACATAAAAAGAAAATATGATTAATGTATTTTATGTAATTATGAATTTAATGAAATTCATTTACTAATTCGTTAACTAATTTTACGATGATTAAAATGTATATGAATTATTTATGCATGTATATATTTAAAGATATCTTGTAATGTATAATGTATATGATTTATTAAATTTAAATTTTTTATTAAAATAATTAAAATCTAAAATTAAAAAATCTATAAATATAATCATGTGTAAAATTTAAGTTTTGTTATATAATAATGAATGTATAATGTATATCATCATTATAATCTTGTATTTTCTTAGATTTCTTTTTAAGACGATTTTGTTTTTGTTTTGCAAGTCAAATAAATTTTCTTCTTGATTTTTGTATGAATTTTCTTTGTTTTTTAATTATTTGATATTTGTAATTTTTTTGTTAAAGTTTTTTAATTATTGTTTAAAGTATGAATGAAGTGGGTTTGGTTGATTGGTAGGTTGCACTTTATGTTTTTTAATTTATTGGTTGATTCATAATATTTTATTTATTTTTTAATTTTAAAAATATATTTTTTATCTTTATTTATTTAAGGGGATTTTCTTTTTTCTTTGTTTTAAATTTTTTAATTAATTTCAGCATAGAGAAAATAGTTTTTTTATATTTTAAATATTTCTTTTTTTAAGATTTAAATATAGTTCTAAGTTTTTTGTTAAATACAGTTTTTTGTTTGAAATTTTATAAACATTTATATATAGTTTATTTTTGTAAGCTTAAAATTATATTTTGAAAAAAGAGGATATAGGATTTTTGAAATCGTTTGTTTGTTATTTTTCATGTACATACTTATATAATTCAGTTTAGTTTATGCTTAGAATACCATGTTTTTAAGGTTTTTCAATTTTTACACCCTTATTCATAAACGCATTATAAAATTATTAAAGGCTTATTTTATGAATTTCGTATTCAAAATTTGCCCCCTTATTCGAAAACGAAAAAAAAATGGTATTGTAAACTTATAAATCAAATTGTCTATGAAAAATTCCTAAAATAAGCTTTTCCTAATGTTTTATGCTATTTATGAATAAGGGGGTTAATTAATTTATAAGCTTGTGATATATTTTTTTGTTTATAAATAAGGGGGTTTTTACTTTAACATTATTCAAAATAAATTTTCAAAAATTATAACATTTATTTAACTTTTTTTTATGGAAATTATTTTAGGAAAATGTTTAATGAATCATGAGGAATGTTTTGAAATAAGGGATTTCATATTCATAAATATTTGTAAATAAATTTTTTGAATTATTTTGGGAATTCATAAGATATCCTAACATCATATTGTCACAATACAACTGTTCAAACAAAAATTTTCTACTTTTATAGAATATTTCTCAAAAATTTTCTATTTTTATAAAAAAATTTTCAAAAATTTTCTATTTTTATATAGAAAATTTTTCAAAAATTTTCTATTTTTATATAGAAAATTTTTCAAAAATTTTCTATTTTTATATAGAAAATTTTTCAAAAATTTTCTATTTTTATATAGAAAATTTTTCAAAAATTTTCTATTTTTATATAGAAAATTTTTCAAAAATTTTCTATTTTTATATAGAAAATTTTTCAAAAATTTTCTATTTTTATATAGAAAATTTTTCAAAAATTTTCTATTTTTATATAGAAAATTTTTCAAAAATTTTCTATTTTTATATAGAAAATTTTTCAAAAATTTTCTATTTTTATATAGAAAATTTTTTCAAAAATTTTCTATTTTTATATAGAAAATTTTTCAAAAATTTTCTATTTTTATATAGAAAATTTTTCAAAAATTTTCTATTTTTATATAGAAAATTTTTCAAAAATTTTCTATTTTTATATAGAAAATTTTTCAAAAATTTTCTATTTTTATATAGAAAATTTTTCAAAAATTTTCTATTTTTATATAGAAAATTTTTCAAAAATTTTCTATTT
The DNA here is from genome assembly GCA_933228675.1 of Stomorhina lunata. Classification (NCBI taxonomy): domain Eukaryota; kingdom Metazoa; phylum Arthropoda; class Insecta; order Diptera; family Rhiniidae; genus Stomorhina; species Stomorhina lunata. Next base: position 95,183,025 of record OW121743.1, on the reverse strand, counting down.
TTATATAGAAAATTTTTCAAAAATTTTCTATTTTTATATAGAAAATTTTTCAAAAATTTTCTATTTTTATATAGAAAATTTTTCAAAAATTTTCTATTTTTATTTTTCAAAAATTTTCTATTTTTATATAGAAAATTTTTCAAAAATTTTCTATTTTTATATAGAAAATTTTTCAAAAATTTTCTATTTTTATATAGAAAATTTTTCAAAAATTTTCTATTTTTATATAGAAAATTTTTCAAAAATTTTCTATTTTTATATAGAAAATTTTTCAAAAATTTTCTATTTTTATATAGAAAATTTTTCAAAAATTTTCTATTTTTATATAGAAAATTTTTCAAAAATTTTCTATTTTTATATAGAAAATTTTTCAAAAATTTTCTATTTTTACATAGAAAATTTTTCAAAAATTTTCTATTTTTACATAGAAAATTTTTCAAAAATTTTCTATTTTTACATAGAAAATTTTTCAAAAATTTTCTATTTTTACATAGAAAATTTTTCAAAAAATTTCTATTTTTATAGAAAATTTTTCAAAAATTTTCTATTTTTAAAGAAAATTTTTCAAAAATTTTCTATTTTTAAAGAAAATTTTCTATTTTTATAGAAAATGTTTTCAAAATTTCCCATTTTTAAGTAAAAATTCTTAATTTCAATTGGAATTCGATCATTTTCAGAGAAATTTCAATTGTATAAAAATCTAAAACAAATTTTTAAAAACATAACATTATGACAATATGACTTGATAGGTCACCTTGTGAATACTAAAGTTGTATTAATTATAATTAATAACATTAACTGATAGTAAAATTTCAAATCAAAGTTAAAAAAAATTATTTTTATATATATATTTTTTTTAAATTTTCATGCAATTATCTAGTTGCAAATATTTTTGCTCAAGTTTTGCTATAAATTTTTTATATTAAAAAATTTCCTAGATGTTATTTTCAAAGAACCGTGCAATTTAGAGTCAAGTGCAAGATTTTCTAATTTGAAACTGCAATGATCAAAACAAAAACTAATACACTATAGACCACTGAGTTCATATGTGGATCGGTTAAATTTACACAAAAAAATTAAACGATAGGTGTACTTAAACCTTGTTCTCAAACCAATATTTCTGGGCGTTGCCAACATCACTTCAGTTCTAAAATTTCAAATATAATTTGATTCAAAATAATTAGGGAGATTCGCAACATTTCTAAATCTTTGAAATATTTTTGATTTTCAAACAAAATATAACTAATGACTCGATTGTGTATTGCAACTCAACTTTAATTGTGATGCCAATTGCCAAAATACATTATGTATGACAACTGATAAGCGATAACAGAACCTCAGTTGCCTTGTCAATTACACAGGTCTACAAAATAAAATTTTTTGTCAGCTGCATGAGATATTTTCACTGAATTATATATTTTAGAATGCGCTGGTTTCAAAAGTGATGTCTATTTTTCTTTCTGCAAATTCAAATACAAAAATTGATAAAAAGTACATATTTTTTCTCCAAAATCTACGATTTCAAATTGCAAATACGGTAAAATGTTTCATTATATCGACCTAAAGGTCGAAATCTATAAGAAAGCATTAAGTGACCTCATGCAGTTTTTTTTAGACCTGTGTTATTAATCATATTGTAGATGGCAATAAAAGTCAACTCTAGTTGCCAGTTATAGAATATTACAGCAACCGGGAATTTGTATTTGCTTTGAATTTTTTTTTTATAAAAAAGTGGACTAAATATATTTACATCCGAGAATGCCTGGAAACATTATTTTTGATATAAAACAAGTTTTTATTCTGTATTTCTTTATTTTTAAGGCAATCCAAATTTTACAAAGTTTTTGCTCAATTAATTGCACGACTTTCTTTAGAATAGTCGGCAACGTAGGTTGTGCAATAGAGTGGTTCCAAAAAAACTTGAGTGGGTGGGTCACTGACTTAGGATTAAAGATTATGTAAAAATAATTCTAATTATTTTTTTACTACGCCTACAAATACCGCCCTTTTGTCATTTTGTTAACTGTGTCGTCATCTTTAGTCCGATCATAACACTTTATATATCGTTGTTCAAGGCTCTGTAAGGGCTAAATTTCTCTCTTTGATAGTTTTTTACTACCACCACAATTTCTATTCATAATTTTTATAAATTCGATTCGTACCCTAATCAAATTGATTACAAATCTAGTTTTAAAAGTTATGACTATAAATTGACGTGATAGTAAAAAGCTATCAAAGAGAGAAATGTAGCCCTTACAGAGCCGCGAACACCGATATATAAAATGTTATGGTCGGACTTAAAATAGCGACACAGCGAACCAAATACTAAAAGGGCGATATTTGTAGGCATGGTAAACAAAATAAAAAAAAGTTTAGAATTATTTTAATATTACTTTTATTCTAGGGGGTGACTGATTTTTTTTTTTTTTATGAAAGCGAACCGCTCTACAATACATCTCTTTTTACTGGTTGTGTTGCCAGTAGACGAGGCAACTAAAATTCGGTTGTAATACATAATCGAGTCATAAAGATGTTTCGGAGCACTTACTAGAGATTATAAATTAAAAAATTCTAGATCTACAACAATTTAAATCAATTCAATAACAATTATTTATGGAGCTAAAAAAAATATACAGCAAAACTAAACTATTAGATATCCAACTGTTGTAAAATGTCCTTGTTACTATTGCAAATGTACTACCAAGAATGAAAATAATTCAGGGGTGTCATAGAAACCATAGTGTAATTATAACAAGTGACTGCAACTCGTCAGCTGTTTTTCAAAATTTGTTCTAGTTCAAAATTTGTTTAAGTTTTCTAATGTCAAATTATTGTTGTTATTCTGAGTTGTCGAATTGTTGTTTTAAATTTTGGCATTAAAAAACTTATTATCCAACAACAAAATCTATGTTGTTTTTGGCTTGTTGTATTTGTTGTAGCCATGCGTTAACCTGTATATATGAACCTTGATAGAAACCAAGTCAGTTTTTAAATTTCTCGATTTTGAAAACCAATACTGGTTATATTTGGTGTCATGAAACCAAGTCGGTTTTGTTATTATTGGTTTTAAATCAAACAAAATGTTCGAATCAATTGTTTATTATTTTATTTGAATTTTTTTTGAAACATCAAAAATCAAATAAAAAATAAAATAAAAATTATTAAAGAAAATTATTTGAAGAAAAACTTTCAGTTGTTTTTCGATGTTTGTGGTATAGGTATAAAGAAAACGCTGCTATTTGGACAAATGAAGCTTGTATACCCCAACGGATTGGAAAAAATGTAATCTACCTACACCAAGAAACAAACCACAGCCGATCAAAAGACGATTGTCACTTACATGCGATATTAATTAAATTGCAAACAAATATGTTGATATGCATTCGCTTCGCCAGTACCTCCACACAAAGAATATTCTAGCCTTACAATTTTCCCCATTTGGATATTTTTTATGTTTGTCGATACGGTTCATTGATTCCAAAGACAAAAAGTACCAAAACTTGTTTTTATCTTATTACATGATGAAAAATGCTATGTAAAATTTTCACCCATCTCTTTTTATTTGAAAATTAAAACTAAAAAGTACCAAAAATATTGTACTTCTCTTTTTCTCCCCTTTTTCGAAAAGTACTTACCACTTGTACTGTTATTTTTTGTTATTTTTGTAACTGTTCCAAACTCGATTTCAATTTTGGTTCTATTGTTTTTAGTTTGGGAATTATAGCGTTATTGAATTTTCCCTTTTTTATCCCCCATAGGGCAAATTTTCAAAAATCTGTTCTTAGTGGATCTTTAAATCGAAAAAGGCACCAGTTGGCCAGTAACGCCTTTGTTTTAAATTGATAGACCAATTTTGAAATGAAATCTGTTAACTGTAAATTGCTTGGTTTATTTCCAATACTAAACCAATAATATTATTTTCTGTGACACATAAAACCAATAGAAAATGTAGCTTGAACATTAATATTGGAATTCATGACATCAATTTAACCAATGAAATTGGTTTCTATGACACCCCTGATTATAAAAATATTTTTAAAATTAAATTTTAAATCTATCTAAAACTTTTTAAATTTGAATTATTTTTCATCTCTGTTAATTTTAGTTCACATGCGGCACAATTACAAGGTTTTCTCTTCGATATTCTTACGATATTCAATATTCTTTTATTTTCTACACCTTGGGCAGTATTTACTATTATCTTAAGTAGAATAAATATTTTCATTTAACTTCTTTAATTTCAAAAAAACCATAAATGTATATTAAATTTCACCGACAATTTGTATTTGTTAATAATAGCTCTATTAAACTTTTGCAAATATTTACTTTTGCTGAACTAACATTTTAATTTACTACAAAGTTGCAAGTAGAAAAAAAAACAAATAACTATTAAATTTGATTTTGATATCAAGTTTTCGCTGTAATACTTTAGTTTTTTTTTCAAAAAATTTTATTAAGCTCGTGTGATTTTTTTTGATATTACCAGCGAAAAAATCGGAAACAAAAAAAAGGTTAATTGAAAAATATATTAATAAAAACTTTTGATTTATTAAGGTATTATATAATAATAATTATGCAACATTAATATGTTTACTTTTGTTTATTATAGATTTTTTTTCAATAATTGCACGTTCTTTTTGTTTTTTGAAATGATTATTAGGTTTTTATATTCTAATACATTTTTTGTTGTTGTTTATAAATTAATTAAATTTTTTAAATATTTAACTAACATTTAGAGAACATTAAACAATTTAAAGTTCCTGGCAGTTATAATGCTTTATTCATTAAATTTTTGTTAGGCTTTGCTTTGCTATAATTTAAATTAAATTATTAAATCATTCTCTTTTTTTTAATGTTAAAATTTTCAATCGATTTTTTATAATTTAATCATAATAATTCAATCAAGGCTAAAACTATTTTAAGCAGTAGATTCAAGTTTTTTTGATTAGTTTTTTCTTTATTTAATGAAAATTAGTTTAATAGATTTTAACAGGCTGTTAAATAGAGTTTAAAATTTAAAATTTTTTATTAAAATTAACACAAAGTTTATAGTGCACTAGATTGCCAATGTATTAAAGTTATTTATTATCGTAATAAGTTGTTTTTGGAAACAAAATCTACTTCGATGTTCTCAGAAATTGAAGAAAATAACGATCTGTTTAGTTTTTGTCTTTCTTTTAGGTTAGCTCTAGTTTTCGAGATATAGCGTTATAAAAAATAAGTAAAAAAGTACTACAGTCGGTCAAACCTTCACCACTAAGGTCAAAGGTGTTCTTTTTTCTGTATAAAGACAAATATTTGCTAAATTTTGCCATCTTACAAACATTTTCCCAAAACTTTATATATTTAAGCTGTTTCCGTCATTTGGATTTATATGAGAGCTTAGGTCAAATGTGGACCGATTATCTCGAAATTTGGCAAATTTATTACAGTTTTCACAAGAATTATGTAAGCAAAAAATTAATTTAAAATTCTCATTATCTTCAGATTTACGAGCGTTTTAGTGATTTTTGTCTCATTTAGTTTTAAGAGAAGGTTTTGTATGGGAGCTATGTTGAAATGTGGACCGATTTCAACGAAATTTGGTACAGTGATTTTGGTTTATATAAGCAGTATTTGTTTTGAATTTCGTGAAAAAAAATATGGGTATGGTATGGCTAAAATATTAATTACGGGAAGTGGGACTTATGGGAGATAACATAAATAATGGGCCGATTTTGAAGAATTTCAATGGCCATGGTCCCACTCGCGGAAAAATTATCTATTCCAAATTTCATCAAATTATCTTAAAAATTGCGACCTGTTTTTGATGGTTTACATGGGGGTTCAACCAGGAAGCCAGCTGTCCAGCCAGACGGATTGACATCGCTAAATCAACTCAGAAAGTGATTCTAAACCTATTGGTATACTAAAAGATGGTTCTTAGACAAATATTTCTATGCGCTACATACATCACCACAAACAAATGAAAGAAATATTCGCGTAACTCGAAAACTGTTTATTTTCTTGAACTAAGTAAAAAAATTGAAGCTCGGCAACAAAAATTATCTTTCAGAAACACTAATTATTTTTTTAATCCGAGCTGCCATTTTGGAAATAAATTTTTTTGTTCGCAAAAAAAATTTTTGTTGAAAAATCAAAAAATTTCCAAAATTCATTATAAAAAAAATCAAAAATTCATTTAAAATTCCATAATCCAGTTATGCAGTTATTATTGTTGCCAAATTTCGATTCTTTTACTTAGTTCAAGAAAAAAACAGTTTTCGATTTACGGTAATATTTATTGGGCAACCTCTTCCATTTTTTATAATGCTATATCTCGAAAACTACAGCTAATCTAAAAAAAATGCACTCCCATTTGTCAGCAAAAAAGGTTTTCAAAATCGAGCACAGTGTAATTTTTTATAGGCATTTGCAAGACCCATTTTGAATATGCCTATTAAAAAAATAAATCGAAATGTAAAATTTTTGAAAAATCACAAAAATTTCCATTTTCAAAAATTCATTTAAAATTTCATAATCCAGTTATGCAGTTATTATTATTGCCATATATCGATTTTTCTACTTAGTACCTCTATTTTTTATAACGCTATATCTCGAAAACTAGAGCTAACCCAAGAAAACGGTTAGCACCACTGAATTCAGCATACTCGACTTATCTTTACCCACTGGTATCCCATTTGAAAGAATAGAAAGAACCTAAAGCGTTTGGACTTAGCAGGTGGATCTTTAAAGTTATCGACATTTGAAAGACGAAATTTTTCCTTGTATGTTTTCAAATTCTTGTTTATCTTTATCTCTTAAATACGGATTATAGTGTTGACAACAAAATATAAAAATAAAATTAATGGGCCCATGGAGGCCATTCTAAAACAACTATAACACTACAGTACAAATTTTGAAATTTTAAAATATTTCCATTAATCTTCAAAATTTGTTTATATTTTTTTATTTTAAAATTTAAAACGATTCATGAAAAAAACAATTAAAAATTTGTATTAAAATAATATGAGTTGTTCTACAAAAAGTCTATTATTTTTCAATTCCTCCAATGGTCTCACTTTTTTGATTTTTATGATGACAACGCTATAATTCATATTTGGGAGAAGTTGAAAGAATATGGTAGATATGCTTTTTGAGATATCCTTGAGTCAAGGATATAACTGTCATCCTTTGTTCTCCAATACATGATTCATGATTCTTAATTTAAAGAACACGAAACAACAGGACATGCGTTGAAATATGAACCTAGCTTCATATCAATCTGATGACAGTATCAAAACTTAGAGGCATATAAAGTGGGAATGTTTTGAAAAAAAATCTCGGAAAAAAACGAACTTTGAACCGTCATAATTTAAATTTTGAATAACTTTAAAAATTGTACGAACTAGGAGAACGTTTATACAAAATTTCATGAGAATTGGAGATGGTGTGGTTCAGTACGGGTTCGAAAATTTTTGATTTAACTCCTACACAGAAAAATGCAACTTTCAAAAGGCGATAACTCCAAAGTTACATCTACTAGCGCCAATCGCTTTTGGGGTTTGAATGCACTAGTCTAATGCTTTCATTTAGCATAGGATTTTTTTTTTTTTTAGAACCCAGACCATCACCCTCAAAATGTTTCTAAGTGTTATTAACAAAAATTGTAAGCCTTAAACCTAAATTAACAGCCAGTTTAAATCAATTTAAATTAACTAATTTTTCAATTTATGTATATCTTTTTTTAATTTTCCAATAAAAATTTGTTAATCATTTTTTTATAATTTTCTTAAAATTAAAGTTTAAGGTTAAACAAAAATTTCGTAAAAAACTTAGACTAAATATAGAAAGTATTGAAAAAATGAGATCAAAATTGGTTTACCGAAAAAAAAATATTTTTCACTAATATAAAATTTATTTAAGAAGACCAATTATAATTTTAAAATAATCACAATCAATTTTAATAAAAGGTAATTTCGTTTTTTATGCCAATAAAAATATAATAAAATGATATTAATGATCACAATAAATTTTGTATAAAACTTAATACTATATGAATTTTTCTTTAGGTTAAAAATCTTTTAATATTAGAACTGGAAAATTACAAAAATGTTTTAATGATAATATCCCGTTGAGAATCCGTTGCAAATAGTCTAGCATCAGAGCATTTGCAAATCGATATAGAAAATTAAAAAATTTTATATAATTACAATAGATATTTTTTGCAACGGATTGTGAACTGGGCTAATGATTTCTAATTTGATAGCAAAATATGCCAATATTTAAATATGTAGTTAAATTTGTAGGCTTATTGATCATATTACATTTTATGGAAAAAATTATTACTATGTCTGCATATCGCACCAGTTCCTCGAAAGCCAGTCAACTCAAAATTTTTTAAAAAGGTTTTTCAACAATTTTGGGACATCAAACATTTAATTGAAAAGTGTTACTGTAGTGTATTGCACTAAGATCCCAATTTATTACAATTATTTATTATTGCAATAAATAGATTTTTGATAAAGCCAAAAAATGTTGGTTGGGAAACCTTTCCTCGACGCGTTTCGATGGTTGGTTAGGCCATCTCTTCATGAGGATTATCCCTAATTCTAGACAGAGCGAAAACCACACTTGTATGTTTTTTGTGGGACAGAATAAATAAGAATTATTTTGTCCAACAATTATCAATATAAGCTTTTGCTGTAAAAATCTTACATCATTTCCTCAATAATTTCGAAAAAAAGTAAAGCTTTATACCTTTTCTTAGTATAAAAGTAGTAGTAAAATAAAAAACTTTTTTGTATATAGTGAAAATTTTAAATTTTGAGTTGGCTCACTTTCGAGGTGCTAGTGCAATATATTAAATAGTTTGGAATCTACAAATGTATGGACCATGACACTTTCTTTTTTTTACAGATAATAAGAATTTCATTTTAAACTAAAGTTATAATTTCTTTAATAAACATTTAAAATAAGCTTAAGCTGTTTCTCTTTTAACCTTAAACTTTAATTTATTTCTTTCTTTTTTATAATTTTCAATACCAATTACTCGTTTTAAATCATTGACATTTACATTTTTTTAACATTTCATTAACTGCCTCGCAAGCAGTTTTTTTCCAATTTAGCTTTTTGTTATATTTTTAGCATATTTTACATTTTTTGCCATTTTTGTGATTGCAAAAAGAAATACATTAGTGGGAGTCTTTCTTGAAATAAGTACAATTTTTACTTTCAATTTTCTTCAGTTTTTGCTAATTTTTATTTTATCTTCTGTTCATTCAAAAACATATGTTTTCAACTAAGGGGAAAGTGTTTAATAACAAAATTTAAAAAATAATAATAAACTGCTTGCAAATGTATTCTTTTATTAAAAAAACTGTAGTTTATCTCTATAATATTTATCTTTCTCATTAACATGTTTTTTTAAGTGAAAAAACCAGGGGGTTTACTAAGTATCTCGATTTGAATGAAAATATTTTTGAAAAACAATAGGTCAGTTCCATGTCAAACAGTCTAGCTTCGTAGCATTTGCAAATTGATATAGCATATAAAAAAAGTTCTATATTCTGGCATGTCTAAATTGTTGGAAATAGAAAACAATCCGGTCGAAATGGTTTTAGGTTCTATAGATTCCGAAAAATTGTAAATGCTCTAAAACAGTACAAAACAAGATTTTTTTTAAAATGTTTATCAAAAATTTTGGGACATCAAACATTTAATTAAAATGTTTACTGTAGTGTATTGCACTAAGATCCCAATTTATTACAATTATTTATTATTGTAATAAACAGTTTTTTGATAAAACTAAAGACTTTTTTAATTAAAATCCGTAGCTCTATCTTTTTTCTAACAAATATAATTGAATTATTAAAAAATATATTGAATAAACTAAGAAAAACATACAAATTCGAATATACTATGAAATTAAAAGTGGTTTCATTACAAAAAAAAATTTTCGTTTTACTTTTTCATAGTAGCAAAATACGGAATCCATTCTTCTTCCGAATGGAATTGAGTTCTATGTATATCGATTTGCAAATGCTACCATGCTAGACTATTTGTAGCGGACTAAGTATACAAATTCGAAAAATTCTATAGATAGGAAATTACTCCTTAAATTCTAGAAACTATAAGAATTTTTTTCATATTTTTCAAAATTTTTCTTTTCTCAAACTATTTTCAGTTTTTTCTTTTGTTAATTATATATTTCTTTGATTATTAATAAATTTATTATAAAGTTCCTTGTTTTTTAAAACTTATGTAAAGGATTTGAGTTTTGTGTTTTGAAATGTTTTGATTGTATGTGTTTTTATAGAGATATCTAGAGAGAAAAATAGGAATAAAGTTAAAAAATCCGGGAGTATATATAGTTTTTTGCAAAAGAAACCTGTTTAACATTTAAGAGAAGCTAAAAGAAAATTGAACACCAAAAAAGGAACATTCAGTGAGTTGTTGTAATTGTAACTGCGATATTGTTGGTAATATTGCAGAAGTGGCAGTCCTTGGTCGTAATCCGAGTCGTTCCGATACGAAGAACCAACTGCCGTGGGAACGACAATGAGTGAGTACTCAGCTGTACTTATATGAACACCTAACTCTGATTGAGAACATTTCCAATATTGAAAAAATGAGATAGAAAATCACATGAAACGTTTAAACACTTTTCAAATCAAAAAAAGATTTAAATCAAACTTTCATATGAGAGAGATTAGAGTAAGAGCGGGTAATGTGGTATAGCTACTTTTCTCTTAAACTGGCATAAGAACCAGGCCTGCCAGATTTGCCGATTTATCGGCGTTTTGGCGATTTTTGACCTGAAAAATTATAAAGTGACGATATGCAGATTTATGTTAGAAAATTTGAGATTTTATCGAAAACCAACCTAACTTCAAAATTTGAAAATGTTAAAAAACATATGTAACAAATCAGAGATTAAATCCGATATAAGTTTGGAATTAACAGATTCCAAATTTAGGAACGAACAAAAAAATTTAATAAAAAATTGTACTAAATTTTTCTACTGAAACATTTTCAATATAAATTTTTTTCTACAGAAGCATTTTCCATTTAAAATTTTTAATTTTTAATTTAAATTTTTTCTGTAGAGAAATTTTCAAAAAAAATTTCTTCTATCGAAAATTTTCCTATAAATCTTTTTGTAAAGAAGAATTTTTTATATATAATTTTTTGAATAGAAAAATTTAGCATATACAATTTTTTGTATAGAAAAATTTTCCATATATTTCGTATTTTTTGTATAGAAAATTTTACGTGTGTACCTCTATTTTTTTATATCAAAATTTAAGAAAACTAATGTGGCACATTTTAACACATTACCAACATGTGGTGTACCACATTAACTACACATTGTTTAAAATCACTTTTATTGAGATTTGAAATTATTTCTCAAGTGTATCAGAAAATGTGGTTTTAGTATTTTTTTCAAATGGTTCAGAGGAAGCACAACACGTTTATAATGTGGAAAACAAATTTTATATACCACATTAGCCACACTTCTTCTAGTATATTTAGTAAAGGCAATTGAATCAATTGAACACAATTTGAAAACTATATGCCACGGAATGTGTAACCGATTTTTAACTCATAATTTAAAATATGATAATTTTTGAACTGAAACTTTGAAATATGTGTGATCTCTAATTACATACATTTTTAAATATGTATATTCCGGAGGTGAAGAGCCTGATTTCAGCACTCGATTTATAGAAAATTGCAATGTATACATTAAGGTGGACTAAAATATGTACATATTCTTCCTTCTACCAATATATGTCGTGTCTACCAATATGTGTCGTACTATATCTTCAATCTATCCATTGAAGGTAAAGCCTTAAAAAAAATAAAAATCTTCTTTAGAAATTACCGTACAATAGGCAGGATCGGGAAGACGTTGTTCAGCACCCCACACAATTGATTGTAGCGTATCTTAAGTAGAATTTGAGGTATAGTCTTCGAACTATGTAAAATCTACCATATTTCAAACTTATCGAGTTTGGTAAGGATCGAAGCAGCTTTCCGTGTAAAAAATATTAATTTCCTATAAACTTAATTTGAGATGAGATAGGTTAGGAAAAATAATGATAGGATTGAAGCTGCAGATCTTTGTCCCTCAAGGAATAAAAAATAAGCATGGTAGAGTATTTTTAAGCTATTGAAGATAAGGCTTCTTAAATTGACTATCAAGCAAAAGAGAAAACCGTCGAAAACAGGGGGCTACGTGGTTCAAAATATGTAGAAAGTTTATTATCTGTTTATTTTTAAGTTACAAAATTGATTTACTGAAATCATATAAGAAATAATTAGAGTATTCACAAGGTCTCTTATCTAGTCATATATTCAATTTTGAATTGCAAATCAAAAATGTTTGAAACCAATGAGAAAAAATTGTATTATTTTATGTTTTTTTTTTTACTTGAAAGTTAAAACAAAAATGTTTAAATTATGACGTATGACTAGATAAAAGACCTTGCGAATACCCTAAATACATTTTATTAAATGCTTTCATGATTCAAAAATTGTTATCCTAAAAGTATACAATAAAAATTTTCTTCTAATTTATTTTATTTTGATTCGAATCGATTGTGGGAATCAAATGAAGATTGAATAATTGATTGCAAAGGCAGGACTAATCACAGAGCCTTAATGCAAATATTAAATCTTTGGAAAAATGAAAAAGACTTTAAAATCCTTTTCTTCGATAAATTCTGTGGCTTGGTGATAAAAGGGCCAATGTCAATTTCTTGACGTTTTGAGTTAATCATTGTATTCGATTTCCTTCTTTACCCTCCTCTTTTATTTGGTTATAACTTCTAATCTTTAACTTTACTCAGAACAGATCTATAAGAGTTTCCTGGCAATGTTATTATAAAATTATATGGAAAGTAAAAACTTTAAACGAAATTTTCTTATAACTATTTCTTTTTGACATTGGCCCTTTTAGCACCAAGCCACAGAATTATCTTCAATAGAAATACTTAATCAGCCACATTAAATTCAGAGAATTTTCGATGCAAATTTGCCTGCAGGTTACAGATAACTCAATGCAGAGCTCTGGTAGCTACATACAAAAAGGTTTAAGTAGCAATTAAGGAGTTATCAATCTCTTTTATCAGTTTAATTAGAAAAATAGTCAATTTTGGGGCCAAACAAAATAAGCAAAAAATAATAAATCAATTGTCTGTTTTAGTCAAACTTATCGCAAAAATCAATAAAGGTTCCTTTGCAAAAATCATTAACTAGCCCAGAAACAGATAACAAAGATAAAAAGTACAATATTTAAAAAAAAATGAAAAACCTAAATAAATGACATTTCTTTAGAAGTAAAAAAAAAATAGGATTAAAATTAAAATGAACTGCTTTTTAAAACACAATTAAAATTACATTTATTGCAAAAGTATAAAATAAAACTAAAATCGTTATAAAGTTAAGAATGAATCAATTTAAAAAAAAAAAGTGTTGAAGAAAATGTAAAAGTGAAAAATTGTTGCAGAGAAAATGTATTTCATTTTAAATTTAAAGGAAATTTTGAGAGTTTCCTTTAAAAGCTTTTCTTTTTAAATTGGAAAAACTAAAAAGAAGAGCTTTATAAAGCCAGCCATTTTTTATACGATACAAAAAATATTCCAACTTTTTATATTTATAGTTTTAGACTTTTAATATATTTTTAGCAGAAATTTTGGTCCAAAGATTTTCGAAAACAAATATTTAATGGCTGCTTGTTTCAAGGGAGTTTTAGAGGCAGAGTGTTTAGAGTTTTCAAAAAGAATAAACTTATTTCAAAAAAAAAAAATTGTTTAAGTTTTAAAACTTTTTCTTTGAAAATGAATGTGTTTTGTTTGTTTTATATGTTTGATTTGTGTAATTCTTTAGGTGGGTGATGTTGTTTTCTTATTTTTTTGTTTAATTTGTTAACTAATTAATGAGAAACTAATATTTCTTAATTGTTAATGCTTTTCCATTATTAATTAAAAATTAACTAGAAATGTTTTCTATACATTTGTTGTTAATTAAATTGTTGCTACTTATAAAATACTCGTTTTAATATGTAAATATATAAAGTAGTAAAGCACACACAAATATACATATACACACACACACATACAAACTTATACGATCTTAAATCAAACCTCTTGCTAATGAACTCCAGCAACATTTCTGATTCTGGCCCAGATGATGTATCTCCTCTATCCTCTGTAATGCATTTTGTTCTTGTGCTTTTACTCTTCTAGTTGATCAGACTTATGAGAAGGTTCCAAGCTAATTTTATATAAAGAATAAAATAAAATGTATTTTATTTTGAAATGTTGTTGCTTTTAATGCTGTTTTGATGATGATGTTGTTGTTGTTGTTTTATTTTAGATTATAAACTAAACTCCCAGCCACTACATCTCCCTTAAAGACCGCGACCGACCGTTTTATCAGAAAAAAAATTGTATATTTTTTTCTATTATTTTGTTTTGTATATCTTATCACGTCTCAATAGCTCAGTGTATTGTAGCAGTAGTGTAATAGTTTTCAAGCCCATTTTCATCTTAAAGTATCAAACTTTATTTTGATTCTTGTTTTTCCACCTATAGCTCCATTCAATCCCAGCCATTTTCCTTAATCATATGGGCTAATTCTATTATATATTTACCCTCTTTATATTTTTGACTTGATTCGTAGGCATGTTCGTATTTCCAGCCCAATGGCGTTTTGCAGCATTCACAATAGATATCGGCCACTGCGTGTAGGCCGGTTAGTAGGACTCTTTCTTCTGTCTGACCACAGGCCACATTAACGACAGAATTAAAGAGGTAGGCGGGGCCTTGACTGCCCTGAAATGATTTTGAGATAAGCTCATCGTGTGAGGCCAAATGAGCGCGACAGTGAACACATGAGTAGGTCCGATTGGTGGACGGTAAATATGATTGAAATGTTTTGACCATTTTAGTTTTGTGTCGGCTAGGCTAAAGCAGCTGATGGTTAGTTGTTGAGATTTAAAGCTGAAAGAAGATAAAAGTTAGTAAGTTCTCAAAAACAATATTATGTGATCTGGTCACTCTAAAGGCCTTTTTAATAGAAAATCTGACTAGATTTCTTTAAAAAATTTGATGTCTTTCTACAAAAAGTTCATATTTTATTAGAAAGTCCTGCTTTGCTCCTCAAAGGTGCCAGAATTTCATTTGTGCCACCCTTTAGAGTGACCTAAGTTAATATTGTGACTCTTTTGGCAGTTTTACATATTAAATTTGGTAACGCTCTTAAAGTTGACAAATTTGTTTAGTTAAAAATATAAATTTTTCAGAAAAACTTTTTTCTTTCAACAATTTTCGGTATTTCATTCAAATTTTGGCTTAAAGTTTTTTTAGAAAAAAAAACTTATTTTTTTTTTAAATGTCTGCAATTTTTATAATTTTCGGTTCAAACTTTGTTTAAAAAAATTTTAGGTTCACATTTTTTTCCGGTCCCAAAATTTTTTTTTTTTAATGTTCAATTGGTTTTTGGTTTACAAATTTGTATTTTGAAAATTCTTCTATTAGGTTTATATCAAATATTTTTACTTCTAAACATTTGAAAATATTTCAAATAAAATGAAAACCTTTATAAACATTTTAATAATAAAACTTTTCTATATACATTTTTTATACCAAAAATTTTCTATCAAAATTTTGAAACCAAAAAGTTTTCTTTTTTAAACTGAAAAATTTTCTATAAAATTTTTAAAACGAAAAATTTTCTATAAAATTTTTCAAACCGAAAAAAATAAATTATTTATACAATTTTTTAAACCGAAAAAAAATCTTTCTTTATTTTTTAAGACGAAAAATTTCTAGAAATTTTTTTTAACCTAAAAATATTCTACAAAATTTTTTAAACCGAAAAATTTTCTATATCAAATTGTAAAACCGAAAAATGTTCTATTTATAAATTTTAAAACGAAAAATTTTCTATAATTGTTTAACCGAAAAATATTCTATAAAATTTTCTTTAACCGAAATATTTTATAAAAGAAAAAAATTCTATAAAATTTTTAAAACGAAAAGTTTTCTATAAAATTTTTAAACCGTAAAATTTTCTATAAATTTTTTCAAACTGAAAAAAAATCTATTAAATTTTTTAAACTGAAAAAAATTTCTATACAATTTTTGAAACCGAAAAATTTTCTATAAAATTTTTACACCCTTAAATTTTCTATAAATATGTTTAAACCCTTAAATTTTCTATACAAATTTTTAAACCGAAAAACTTTATATAAAATTTTTAAACCGAAAATTTTTTTATAAAATTTTTAAACCGAAAAAATTTTTATAAAATTTTTAAACCGAAAAAATTTTTATAAAATTTTTAAACCGAAAAATTTTCTATTAACACTTTTAAACCGAAAAGTTTTCTATAAAAATGTTTATACCGAAAAATTTTCTATAAAAACTTTAAAACCGAAAAATTTTCTATAAAAATTTTTAAATCGAAAAATTTTCCATAGAAATTTTAAAATTTAAAATTTTTTTAAAGAAATTTTTAAAACCAAAACTTCGCTACGAAATTTTTAAGCCGAAAAATTTTCTGTAAAATTTTTTAAACTGAAAACTTGTCTATAAAATTTTTTAAACCGAAAAATTTTCTATAAAATTTTTAAGCCAAAAAATTTTCTGTAAAAATATTCACACCGAAAAATTTTCTATAATTTTTAAATTTTAAACCAAAAAGAATAATATATTTCTAACCTCTTAAACAATAAAGTCAATTGTAAAAACTAGTAATATTATAGAAATACAAATAAATAAATAAATAAAAAAAAATAAACCAAAAATTTTAAACGAAAAAATTTTTAAACCGAAAAATTTTCTATAAAAATTTTTTATTATAAAAATTTTTTAACCGAAAAATTTTCTATAAAAATTTTTAGATCGAATTTTTTTCTACAAAATTTTTAAATCGAAAAATTTGCCATAAAATTTTTTAAAAAGAAAAATCTCTATAAAATTTTCAAACCGAAAAATTAGTTATAAAATTTTTAAACCGAAAAATTTTCTATAAAATTTTAAAACCGAAAATTTTTCGGTAAAATTTTTAAACCAAAAAATTTTCTACAAAATTTTTAATCCGAAGAACTTTCAGTAAAAAAACTCAAAAGTTTCTATAAAAGTTTTTAACCGAAAAAGTTTCTATAAAATTTTTAAATTTTCTTCAATATCAAAAATTTTATAAAATATTCAAATAGAAGTAAATTTATCATTATTTCATACTCACTCTTTTGTTAGATCAATAACAAATTAAATTTTCCTGCACTTTAGCAAATTGAAATTTTTAGCACGTTAAAAATTTTACAAAATCTGAAAAGGAAATAACAAAATATCAATAAAGTGTTAAAGACATGTTTAATAAATAAATATTTAGAAAAATTATATGATTTAAATAAAAGCGTTAATTGCAGTAAAAACACTCACATTTCATTGTTTGTAAAAAAGAAACATTTGAAAAAGAAAATTTTATTTAAAACCAATTTAGCACTTGCACTAGTTTTTAAAATAAGCAACAATTTAATTTGTATGTGGGCCTTTAAAGCTCTTAGACAATTTCTTGTAAAATGTAAATGATTTAAAACAAAAACTTCCGCGCAAAAATAATTAGAGCAAAAACCAATCATTGACTGGAAATTTTTTTTTTTTTCAATACGATATGAAAAAATAAATTTATAAATTAAAAAAAATCCGCACGAGAATTAAGTAAACTGATGATAGATACAAACAAACAAAATAAAAATATGGTTTGTTATTTCTTGAAAATTTATTTTTTGTAATAACGATCACTTTTTCTTTAATTCAGATTCACTTTGCAGACTTCGACTTCGAAATGGCGAGACGTTAGACTAAATACTAGAAACTCAGATGGTAGACTAAAGGTATTTTTTTCAGTTGTTTGTTTGGTTTGGTTTTAGGTGAGTGAATTGCAAGCAGCAACAAATCGTAATGTTTTGTAGATATTCCAAAACAGACAATAACAGCAGCAGCGTCAGAGGCAATCAATTCAGTTCAGTTGTTCGTTCGTTCGTTCAGTTACTTAGAGACAGATTGTATTTAGCAGATACGAGTAGAATAGGCAGGTATTGAAGATATATTTTTGTCTTTATACAAAAACATACATGACAACTCTCATATGTAGTACTTCGACCAATATTTATGAAACGGTAATGAATTCTCTATATTTAAATAAAGTACGTCTATGTATGGTATAGAAAAGATCTTTAATGAAAGTTTATTGATTTTTGTAAAGCTTGTGAACGAACAAATTTTAGCATTTGCAAAAAATTATTGATAAAATCTGATTACTATGCAAACGATTTTGAAATAAATCTGGACACTGTATTGAGCCACAAAAGATTAACTTCAACATTTTGTCACTCTTCGGTATAAAAATTTCATATAGAAAATTTTCAGTTTGAAAATTTTATATACAAAATTTTACAGTATAAAAATTTTATATAGAAAATTTTACGGTTTAAAATTTTCATGTAAAAAATTTTCGGCATCGAAATTTAAATAGAAATTTTTAGGTTTAAAAATTTTCTATAGAAACTTTTTCGGTATCAAAATTTAAATAAAAATTTTTACGTTTACACAAATTTTTCATAGAAATTTTTTCGAACAAAAATTTTTTATAGGAAATTTTTCGAATAAAAATTTTTTATAGAAAATTTTTTAGAGAAATTCTTTGATACAAAAATATATAGAAATTTTTTTCCGTATAAATATTTTATATAGAAACGTTTTCGGTATAAAAATTGTATATAGAAAATTTTCGGTATAAAAATTTTTTGTGGAAACTTTTCAAATAAAAATTTTATTCGTAAATTTTTTGGTATAAAGTATAAAATTTTTTATAGAAATTTTTCGGTTTAATACAAAATTTATATACAAAATTTTAAACAGAAAATTCTTCAGTTTTAAAATTTTATATTAAAAATTTTTCGGTTAAAAAATTTTATATAGAAAATTTTAAAGATAAACATTTTATATAGAAAATTTTTAGGCATAAAAATTTCATACAGAAAATTTTTCGGTAAAAAATTTTTTTATAGAAATTTTACTTTTTTTTATTTTTATTTAATTTTTTTATAAAAACTTTTCGAATAAAAATTTTATAAGTAAATTTTTTATAGAATATTTTTCGGCTAAAAAATTTTATATATAAAATATTTTGGTTAAAAAATTTTAAATAGAAAATTTTTCGGTTTCAAAATTTTATATAGAAAATTTTTCGGTTTCAAAATTTTATACAGAAAATTTTTCGGTTTCAAAATTTTATACAAAAAATTTTTCGGTATAAAATTTTTCGGTGAAAAAATTTTATTAGAAAATTTTCGGTTTCAAAATTTTATACAGAAAATTTTTCGGTATAAAAATTTTATATAGAAAAACTTTCGATATAAAAATTTTACACAGAAAATTTTACGGTATAAAAATTTTATAAAGAAAATTTTTCGCTATAAAAATTTTGTATAGAAAATTTTTTGGTATAAAAATTTTATATAGAAAATTTTTCGGTATAAAAATTTTATATAGAAAATTTTCGGTATAAAAATTTTATATAGAAAATTTTCGGTATAAAAATTTTATATAGAAAAATTATTAGTACAAAAATTTTATATAGAAAATTTTTCGGTATAAAAATTGTATACAAATTTTATATAGAAAACTTGTCAGTATACAAATTTTATATAGAAAATTTTCGGTAAAAAATTTTATATAGAAAAATTTTTGGTATAAAAATTTTCTATAGAAATTTTTTCGGTATAAAAATTTTATATAGAAAATTTTTCGGTATAAAAATTTTATATAGAAAATATTTCGGTATAAAAATTGTATACAAATTTTATATAGAAAACTTGTCAGTATACAAATTTTATATAGAAAAATTTCGGTAAAAAATTTTATATAGAAAAATTTTTGGTATAAAAATTTTATATAGAAAATTTTTCGGTATAAAAATTGTATACAAATTTTATATAGAAAACTTGTCAGTATACAAATTTTATATAGAAAATTTTCGGTAAAAAATTTTATATAGAAAAATTTTTGGTATAAAAATTTTATATAGAAAATTTTTCGGTATAAAAATTTTGTATAGAAAATTTTTCGGTTTAAAAATTTTATATAGAAAATTTTTCGGTTTAAAAATTTTATCTAGAATATTTTTCGGTTTAAAAATTTTATATAGAAAATTTTCAAGTATAAAAATTTTATATAGAAAATTTTTCGGCATAACAATTTTATATAGAAAATTTTTCGGTAAAAAATTTTTTTATAGAAATTTTACTTTTTTTTATTTTTATTTTATTTTTTTATAGAAACTTTTCGAATAAAAATTTTATAAGTAAATTTTTTATAGAATATTTTTCGGCTAAAAAATTATTAGTACAAAAATTTTATATAGAAAATTTTTCGGTATAAAAATTTTATATAGAAAATTTTTCGGTATAAAAATTGTATACAAATTTTATATAAAAAACTTGTCAGTATACAAATTTTATATAGAAAATTTTCGGTAAAAAATTTTATATAGAAAAATTTTTGGTATAAAAATTTTATATAGAAAATTTTTCGGTATAAAAATTTTGTATAGAAAATTTTTCGGTTTAAAAATTTTATATAGAAAATTTTTCGGTTTAAAAATTTTATATAGAAAATTTTTCGGTTTAAAAATTTTATATAGAAAATTTTTCGGTTTAAAAATTTTATATAGAAAATTTTCGGTTTAAAATTTTATATAGAAAATTTTCGGTTTAAAAATTTTATAAACAACATTTTTCGGTTTAAAAATTTTCGGTACACAAATTTTAATAGAAAATAAAATTCGATACAAAAATTTTATATAGAAAATTTTATATACAAAATTTTTCGTTATAAAAATTTTATATAAAAAATTTTTCGGTTTAAAAATTTTATATAGAAAATTTTTCGGTACACAAATTTTAACAAAAAATAAAATTCGATATAAAAATTTTATATAGAAAATTTTTTGCTAAAAAAATTTGATATAGAAAATGTTTCGGTATAAAAATTTTATATAGAAAATTTTTTGTTAAAAAAATTTGATATAGAAAATGTTTCGGTATAAAAATTTGATATAGAAAATTGTTCGGTTTAAAAAATGTTATGTAGAAAATTCTTCGGTTTAAAAATTAAAATTTTTCCGTAAAAAATTTTTTTGATTTCAAAATTTTTCGATTTCAAAATTTTTCGGTATACAAAATTTTATAGAATTTTTTCGGTATAAAAAACTTGATAGAAATTTTTTCGGTAAAAAAATTTTTCAATATAATTTTTTTTTAGAAAATTGGGCACAAAAAGTTTTTTAGAAAATTGTTCGGCATAAAAAAATTTATACAAAACTTTTTCCGTCAAAAACATTGTATAGAATATTTTTCGGTATAAAAATTTTTTGTATTAAATTTTTTTTATTCATTCAACAAATCTGGTTAATATAGAGCGACACAAAATTTCCTAAAAAATCTCATTACCGAACAGAAATTTTAAGAAAATTTTTTAAAAATCTAAAAAGAATATTCGTTTACAAGCTTTACTACATCTAGTATATTTAGTTAAATTCATGCACACGCTTACACACACCTCAAATTAAAGCGACAGTCGTTGTAGCAGCAGCAGCAATACGTTGTCCAAAGTTGAGTTGATGAAACCAGCAACAGCTGTTTTTAGCACGTTTTTTGTTGTTTGTATTATTTATTTAACTTTATTACGTTGAAATGTTTATTTTTTTTTTAATAAAACTTTTGTTGTTGTTGCTGTTATCGACGACGCTGTAGTTGTCGTTGTTGTTGTTTCTTTAGATTGGACGTCCGACTGACTTTTTAAATGGCAGCAATATGTTGTTGTCTATATTACTCACAATCAGTTGATGATATACTATTAACTTTGTAGTAGTTGTAGTTGTTGCTATTGTTTGATATTCTCTATAGATGTATGTATATATAAAAAAGAATATACAAATTGCGATAATTGTTGTTAATTTTGTTGTTGTAGTTGCTTTTGAGAATTTGTGTTCGTCTGGTCTTTAGCAAAACTGCACCCACTCCGGTTGAATTCTCTATTGTCTAAACAAAGTTGTCGATGTTAAAACTCTAGTTCATTTTCTTTGTCCAGGCGGCGGCAGCAGCAGCAATTTTTTTTTACTTTCTGTTCCGAAATGAACCATTAATTTTAACAAGAATTTTGAATTCTGTTAAACCATCAACCAATAAGCGAGAGCTATAAATATAAAAAATAAACTGTTTTATTTACCTCCTGCTTTGGACTAAAATAGACTAAAAAAGATTGTATAAATTTGTTAATTTTTTCAAGAAATTGCATTATTACACCATTTCCAAGTGTATTAGAACTTGTAAAGTAACAATGATTTACTTAGTCTAGTCATTCCTGCGACTTAAAGAGCTACAGCCTTGATGAAGAACTCATTATTAAGGGCGACTAAAATTGAGCGATATACGATTTTCTTTAATCCCAAAAGCAAATCTTATAACTTATAATTGTAACAAAAGAATCTGGTCACTCTAACGAACGTCAAATGACTTAAAGAAATCTGATTACTATTAAGATGATATTCTTAAGAAATTTGGTTATACCAAAAAGCGAGCTACACAAAAAGACCTTAAGTACAATAAAGTACTGTGGGTGATGTGGTATATTATATGCTTTAACCCTCCATATAATGTCGGATCCATTGCAGAAAAATACTAAGCCCTAAGATATTTATATATTTAAAAATTTGTATTACGATCAAATTGGACTGCGAAAAAAAATATTGGAAAATATAATTAGAGCTTTTCAAAAAAATCCATCATGGAAAAATAAATTTGATAGTTGACCCTGGAACTGTTTTAAATGACATTAAACGGTATAAGGAAGACTCCTTCATTGCTTGGGTCTTCCTGGTTCAGGAAGTAGAAAAGAGCCAAGGAATATAAGGCAAAAGAAGTCAAGCAACTCGTTCAAAGAGCTCCTTACAGTTCGATCAGAAAAGCAGCTTGTATATTGGAATGCTTTAATAGTTTTGTATACACCAGGGGCCGAAAATAACTGTCAAATTTTCATAAAATGCGATGCTTGAAAAATCTGACTTTTATTTTTTAGAAAACATAAGTTATTTTTTGATTTTTATTTTTTGAGCAGAAATAACAGTTATTTTTAACATTTATTTTTTCGAGCAAAAATAAAATTTATTTTTTAACTTTTATTTTTCTAGCAAAAATAACATTTATTTTTGACTTTTATTATTTCTAGCATGAATAAAAGTTATTTTTGACTTTTATTTTTTCGAGCAATAAATGTTATTTTTGTGTTATCAACCCCAATTATGATTGCAAAACTTAACTCCATATTTTTTGAGCATAGGCAAATTATTTTTACTGAAGAATTATCTTTGTTTGAAAAAAAAAAATTAATAAATAAATAAATGAATTCATCATGAATTTAAACAAAAATAACTTTTATTTCTGCTCGAAAAAATAAAAGCCAAAAATAACTGTTATTTTTGCTCACAAAAATAAAAGTAAAAAAATAACCTTTTCTGCTCGAAAAAACAAAAGCCAAAAATAACTGTTATTTTTGTTTAAAAAAATTAAAGTAAAAAAAAACTATTATTTCTGCTCAAAAAATAAAAAATAACTTTTATTTTTGCTCAAAAAAATAATAGTCAAAAAAACTGTTATTTTTTATCGAAAAAATAATAGTCAAAAAATAAATTTTATTTCTGCTCGAAAAAATAAAGGTAAAAAAAATACTTTTATTTTCTGATTTCACGATAAAAGTTATAACAGTTACGGTCCCTAGTATATACAAAGTTCTGAAGGTTATACAACGCAATTCGGTAAGAACGAGCTTAAAAAATTGTGAATTGAAAAATTACAGAACATAATTACGTTCAGGCTTTTCTCAACTTCCCGGCCAAGTTTTTTGTGTTGCTGATGAACGAGCAATGTTAAGGAAGAGTTTTGGACAAAAACAAACAAAATTTCCAAAGAAATATCTCGTGGGGCAAGCTATTTGCAGTTGTTGTAAAATAATGCAAACGTTTGTGGCATCAGGCACGATAAACACAGAAATGTATGTAACGGAGTGCCTACAAAAACGGCTTGTACCTTTTTTGAGATAGCACCGAGTGCTATATATTATTGGCCCGATTTGGCATCATGACACTATGAAAAAAGGCACTTGAGTGGTATTCAAACAGTATGTAATTGTTGTACCAGGAGAGGCAAATCTAACCTAACTCTCTAAAACTTCGGCCTTTGAAAAGGTACTGGGCTCTTGTAAAAAAGGAATTGAAGACCACAAAAAAGGTGTCCCAGAACATGTCCTATTTTTAATATAGGTAGACCACCTCCTCCAAAAAGGTGACAAAGGTAACTGTAAAATCTTTAATGGAATGATTTTCAAAAAAAGTCGATATATTTTCGTATTTTGAATCGTTTCTATATCGAGCCCTTAGATTTAAATAATCGTAAGCGACATTCCGACATATCTCTTAAACTATAAGAGATAGCGTAGTACAGTAAGCATATTATTCTTTCTTTCTTAAGTAGTTTTCGAATGTGTAAAAATATTTTCGATAAATTTATATTTACGAAAGTTATACGAGCAATGGTTCTCAACTTTCGCTCAGTGTAGAAGCCACTGTGCTAAAAATGGACATGTTTTTAAAAGTTAGTCTAAAACTCCAACTACCCATTGGCCGATTTCTGCATATTGCGCCATAATCCGCCCAGTAGCTTGAAAGTTATTGAAGTAAAACTAACAAACTCCACATACAATACTTTGCACCATAACTTTTAAACCATTTTTAAAAAAATTAGTTTGTCGAAAGTAGCAAACTAACAAAGAACAAAAATGTTATGCACCAAAACATTCCCCGTTTTTGTTTAACACGTTCACGCCGGCACTGCAATTCATGTTTCGCGCCCATAGGCGGTTGCGCTGAAAGCTTTTTGTGCCATCGGACGGGCCGAACTAAATGTTTCAACGAAAGATTATCGCACGAGAAAACGGTCTCCATGGGTCTGCATTTTTCTTTCGATGCTATTTTGGTTATGTTATTGGTTATGTTATTTGGTGTTGCACACTGATTGGTAGTACAATCATATGCGATGAGACAATTCTGTGCGAGCCAAGGGTGGTACGCGCCGCCCGATCAGGCAGACATGTGCGAGCCACCGGTGGTACACGCCTGCGTGAACATGTTAATTAAGATTTTTTGTCGCTTACGATCAATATTTTTCCTGTAGCTTGCGATCATCTTAATCTAATTGCTTGATATTGTTAGATTTAAGTTGTATTTAACTTGCAAATTTCATTCGGAACACTCTTTATAAGCAGAATTGTTGCATTTGGAGTGAGGAGAATCCACAAGATTTTGTGGAAACACAATCACATCCACAAAACATTACAGTTTGGTACCCTTCATGGGCATGCGGAGTCATTATCCCATGTCTTCAAAAACGTTGATGGTCAGAATATAACTGTTTAATTACGTGGCATTAATCTTGAGTAATGGCCACCATGATCGTGTAATTTAACCTAATTGTATTAGTTTATCCAGGGTTGTGTTACGTCGATATACTACAAACAAATAAATACTTGAAATTTAACGTTCGAAGAGTTATCGACGAAATACAGCTGCAAATGCTGCTTAAATTTGTTAAAAATTTGTGGCGGCCACATGGCAGAAATCGTATTTAGACGCTAATTTCATAAAATTTTCTTTCCAATGATTTCAACTTGCCTATATTTATATGAGAGGATTTTATCGCGTCTTAAGATTTTCTTTCCTTATCTCTGTGGTCAGCAGGAAATGGTGCAACCTAGACCCCAGACAATTCAGTTTAAGTTTTCTTTGTTATAAACTTATTTAGTTTTATGGTATTGTTGTCATAGTCTTGTCGTCTTCTATGTGCGACGTTTTCTTTTTCTTGTTGTTGTTTGAAAGAAGATCGTTTCGTTTTACCGGTTGTATTATTTTATTATTGTATATTTCTTGCAATTTGTTAAAGGGTAAATAACCGTCTGCCACGGATTTTGTAATAAAACAAAATAATGATATTTCTCTAGAGCTTTGTTGATATTGGCTAGTGATGGTAGTAAAGTTGGTTGTTGGTTCAATGTTTGATAGCTCTGTCTACATGGAGTGGATTGGTGTTGAAATCAACTCCTTAAAAAAACAGACAACACCATCAACCAACGTCTGTCTTTTGTATATAGCAACGTATTTTTTTTTTCTTGATATCTTTTATTAAAGTTCCACTACTCCCAGAGCGGAATATTCGAAAAACTGATTATTTGTTTTTAATATAAAAAAAACTGTTTTAGTGTGATAACTCTCTATGTATACCAAGAGTTTGAATGTGTGTGTGTTAACTTTTGTCTCCCCCTCCTTAACTGTTTAAATATTGAATTTCCTGAAACGTAGCAAGAAAAATTAACAAAAAAAAAATTGCAAAAGAATATCAAATATAAAAATTCACAAGACAAAGAGATTACAATGTGAATATAATAATAATGTTATTATTTTTATAATCAATTCATATTTACATACCTACGAAAATATGTGTGTATTTATGAATATATAATGTTTACACTAGAGTTTTACACGAATGTATGTAAATATATTTTGAATAACTTGCAGTTATAATTGCAAATGCGAATTAATATGTCCGTCCCTCTATCTTTTGGTCTCACGTCTCTGTTTATGTAGATTTTTATTTTATAATTTTTCATACTTATATGGAGTTTACTCACATACGCGGGCAAACCAAATTAACGACCGACAGCAACAATAACAATAATCAGTTGATGATTAAAAATGCAATTGTTGCATCTGTTTTTCTTTGTTTTTGATTAAACAGCGGCTGTAAAGAATGACTGAACGTACGAATGAATTATTTGATTTGCCATCGACTGAATTGATTATTGTTTGATTACATTGTGGGAAAAAAATTATGAAGTTTAAGTGTTTACTTAAAGCTATTGGGAATAGCCATGAAAATATTGTGGAAATGCATTGTTTACATCATGTAAACAATGTTAAAAACTATTTATGCCATGAAAACAATGTAAATACATTGTTTACACCATGTAAAATACCGTTAATGCATTGTTTACACCACGTAAACAATGGTAATGCATTGTTTACATCATGTAAACATTGGCAATACATTGTTTACATCATGTAAACAGTGTTGATGCATTGTTTACATCATGTAAACATTGGTTTACATCATGTAAATATTGGTAATACATTGTTTACAATATGTAAACAATGTTTGAACATTACTAAAATCATGTAAACAATGCTTACATATTGTTTACGCCATGTAAACAATGTAAACACATTGTTTACTTTATGTAGTAAATGTTAAAACATTATTTACACCATGTAAACAATGTTAATAGGTTGTTTAGGTGGTGTAAATAACGTTAATACATTGTTAACACAATGTAAATAATGTTCATACTTTGTTTACACCATGAAAAATTATGTTTTTACTATAAATACACCATGTAATCGATGTAAATAAATTGTTGACACTTTGTGTCAACAATGTATAAAATGTTGTTTTTATACTTTAGGCAATGTCTTAACAATTGCACTGTGTAAACAATTAAAAATCTTATTCAAATTATGAAAACAAATTATATACACTATGTAAACAATGTTTAAACACTGTTTACATGATGTTAACAATATATAAACATATTTTTTTCCTTTGTAGACATTGTCTTAACAAATACACTATGTAAACAATTCCAAATCATATTTCACATTATGTAAAAAATATTTATACACTATGTAAACAATATATATACACTATGTAAACAATATATAAGCACTGTTTACATGATGTAAACAATGTATAAGCACTGTTTATTCTGTGTTAACAATGTATAAGCATTGTTTACACTATGTCAACTATATATAATCATTGCTTTTACTTTGTAAACAATGTCTTAACAAATACATTATGCAAACAATTACAAATCTCATTTCAGAATATGTAAAGAATATATATACACTATGTAAACAATAAATAAAACTGTTTACACGATGTCAACAAAGTATAAACGCTGTTTATTCTGTCTGAACAATTTATAGGCACCGTTTACGCTATGTCAACAAAGTATAAAAATTATTTTTACTGTGTAAGCAATGTCTTAACAATTACACTATGTAAACAATTTCAAATCTTATTTCAAATTATGTAAAGAATATATATATACACTATGTAAACAATGTAAAAACACTGTATACACTATGTCAAAAATGTATACACTTTGTTGATATTACGAAAACAATGTATAAATATTTTTTACACCATGTAAATAATATATTTACTACTGTTTAAACTCCGCAAACAAGGTTTAAATATTGTTTACACTTTGTAAACAATGTTAAAATTTTGTTTAAACCCTGTAAACAATGTATATTAAAACTTTACACTATATTTAAACTTTATTTACGCATGTAAACAATACGCTAACATTGTTTACACCATGTAAACGAGGTAAAAACCTCATTTTTATCGTATAAATAAAACTTTAATACATTTTACACCTGGTAAATTATGTATCAATAACCGCAAAATCCAATTTTTCCATTTAAATCTTTAAATAGGCCATTCGAACAAAACTATTGCAAACAATTGTGTTTTTATTTTATAATAAACTTAAGTCTAAAGTGCAATTTGTTTAATCGGATTTTATTCTAAAAACCTCTTATACACAAAACTTTTTTACACATATACATACATACAGAAATATGCATAATTGATTACCCTAGTCTAAATTTATATGCTGTCAATGTTAAGTCGGTTATAAACTCACTTTTTACACAGAATATTTAAACGTAAATATGTATGTATGTATTTATATTGTGCATGCGATTGAATTGTTCATATAAGAAAAATAATAGTACATACAATGAATTATTATAAATAAGAATTGTAAAGAAATATTGTAGAAAAAAATGCTGTGTCTATCTATTGAACATTGAAAAATCAAGAATCATGTTTGCATTTTAAACATGTCCAACCAACAACGGAACATAAATGGAAAACTACAATAATCGACAGCAGCAATAGCGGCAGCATGCACATGCATGCAACCATATAAGTAACAACAAAGAAAAACACTTAAGAAAATTTATGCGAATACAATAGGATTTTGACGTAGTGCATTGAACGTTCAACTTATATAGAAATAGAGCAAAATAATTCAAAACAACTATTTTTAAAATTTATTAAATTAAATTAAAAAATAATAGCATGATTTGTTAAACAATCCAATCACCCGCCTTGTGATGTTAACAAACTGAATGAATAGCTTCAATTAAAGAAACTGATATCCTTGAAGATTAAATCCTTAACTTGAATTACAAAATGGATTATTTTTTGTCACCATCAGAAGACACTTTTTTACAAACTGGATGTGGCTTTAATAGGATATTTCCCCCTTTGTTTGAAATTTTATATTTAAAACATATAAAAGAAATCCTCCTGCAAAGTAATAAAAACCACAATTCAAGTAAAGAAATTAAACTTCGAACTGCATTTAATGTGCAGCAATTTAAAGAAACCAAGAAGAAAGAAACGACAAACGATGGCCATGATGGTATTATTCTAAAATCTTCAAGATAATGTCAGACCAAGAAAAAAAAATACTACACACAAACCATAAAAATAAGCACTAAATACAAAAAAAAAAGAAAAAACAATGTCTGAACACAAAACTTTTTCAAAAGTATCAGATGCAACAGTACATACAGTGTCTTTTGGATGTACATAGTGTAAAAGTATTAAATTGAAGTTTGTATGTAAAAGATATAAATGGAGAATTTAAATGGTACATTGATGATGAGATTGGTGTGATGTGGTCGGTTGTGGTTGTTCATATGTGAGTGGTTGGTGTAAACATTTTAACCACATCATTTGGTATTAAAAGTGCACAAAGAAATCGATAGAGTCTTATGTTATGTTGTTAGGGAAAAGTTTATCATGTAAAAAAAGAAACCACAACAGAATTTAAGTTGGAAGAAGAAAATATTTAAGTTTAAACAAAGATAAAATGTATGTATGCATTCTTTGCATGAGGTCAGTATAGGTTTTACATTATGTATCGGGTTATCCATTATGTGGTTTCAAAAGTATAGGACTGGAATTCGACATCTGCCAAACTAAGTTGTTAAACCAATTTTTTTCTTTTCAGTTAAAAGTCTGACATTGACAATGTAAGTGAAAGTGTTGCCAAAGACCCGAATGTGTCGATTTCTCGTATTTCTTAGGAATTACGTACTTTTTATACCCTTCACCACCATAGGTGGAAAGGGTATTATAAGTTTGTGCTGATATATGTAACGCATAGAAATATTTGTGTTAGACCCTCCTTAGTGTACCAATAGGCTTAGAATCACTTTCTGAGTCGATTTAGCGATGTCCGTCCGTCCGTCTGGCTGGCTGGACCCCCATGTAAACCTTGTAATCAAACTACAGGTCGCAATTCTAAAGATAATTTAATGAAATTTGGCACAGATCCTTTTTTTGATAATGAGACCATGGCTATTGGTCAAAATCGGTCCATTATTTTTTTTTTTTTTTTTGTTTATTCCATTTATTGTAATTTTAAAGCCAATTGGCCAATTAATCAAAATTACAAAATCAACTTATAGTCAAAAAAGCATTAACAATAATAATAATAATAAAAAATTAATAATAATATTTATAATAATAACAATAATAATAACCCACTCATCGATAGCAAAAATATCCAAATATTAAATAGTTATGAAACTAGAAAGAAAAATAGTAAGATTATTATTTATGGTACTTCCCATAGGTCCCACTTCCCGGAATTGATATATTGGCCACAAATATCAATATTTTTTCATGAAATTTAAAACGAATACTGCTTATGTAAACTTAAATCACTGATGAAATCGGTCCACATTTGACCATAGCTCCCATACAAACTCTTCTTTAAAAACGCACTAAATGAGACAAAAAATCACTAAAACGCTCGTGAATCTAAAGATAATGAAAATTTTGAGTTTATTTTTTGCATACATAATTTTTGTAACAACTGTAATCAATTTGCCAAATTCCAAAAATCGAGATAATCGGTCCACATTTGACCCTAGCTCTCATATAAGTCCAAATGACGGAAACAGGTTAAATATATAAGTTTTGAGAAAATGTCTGTATGATGACAAAATTTGCACTGGCCAGCAAGATCGCCTGATTTGACCGCTGCAGACTTCTTTTTTGTGGGGCTTTTTGAAGTCGCGGGCTTATGTCATCAAGCCTCAGACTCTTGCAGCTCTTAAAGACAATATCTGTCAAGAATGTGAGGGCCTATCGCCGGAAGTTTTGGCCAAAGTGATGGAAAATGCCATAAAAAATGACAATCAACTGTGGCGGCGGGCATTTACATGACATCATATTCTCGACTTGATGTAAAAAAAATTAAAAGACCAAATAAAAATAATGCACAAGAAGAATCAAGGTCTTTCATTTTTTTTTTTTTTTAATTACAGCCAAAAAACATCGGAAGGTTATTTTTGCGCCACCTTGTACCATTTTCTCACACAATGTGATATCAAAAATTACCATTTAAACCGTGCAGTGGAGTCTCATATTCGATTAGTTACTAAAAAATGCCAGCTGGGTACAAGCAATTCTGATAGAGTTTTGTATGTAAAAATTTTGAGTATTTTCATTAAAATAAAAAAAGTGTTCTACGGACGGGTGCAAAACGGGTGTATTGTATTGCTAAAACAAAACACTTTCGTCTATCTTGAATGGTTTCGATTTTTGTTCCTTTTTTGTCCTTTAAAAGTTATACCTAATTAAACTTCAAATTCAATACTGTACACCCTAACTACAACTTATACAGGGTGCGTAAATACCATTTGTTAAAAACAACAATCCAGCCAACATAGCAAAAAAATCGCAACCCATTATCAATAATAGTTTTCGAGAAATCGTAATTAATATGAGATCATATATTACAATTTTCTTTATATTTCTAAATTAACTTAAATTCTTTGCCTTTAGCAGCATGACACGCCTACTAGTGAATATTTTGACAAAATTTTTCGGCTACCTTAGTTTCGATATGTTTCTTTTCTGATGGCATACAAATTTTAAGAATCTATGTCATGAAAAAATATAGGTTTTGGCCAATGAAAATTGATTCTGATCCACAGTGTGGGGGGTATATTAAGATTGTTATTTCATTTGTCTGTCGGTCCTCCTGTCTGTCTGTTGACGGCACGATAGGGCCTAAAAAAGGAGCTAGTTCACTGAAAATATTCTTCATTTCTTTGAAAATTTTGGTATTAAAAATGGGCGAAATCGGTTTATATATGACTATAGCTTCCGTGTAACCTCGCCTAGGCTAAATTTAGTTTTACATAAGCACTATGCAGCATATAAAATTCATACATTATGTATTATGTAGTGTAAACAATGTAAAAACTTATTAAATACTTGAAATATTGATTCTAGTCTCTTGATTTCTACCTATTACAAACTAAAATTAAATTTTTCCAAACAATTTTAAAAGTTTTTTTTAATTTGTACGTCCAACTTGAAATACCACAAATGTCTGTATCTTGCAAATATCTTAATTTTGAAAGGGAGAAATATAGAAAACAGATACAGAATAAGATTTTTGTACACTAAAACTGCAAGATATACAAAAAAATCGTTCAATTTACGAAAAAAATACAAAACAAAACACAGACTGCGGTGGCGTCTAAACAAAATGTAAAATAAATAAACGAATTGCATTAACAGATTGCAGTCAGTCAGACATATTGGCGGAAAATAAATAGAAAAAATAAATGAAATATAAGAAAAATATGAAAAACTTGAATGGCAAAAATAGATAAATATAATCTGTAAAAAAAAAAAAACAAAAAACGTAAACCAAAAAGTAGAAAAGGTATAGAGAATATAGATTTGAAAGGTAAATAAGTAGACATGAAACTAAATGTATAGAATTCAAAAAGGCATGGAATAAATAAATTGAAATAATATAATAAATAATAGAATAATATATTAATTATCTAACGAAATCGAAGTCATAAACATAAATGTTGTAACATTTCAAACACATCTTTCTTAATGCTTCAATTAGCTTTGTGTGCTATTTTTTGTAACATTACTGTTTCCATAAATGCAAAAATTCTAACGTCAAATTATTCAAATTAAAAAAAACCCAAGCAAAGAACAATAAATTAAATATTTTTAATACACACGTTAAATAAAGTATAGAATTAAGAAATTTTATTTATTTTAATTTCTTTCCTTTTTAACAATGAACAGATGACTTAGAATAATTAGAAAAGTTAGTGAATAGTAAATGACGTTGGTTTAAGGAAAATATTTGAAAAAAATCCCATGACTTTTCTTTTATCTTATTTGAAAATAATTAAAAAGAAAAAAATAAATAAAAACCAAAAAAAAAAGATAAAAGTAAATAAAAACAAAAACAAACCCCTTTTAAGATTCCCAGGGCTGGACAACAAAATCTTCACTGAATTCGATTTAAGCAAAAACAGATATTGCACTCCATACATTTTTTTCTGACGAATGTGAAATTAAAGTGAATAAAGAACAATGGAAAACATATAAACATAGATTTCATGAGCACGGGTTTGAGCCTTAGCTTTTTCTCGATGGATAATCGTCTCCTCTCTTGTATACTCTCTTGTTTATGGGACTTTTCAAAACGACCATACGGCAAATCAATGTATAGAAGTGCAATATTTTTATATTATAGTCTTTGATTTAAGCTATGTTGCGTAATTCCCTTTTAAATATCCTTTTTATACAAAAGGATACCATCAAAACTCTATTATTGGCCATTTATAAATTCCATTTTGAAAAATATACTTTAAAAAAAATGTCCTATGTAATTTGGAAAAAACTACTTAGATAGTATCAAATAGGACCCGATCATTTTTTATGAATTTTTGGATTTGATAAAAAAATAAATTCTATAAATAGCACAGTTACAATAACTTTTGATAGAGTCAAC
Source organism: Stomorhina lunata (assembly GCA_933228675.1). NCBI lineage: Eukaryota > Metazoa > Arthropoda > Insecta > Diptera > Rhiniidae > Stomorhina > Stomorhina lunata. The sequence goes on along the minus strand of OW121743.1, from coordinate 95,148,937 downwards.
CAATTTTAATAGAAAACAAGTTAGAAAGTGCTATAGTCGGTCAAACCCTACCATACGATACCCTTCACCACTAAGGTCAAAAGTGTTATTTTTTCTGTATAAAGAAAAATATTTGCCAAATTTTGCCATCATACAAATATTTTCTCAAAACTTATATATTTAAGCTGTTTCCGTCATTTGGACTTATATGAAAGCTAGGGTCAAATGTCGACCGATTATCTCGATATTTGGCAAATTGATTACAGTTGTTACAAAAATTATGTGTGCAAAAAATAAACTTGAAATTCTCATTATCTTTAGATTTACGATTAGTGATTTTTGTCTCATTTAGTGCGTTTTTAAAGAAGAGTTGGTACAGTGATTTTAGTTTACATAAGCAGTATTTGTTTTAAATTTCATGAAAAAATCAAAATATTGATATTTGTAGCCAATATATAAATTTCGGGAAGTGGGACCTATGGCAGGTACTATAAATAATGGACCGATTTTAACCAATTTCAATAGCCATGGTCCCATTGTCAAAAAAATGATCTGTGACAAATGAAATTATCTTTAGAATTGCGACCTGTAGTTTGATTACAAGGTTTACATGAGAGTCCAGCCAGCCAGCCGTCCAGCCAGTCAGCCAGCCGTCCAGCCAGACGGACAGACATCGCTAAATCGACTCAGAAAGTGCTTCTAAGCCTATTGGTATACTAAAAGGTGGGTCTAAGACAAATATTTCTATGCGTTACATACATCAGCACAAACTTATAATACCCTTTCCACCTATCGTGGTGAAGGGTATAACAAGCAAATTAAGCTATAGTCGGTTAAGACTGACTATATGATACCAATCACTACTATGGTCAAATATGGACCAACAATTTAACAAGTTTTCCTTAAGTCTTACAGACATACATATACTATTCAAAATTTCGAGATTTAAGTAGATTTATGTCATTTCCGGCTAAGGACCTTATATGGGAGCTAGGGTCAATTGTGGATCGATTGTTACTTAATTTCGGTTATTGGTTTATATTATAAAATATTTATATGTGCAAAGTTTTAGCAATAAAATGCTTTTATCTTTAGATTAATAAGCGTTTTTGTTCTTTAAACGACTTTTGAGAATGTTAGTTGTATGGGAGGTATTTTCAAATATGGGACAATTCCTACCAAATTGGAATATTATTAAAATACAACTAAATTTGTGGCATTACTATGGAAGTACCCAAAATAGTAATCCGATTTTGCTTAAAAAGAGTCGATCGGTATATTAAAAGGTGGGTCTTAGACCCATCAGTACAAACCCAATGTATACAAAAGTTGTTTAATGGTAAATTTTGTATTCAGTTATACTTTAATAGTGAAATATAAAAACTATTTGTTTTTTATAAATATTTTTTTTTTTCGAAATATTTTTCATTAGGGTTTTATAGTGGTTTCAGTAACCTTCCAGCTGTTCATGGACCACTTCATTCTAATGTTTTAAATGTCTTTGGCGAGTCCTTTTGTGTCCTTTATTATTCTTTTTACAGCGGCCCAATATCTCTCAATTGGTCTGAATTAAAGACAGTTTGGCGGGTTTACTTCTGTTGGCACTAAAATGACAATATTGTTTTAATACCTCTCCATATCCGATTTACTGTATTGGCGTCATCTAGTAAGTTTTAATATGCAAAATTATTTTGTCTAGCAAAAATTGTGACATATATTAACATTCCCATCTCTGAACCCCAACAAAATTTTGTATCTACTCATGTATTTGTATGAAAACAACAACAATGCACACTTAAACAAAAACATTTGTTTTCATTTTTTTTTTTGCAAAAAACAGCTGTTGCTTTTTGTTATGATTTCGAAATGGGTTGTTTGGTTGGTTGTTTGACTGACTGGTTGGTTGCTGGTTGTTTAGTTGGTTCGTTCGCTGTTTGGTTCGTTGTTGCCTTTTGCTGCGACAACATCAACAAACGTTTAATGAACTTTTTGTATGAATTAGTTAGTAAATATGTACGAGAGTATTTGTTTTATATTCATACATTAATTTAAGAGGAATACACATATTTACATACGTATGTAAACAAAACAAAAGGTTTTCTTTCTGCCATCATAGTGTCGTACATATTTAGTACCCGTAGTAAATTGTATTGTATGGTATGATGTCGTAAAAGTTGTAAGAAGATGTTTGGTACTTATTGTAATATAAGGAAAAGGAATTTATAATGATTCAGAACAATAACGATGTCAGGGTTCGGGTTAAAGTACTATACATGTAAATGATTATTGCTGCTAAAAAATTATCTTGAGAGCAAGGACAATGGAAAAATTAGAATTTGAAAAAAAAATCTCTTGAACTTAATGAACTTTCCATTAAGTAATTAGGAAACAAAACAACCGTTGGGACAAATTTACAATAAACAGAAAAATTTAACACAATTAACTTAAGACATTCGAATTTTTAAAAATTACAATTAATAAATTAATTTTTAAAAATCTTGCTAAATTAGCAAATATTCAAACCAAAATAAAAATGAAATAATTAAAAAATTTTCTAAAATTTACTATAAATAAGCAAATTTTCGAAAATTTTCCTATAAATAAGCAAATTTTCAAAAATTTCCATAAATAAGCAAATTTTCGAAATTTTCCTATAAATAATATTTTCAAAAATTTCCTATTAATGGCCAAATTTTCGAAAATTTCTTATAAATAAGCAAATTTTCGAAAATAACCTATAAATAATAATATTTTCGAAAATTTCCTATTAATGAACAAATTTTCGAAAATTTCCTATAAATAAGCAAATTTTCGAAAATTTAGTTTAAATAAGCAAATTTTTGAAAATTTCCTAAAAATAAGCAAATTTTTGAAAATTTCCTAAAAATAAGCAAATTTTCGAAAATTTCCTATAAATAACCAAATTTTCGAAAATTTCATATAAATAAGCAAATTTTCGAAATTTCCTATAAATAAGCAAATTTTCGAACATTTTCCAATAAATAAGCAAATTTTCGAAAATTTCCATAAATAAGCAAATTTTCGAAATTTCCTATAAATAAGCAAATTTTCGAAAATTTTCCAATAAATAACCAAATTTTCGAAAATTTCATATAAATAAGCATATTTTCGAATATTTCCTATAAATAAAAAAATTCTCAAAAATTTCCTAGAAATAAGCAAATTTTCGAAAATTTTCTATAAATCAGCAAATTTTCGAAAATTTCCTTAAAAGCAAATTTTCGATAATTTCTTATAAATAAGCAAATTTTCGAAAATTTCCTCTAAATAAGCAAATTTTTTTAAAATTTCCTATTAATAAGCAAATTTTCCAAAAATTTCCTATAAATAAAAAAATTTTCGAAAATTTCCTATAAATAAAAAAATTTTCAAAAATTTCCTATAAATAAAAAAATTTTCAAAAATTTCCTATAAATAAGCAAATTTTCAAAAATTTCCTATAAATAAGCAAATTTTTGAAAATTTCCTATAAATAAGCAAATTTTCGAAAATTTCCTATAAATAAGCAAATTTTCGAAAATTTACTATAAATAAGCAAATTGTCGAAAATATCCTATAAATAAGTAAATTTTGGAACATTTCCTATAAATAAGCAAATTTTCAAAAATTTCCTATAAATAAAAAAATTTTTGAAAATTTCTTATAAATAAGAAAATTTTCGAAAATTTACTATAATTAAGCAAATTTCCGAAAATTTACTATAAACAAGCTAATTTTTAAATATTTTCTATAAATAAGCAAATTTTCCAAAATTTACTAAAAAAAAACAAATTTTCGAAAATTTCCTATAAATAAGCAAATTTTCGAAAATTTCCTATAATAATGCAAATTTTCGAAAATTTCCTATAAACAAGCAAATTTTCGAAAATTTCTTATAATTTCTTTTAAAAATTTCTTATAAAGCGAATTTTCGCAAATTACCTATAAATAATCAAATTTTTCGAAAATTACCTTCATATGCTATAAAGCTCATTTTCGAAATTTTTTATAAGTAAGCAAATTTTTTGAAAATTTATTTTAAATAAGCACATTTTCGAAAATTTCTATATATAAGAAAATTGACTATAAATAAGCAAAATTTTCGAAAATTTTCTATAAATAAAAAAAAATCGAAAGTTTACAAAAAAGCAAATTTCCTATAAAGAAGCAAATTTCGAAAATTTCCTATAAATAAGCATATTTTCGAAAATTTCCTATAAATAAGCAAATTTTGGAAATTGTCTATAAATGAAGAAATTTTCGAAAATTTCCTATAAATAAGCCAATTTTCGAAAATTTTTTATAAATAAGCAAATATTCGAAATTTTCTATAAATGATAAAATTTTCAAAAATTTCCTAAAAATAAGCAAATTTTCGAAAATTTATTATAAAAAAGCAAATTTTCGAAAATTTTCTATAAATAAGCAAATTTTCGAAAATTTCCTATAAATAGTCAAATTCAAAATTTTAAAATTTACTATAAATCAAAAATTATTCTAAGTTTAAAATTTAATTAAACAATCTTGATCTGTTGGTTCGTTGAACTAAAATAAATGAGTTGTTATTAATTAAGAAATGAAAAAGAGCCCGAAACCAAATAAAGTTGATGAATGATTTTGAGCCATCAACAGACCAACCATCCATCCATTTGTGGAATCGAAGCAAAAGATGATAATGATGATGACAATGTTAATGATGGTTGTCATGTCATTGTTGGTTGATGACAATTAAATATGTTTCTTTTAAATTAAAAATTATAAAAATATAAAATAAACGGATAAAAAACAGTGGAAAAATAAAAGGAAACCACCAAAACCCAACCATCAGCAAATGAAATCTACAAAGTTCTCTGACATTTTGCCAAAAAAATTAAGAAAAAAATCGAAAAAGAAAAAATTTCAATAAACAAAGAAAAAGGAAGTAGAATTGAAAAAGAATAGAGGCTTATTTATTTCAATTATTCATTCCAATGTATTGAAAATATGCAAGAAAATAATAAAAATTTAATAATTAAAATATAAAATTCTTACACAGTTAATTAAACAATCAAAGAAATAAAAGCACAAAAAATACAAAATCTACACAAAGACTTTATTTTTTCAATAAATTCATTCATTCAACCGGCAAAATAATTTCTTTTATGAATTTTGTGTTAAGCCAAATGAAAGTAATTAAAATTAAATTAATTACCTTTTTCTTTAGGAAAAATAAAATTACACTTTTACAGTTTTATGTTCTTTGCAAAAATTTATTATATGTAATTATTAAGAAAAAAACTGGCTTTTGTTAAAAGAAAACAAAACACGAATTCTAAGTAAAAAAAATTGTAATTGTATTACACTACAACAAAATTATTATTATTATTATTTTTTAAGTGAACACAAACAATTTCAACTGCACTCGAGAACGTCTCAACTTGTACTGTTTAGTTTACAATTTTGTTGACTGTTTGGCTGTTGCTTGGCTGACTAACGACTGGCTCTGGCTTTTCATTTCATTCGGTTGGATTTTTTCCGTCTTCTATATATTTTACAGTATTTTTCTACTTATGAATTGTTATGGAAAAGTTGTTGGTTTTCTGCAGTCAACAACATAATGTTGTAGTTAATAATGACAACAACACAAGTAAGAAATATATGAACAACAAAATTCAAATAAAATCAACAAGATGCAACAGAGCAACTAGTACAAAGAAATCAACAACATGCTAATAGCGGCAGCAGCAAAAGTATGTATGACAATATGTTCTTTTATATTTCAAAATGCAAGAGGGGAAATCATCAAAAAAAATTTATCGAAAATTTACTACATATAAGCAAAATTTCGAAAATTTACTTCAAATAAGAAAATTTTCGAAAATTTACTACAAATAAGCAAATTTTCGAAAATTTACTATAAATAAGCAAATTTTCGAAAATTTCCTATAAATAAGCAAATTTTCAAAAATTTCCTATAAATAAGCAAATTTTCGAAAATTTACTACAAATAAGCAAATTTTCGAAAATTTACTATAAATAAGCAAATTTTCGAAAATTTCCTATAAATAAGCAAATTTTCAAAAATTTCCTATAAATAAGCAAATTTTCGAAAATTTCCTATAAATAAGCAAATTTTCGAAAATTTCCTATAAATAAGCAAATTTTCGAAAATTCCCTATAAATAAGCAAATTTTCGAAAATTTCCTATAAATAAGCAAATTTCGAAAATTTCCTATAAATAAGCAAATTTTCGAAAATTTCCTATAAATAAGCAAATTTTCGAAAATTTCCTATAAATAAGCAAATTTTCGAAAATTTCCTATAAATAAGCAAATTTTCGAAAATTTCCTATAAATAAGAAAATTTTCGAAAATTTCCTATAAATAAGCAAATTTTCGAAGATTTACTTCAAATAAGCAAATTTTCGAAAATTTCCTATAAATAAGCAAATTTTCGAAGATTTACTTCATATAAGCAAATTTTCGAAAATTTCCTATAAATAAGCAAATTTTCGAAAATTTCCTATAAATAAGCAAATTTTCGAAAATTTCCTATAAATAAGCAAATTTTCGAAAATTTCCTATAAATAAGCAAATTTTCGAAAATTTCCTATAAATAAGCAAATTTTCGAAAATTTCCTATAAATAAGCAAATTTTCGAAAATTTCCTATAAATAAGCAAATTTTCGAAAATTTCCTATAAATAAGCAAATTTTCGAAAATTTCCTATAAATAAGCAAATTTTCGAAAATTTCCTATAAATAAGCAAATTTTCGAAAATTTCCTATAAATAAGCAAATTTTCGAAAATTTCCTATAAATAAGCAAATTTTCGAAAATTTCCTATAAATAAGCAAATTTTCGAAAATTTCCTATAAATAAGCAAATTTTCGAAAATTTCCTATAATAAGCAAATTTTCGAAAATTTCCTATAAATAAGCAAATTTTCGAAAATTTCCTATAAAATAAGCAAATTTTCGAAAATTTCCTATAAAATAAGCAAATTTTCGAAAATTTCCTATAAAATAAGCAAATTTTCGAAAATTTCCTATAAAATAAGCAAATTTTCGATAATTTCCTATAAAATAAGCAAATTTTCGAAAATTTTCTATAAAATAAGCAAATTTTCGAAAATTTCCTATAAAATAAGCAAATTTTCGAAAATTTCCTATAAAATAAGCAATTTTTCAAAAATTTCCTATAAAATAAGCAAATTTTCGAAAATTTCCTATAAAATAAGCAAATTTTCGAAAATTTCCTATAAAATAAGCAAATTTTCGAAAATTTCCTATAAAATAAGCAAATTTTCGAAAATTTCCTATAAAAATAAGCAAATTTTCGAAAATTTCCTATAAAATAAGCAAATTTTCGAAAATTTCCTATAAAATAAGCAAATTTTCGAAAATTTCCTATAAAATAAGCAAATTTTCGAAAATTTCCTATAAAATAAGCAAATTTTCGAAAATTTCCTATAAAATTTACTATAAAAAAGCAAATTTTCAAAAATTTACTATAAAAAAGCAAATTTTCGAAAATATTCTATAAATAAGCAAATTTTCGAAAATTTCCTATAAATGAGCAAATTTTTGAAAATTTCCTATAAATGAGCAAATTTTCGAAAATTTCCTATAAATGAGCAAATTTTCGAAAATTTCCTACAAATGAGCAAATTCTCGAAAATTTTGTATAAATAAGCAAATTTTCGAAAATTTCCAAAAATAGCAAATTTTCAAAAATTTCCTTTTATAAGCAAATTTTCGTAAATTTTAATAAATTTCAATATTTATAGTAAATATTTGAACATTTTGATATTTATAGTAAATTTTTGAAATTTCTATATTTATAGTAAATTTTTGAAAATTAATGTATTTATAGGAAATTTTTAAAAATTTCTACATTTATAGGAAATTTTTGAAAATTTATAATAAACTTTATAATAAATTTTTAAAAATTTATATTTTTAGTAAATTTTTTCTATTATTAAGCAAATTTTTTAAAATTACTAGTAATTTTTTAAAATTTCTATATTTAAAGTAATTTTTGAAAATTTCTATATTTAATGTAATTTTTTGGAAACTTCTATATTTATAGGAAATTTTTGAAAATTTCTATATTAAAAGGAAATTTTTGAAAATTTCTATATCAAAAGGAAATTTTTGAAATTTCATAACAAATTTTTGAAAATTTCTAAATTTATAACAAATTTTTGAAAATTTCTATATTTATAGGAAATTTTTGAAAATTTCTTTACTATAAGTTTTTGTTGCCAGACTTTTGCAACACCCTTTATCCCATACAAATAAGCTGCACTTGAATGCAATACCTTAACAAAACTTACGCTTGGCTGGGAGTCGTAAATTGGTGACACATACAAAAGTTAATGATCTGACCGTGCACGAAATTTAAACAAACGAAGAATTGTTGGTATTGCTAGAAAAATGGCAAAAAATATACATATTTGATTAAGAATTATTTATATAGTCGACAGTGTTTTATTTTCGCATGCCATCACTGTCAGCAGTGGCGGCAACAGCAACATTTGCCAGCAATGTATGAATATAGAAATTTTGCAAGAATTTTTCTGTTTATTATTTTGTGGTCTAGGACGGACAGAGGATGATGATAATTTACAAAAACTCACGTCTGAGTTGCGTTGTACTACATATAAGGTCATTGTGGACAAAGAAAAAGGAGTCCTGTATCTGATGTTAAAGATTTCAAAAAACATATTCATTAGCATGTAAAATTTAATGAATCAAGAAATATAAATAAGAACGTGATGTGTCTGGAGTTTGATATACAACTGAAAAAAAAAGATACTTTTACTTTCTATGTGTTGAGACCCAAATTTGATATTGTTTTAAGTACTTTAGTAATAGAGTCCTTTGGGAAAGAAATACTTCATCTGCCCACAAAAAATGTCTATATTAAATTTAATATTTTTTCAAACCCTCCAAATTACAATCGAAATCTATTAAGAAATAATTATTTAATCAAAATCTCCTGCAAAACACTTCCGTCTATTATATCTTTCCTTTTGTCAAACATTTGTTAAACCTTGATAAGTCTCTTCCAGAAACTTTGTTAAATCACTTCTTTGTTTTCCTTTTGCACAATAAGATTTCTAATTTAAATTTTATACATGACGACTACGAGTAACGTAATAACGGAAGGTATATTCTTTTATGATTTTTGTTCTTTGTTTGGAATTGTCTGAAACAAAAGTTTTTTAAGCTGTTCTTTCTTCAACATTTTTTCTTTTTTTTGTTCTTTTTCTCAACAAAACTTTCTTCCCCAAAAGGTTATTAGCCGTCTAAATATTGCATTCATATTCGAGTATTTATTCGTAGCTGTTGGTTGGTTGGTTGGTAAGTTTGTGCATCTGTTAACGAACAGATACAGAATATGTCAGAGGAATTTCCCTCGCATAACGGTAAAACAGATAATAAAAAGAAATATATACAAAAACCAGAAAAAGTACTATATATGTATATTTATTTCCTATATACAGTCTTGATAAAGACGAGTAAAAAGAAAAAATTTTAAATGTTTGGCGGTTAAAATCAGAATTAAAAGAACAAGAAATATTTTCGAAAATTTGCTATAAATAATAATATTTTTAAAAAATACTATTATAGCAAATTTTTTCAAAATTTACTATTAATATTAAAATATTCGAAAATTTACTTAAATCAATTTTCAAATTTCAGTCAAATTTTCGAAAACTTCCTATAAATAAGCAAATTTTCTAAAATTTCCTATAAATAAGCAAATTTTCGCAAATTTCCTATAAATAAGCAAATTTTCGAAAATTTCCTATAAAAAAGAAAATTTTCTATAAATAAGCAAATTGTCGAAAATTTCTTATAAAAAAGCAAATTTTCGAAAATTTCCTATAAATAAGCAAATTTTCGAAAATTTCCTATAAATAAGCAAAATTTTCGAAAATTTCCTATACAAATTTTTGAAAATTTCCTATAAATAAGCAAATTTTCTAAAATTTCATAAAAATAAGCACATTTTTGAAAATCTCCTATAAATGAACAATTTTCGAAAATTTTGCATAAATAAGCAAATTTTCGAAAGTTTACTATTAAATTTCCTATAAATAAGCAAATTTTCAAAAATTTCCTATAAATAAGCAAATTTTCGAAAATTTCCTATAAATAAGCAAATTTTCGAAAATCTCCTATAAATAAGCAAATTTTCGAAAATTTCCTATAAAAAGGAAAATTTTCTATAAATAAGCAAATTGTCGAAAATTTCTTATAAATAAGCAAATTTTCGAAAATTTCCTATAAATAAGCAAATTTTCGAAAATTTCCTATATATAAGCAAAATTTTCAAAAAATTCTTATAAATAAGCAAATTTTCGAAAATTTCCTATAAATAAGCAAATTTTCGAAAACAGACAGGAGCCATAATCTTCCATCATGACAACGATCGGACATTAGTTGCATTGCCTCCAAAGATATAAGATTTATTTAGTCTGCATAGTGTGATATTAAAGAAAAACGCAGTGTACCACTCGACTTTTATTCTAACTTAATACACTTCTTATATAGAAATCATTTAATAATTTTATATCATGAACTCGTAATTAAATAAAATTGTTCAAACTAAAATTTTTAATACTGACGCAAAAGAATAACAAAAAAACCACGCAAAATGTGGAAAAAGAAACCCCAAATGAAAATATCATATAAACAACGTCTGTCTGTCCTACAGAGTCTCTAACAAAACACGAAAAATACAGATAAAAATGTTTGCATTGAGCAGAGGAACATGAAAAAAAGATTCGAAACAAGTGTTTATACATTTTTGGGATTTCTTTGTACTCATTCCTTAGATATTCATTGGTTTGGAGTTATGAACAAAGGCTTTAAAAGACCAGACATGAGTTGCTGCTTACTTTGGCTTTATTACGTTTTTTCCCTTCTTGTTGTTTGCAGCTCCGGTTACATGATAGAAGATACGATACTACAAACAAATCTTGCATCATAGAATGCTGTTGTCATTAGACAGACAATAGACATATAGGAACCAAGTTTTGTAAATATGTATTGAAATGATTAACAAGTTTTTCTGATTCTTTGTTAAATTAACCGTTGATTTGACTTTATTTGGAAGTTGTTATGTGTATTCGAGTTGTTGGAGGCAATGAACTTTGATTTCGATAGAACTAGGAGCAATATCAGCTACCATTATTTTGAATTACTGCGGAAGTACAGAGAACGACTTGAATTTTGAGTGTTTTGAATTTTAATTTTTGTTAATTAATTTAGGGAAATATTGAATAGTAAATTTTCAAAAATTGATTAGAGTAAATTTTCAAAAATTTGACTTTTTATAGCTATTTTTATAGTAAATTTTCGAAAATTTACTTATTTATTAAAATTTTTCGAAAATTTTCTTATATATAGTAAATATTCGAAAATTTGCTTATTTATAGTAAATTTTCAAATATTTGCTTATTTATAGTAAATTTTCGAAAATTTGCTTATTTATAGTAAATTTTCGAAAATATGCTTATTTATAGTAAATCTTCCAAAACTTGCTTATTTATAGTAAATTTTCGAAAATTTTCTTATTTATAGTAAATTTTCGAAAAATTAGCTTATTCATAGTAAATTTTCGAAAATTTGCTTATTTATAGTAAATTTTCGAAAATTTGCTTATTTATAGTAAAAAAATTTATCTATAGTAAATTTTCGAAAATTTGCTTATTTACATATGGGCATTTCCTGGAAAAGGTCAACCGCTACCAAAATATTAAAGTTGAAGAAAAAAGACTTTTCTGAGAAAATTTAGTTAGTTAATGCATTGGATTTTGAGAATATACCTAATTAAATACATATTACCATTTGTAATTTAAGAAAAGTGGTCTGCAAAGAGCATCTCTGTTTTTTTTTTGGTTTTAGCGTTTATTATTGACATTTTTCCTTGAGTTATTTCTGAGTGTTACATATCATGTCGATTGCACTCTTCTTATAGACTAAATATACCAACAATAGATATTTAAAAACACCACAGTAGAGATCAAGCAAACTCCGAATAACGGTATAATTCAAAGATTCTTTATACTACATTTCTTTGGAATCATCGCAAGTTTATCGAAAATATTTGAAGAACGTTCATATTTTATAATTTTCTTTTTGTTCTCAAAAATTGTTCTA